>OZ025217.1:10782754-11255254 GCA_964019055.1 Anthopleura xanthogrammica
AAATAATATAAAGAATAAGAAAAATGAAAACAAGACGCCCATTAGGCGTTCACTGGGCTGCTTCAGAGAATGGAATTGTCCGACTTAGATAAGCAATAAAGGCTTACCAAAAGGTTCCGTTGTATTTTTGCAAAATAGAACTCTATTATTTAGCTAATTAGCTTGTAATACAGTGTCTAGATAGACCTAGATAGATCTCTTCCCCTTAATAGTAGAAATAATACAGACGCAACTTTGTCAGGAGAAAACAGCGTTGCGTTACGAGTGTTAAGTTATCATCCTTGTTGGTTCTCTCGTCACTTCGAGGGTTTTTACTCGATCCGGGGCCTCCAGACTTTCTCCATCCGTAAAACTCAACTTCTAAATATTCTGACTGAAATCCGCTTTGGTTTTTCACCTGTGTCAGGATTGTCCCACGCTGTGATATAACCGATAAGGCAAATTATTTATTTCCGATATAGAAACACTACTGTCGATCGATGATATGCCAGCACTGAGCTATCATTTGTCGGTCTGCCTCAGAGGCCGACAAAAAATTCCTCTATTCGTATGTGTGGTTTTTCTTACTTCAAATACTCAGATATTTGTTCGCCCACTGTAGCTCGTTAAATCAACATATTATTATGGAGTTGATAAACACGTTTTCGTACGTTTACGAACTAGTAATATATCTATTTATTTGGAAAAAGTTAACGTTTTCAATATGTCTGGGATGTTTATTTCATTGCATGATAAAGCAGATGCAAGAGTGAAAATAAACTCTCACTTCCGATAACATTCTCAAACCCTGTATTTGATTGACGTTCATTACCCTTCGTCCTTCTTTGCAAAAAGGAGACTTGCTCATTCACAGCACTTCACTTGCGACTGCAACACTGAACTAGTTTTAGCCGATATTTCTTGTCATATTTCCTTAAAAATCAGGTCTTCAACGATATATTCACATGCACTTCTAGTGGGCGGAAACCTTCATATAGAAGTGACTCGAAGTTTTTAAACAAAAATTCGGAGAAATAAATAGATGAATAAACAAATAAAAAAATAGGTAAAAAAAAGTTATGTAACTAAGGAAGTAAAAGGATAAGGCTATGATAATTATGGAACAGAAATAAGATGTTATGCTTACAAACCTGGATAAACATTGAACAAGAATCCATCGTTGTTACCCGAAAAACACAGTGCCCGAGAGCTTTGATGCAAACACTTGACTTGAAGTCAATAAATTATTAATCAAGTAGACCGGCTTGAGTGATATTGTTTCCTTTTTTCCTTTTATTTTAATTTTCTTTGTTTAAGGCAACATTTTTTGTCTTGAAGATAATTTCAAGTCGGTGTCATGGAGACTACCGTATCACGCAAAGCGTTGATCATGGACAAAACGTTTCAAGCTGAAATATATGCTTTGCAATGTTTACTTTTACTATCTTGGTTAACTTTTATAGTTATTATAGATAGCTTGTGTCTTAATTTAAGTTAAGTTATAATTCTTTGTAAAATGTAACCTAATAACAAAAAATGACACTAAATAAATATATGTGATGTATGTATGTATGTGCAGTGAGTGGCCGTGTACCCTGCGAGCTGAGGTTATTTCATTTTCTTCCCCTCCGTAGGGCTGATACAAATCACTCGCCTAGGCCGGTCTCCGACTCGTAATTGTATGGCCGATAGAACACGAACGCAAATGTTGTAAACGATTAATCACGATATTCATTTTTAATGAAGATTATGGTATCAATATGGTCTCAAAAACATGTGCGTTTTGAAAACGCCCCTACAAATCTCATGGCCGCGCCACTGGGAGACTGGGCTTATGACGTCATCGCAATATTTAGGCATCTTTTTTTTCTTCAAAACTCCAAAACAACAAAACAATCCTGCTTGTAACTGAAGAAAGATAGGTCTAAACCCGATAACGTAAACAAATACTAGGTTCCAGGCGCGGTGCTGAAACTCCAAGAAAGACTGGACGCTAGCTTTTTCGAAACTTCGAAGCGCCGTAAAAAATCAGGATTACATCGAAAGCGGGAAAATCCTACGAAAACATGTTTATAAGACCATAAGGATTTCTATTAATTAATTAATTATTTATTTGTTTGTTTGTTTGTTTGATTGTTTTTTTTTTTTTTTAATTTTAATTTTTAATTTTAGTACATAACTTCCACCTTATAAATATCTAGATAAGCAAATTAATAAGATCAAAGACAATTTTAAAGGAACATACACCTGATGGCAAGAACGTTGTCGTTAGTAAAAATAACAAATAACAAATAACAAATAGAATTTAATTATTTTTTTTCAAAACAGACGTAATTATTCATTCACTTGTTGGTTTATTACTAAACAGTTATTCTCATCAACTTAGGGGCTTTAGAATCAAAGTAAAGAAAAATATTTTTAATTTATTCCTAATTTTTATTTTTTATTTTTTTATTTTATATATGACGACATTCTTGCAATTAGGTGCGCGCATGTATATGATAATTTAAAAATTCCAAAAATCTAAAAGGTGAGGGACAACACAACAGAGCGAGGCTCCAAATAAAGTGCACCCGTGAAAAAATAACAATGATATTAAAATTTGATAAAACTAAATTGTCTAAATTCAAAGTCAGGAAATAAGTAAAATTCATTTGAAATAATAATAATCTATAGCGGCACTTTAACATGTTTCCCACAGCCAGACCACAGGAATCCCAAGCTCTGTATTTGTGCACATTCGTTATAAAGCCGTGAAAGTCGCTAAAATATTCACCTGCTTATCATATGAATGATGAAACCTTGAAACTTGCCCCGAATGTTGTTTGTATCGTTTATTATACGATGAAGCTTATATTGTCCCCGGAAGTGAAAACCTGTTAAAGGAAACCTTTTCAGTGTCGTGTCAAGGATAGGTCACGTTTCATCATTCAAGTCCAAACCTTGACGCGACTACACACAGCTTGGGTACCGGAAATATGGTAACTCGAGCGTCATTGACCGTTTCGAAACATTTTCCATAATAAATTCCGAGTTCCAAAATTATTCTAATTACGAATCAAAGAAAGCAAACTGAAATATATATACATAGTATATATATAAGGTTTTTACATAAAGAATCTCAAATCATTATTCATGAAATTTTGTGTTTTATTTTATACTCCACTATATTAGTTCAATTCAAGTTTTTTGTACAACTTTTTTGCCATCTGTGGCTAACGGAGTATCGCAACTTTTACCATGAGAACGCCCCCTGAAAGGGCTCTAGATTCATCTGTCACGTGACATGCCTACCTCACCCCCAAGATACAAAGTGATACTCACGAGGAGACTGGTAGCTTCAAAATAGCAATGACATTATTATAATTAATTCCAAATAAGAGTTTTCTATTCCATTGAGTTTTAAGGTTTCATGACATTGTCCAAATGCGTGGGAAAGGAATGGCGTTAGATGACTCACATTCAAGTCTTCCACTGGTGCGTTTCAAAGGTCTTTCAGAATGTAGCCTGGCTTGGCTCCTCGCAAAGAAATGAAGACAAAATAAAGATATAAATCTTTCGATATAGATTCTTGAACCATGTCTGTTATGTCTGTTGAGTTCAATGGTATTTACTCTTACTCAAGCTGGTCAACGAAGCAGCCTCAGTCTCAACGTGACAGTCACTAACTTGTCACGTCACGCACTCTAATCTCGCTGTAGGCAGGTGAAAAGTTTTGAAACTGAACTGCTTATATTATTATTATCGCTTATACATGCATGGATAAGTTAAATGATACGACAATAAAACAAGCAGGCGAAAAAAAAGAGTGCGAAAAAGTAAAGTGAAAAAATTACAAGAGGAGATTGTAAGAAAGAAAACGTGAAAAATAATATAATACAAAAACAAAGAAAAAGAAAGACTGGGGTTTTAAGAAAGATTCCTTAAGTGACACACTGCTTAGGGTTTCGAAAGGCTCTCAAATTTACATAATAGTTATTCTTTAATTGATTTTTTATAAGAAGTCGTACGTTCAATTAATAAGTACTTATTGACGTACGAGTACACACAAAAGAATCACCTTGAATACTCCACACAAACCTCTAAATACAGGCTTTCTATGCTGTCAAATTATTCTGAATAATTTGCTCAAAATAAACCTGTATTTATTGATAACAGTGAGTATGATCAGGGATCGGTTGCTAGGGGACAACGCCCATCAGTGAGGGCCTGGTGCTGGGTGGAGTGCGCGTTGCATCATGGTTGTATATCCAGTTTTAGCTGATCTCGATTTGTAACCTCAGATTTGAGCTCCAATTTTCGCCAAAAAACCCTCAAAAATAACCTTCATGTGGCTCCATACACGACAAATAGAGGCTTCCAGGGTTAAAGTAAACGATATTATGGTTTTATGAGCAATATGGAGCGAAATTTTGCTCTCTATTACGAGACTTTTTGGTTTACAGTGTTGTCGTTTGGCCGCCGGTAAGATTCGCAGTTACAAGATGCAGTCAAAACGAGAGCAAGACGGCGATCGTATTCGCAAGAATTCTAGACCAAGTAGAAGCAGTGTCCACACTCCTAGGAGTAGTTCCAACTCTTCAAGTTCTGGAGTGATGATGGTGGGGCCTAACTTTCGTGTTGGGAAGAGAATAGGCAATGGAAACTTCGGAGAACTCCGACTTGGTGAGTCAGTCAGTCAAACGTTGACTGGCGACGTTGGTGTTGCTTGGAGGAGTTCTCTTGTTTCTCAGACTTTCTGACCTCCAATAATTCCACCCAGCTTTTTAACTTTGTCTATAATGTCTTTGTTTATCATCAATAGTCTCAAATCAGCTTTTTAAAATATTTTTGCTGCTTTTATTATCAGGTAAAAACCTTTACAACAATGAACATGTCGCCATCAAGTTGGTGAGTTCACTATGCTAATGTCCGGGCCGTTGTTTTTAAGTACAAACTCCTAATATTCACCCAGATAAATATATTCCTACACTTATTTGTTTATCTCTGCCTTTCCTTAAAGGAACCTATGAAGTCTCGAGCACCGCAACTTCATTTAGAATACAGATTTTATAAATCTCTTGGCAATGGAGGTAAGCTTAAAAGTAAGGAGTCCTCTAAATTATATGAAGTCGAAAGGCGAAGAAATACCAGCCAGGAAGTTACCCCAAAATAATTTTTTCCTAATTTTTGTGGTATTCATATTACAATAACGATATCTTCGAATTATATTTTGTACTATTTCGTAATATTTTTATATTTCCATATTTTTGACGAAAGATCTAGAAATTGTTTGTTTACGCTACAAGAATTCCCTTTTCTAAAAATGTCTTTGAATAATTTTTTCCTGCAACAAAAAAAAACCGTCTGCTGTCTTAATAATAAGCTTGAGTTTATCTTTTTTCATGTATATCGAAAATACATCGACAAAATATCTGGTTTATAAGGTTTACGGCATTTTTATTTACCGTCACAAAAAACAACTTTACATTTATTGAGATTGAATCGTCAGATACGATTTTAATCAGAAAAATACGACTGCTTTTGATCATAAAACCCTCGCTTTTCAAACACGTACGTCCAGATATTCAGGTTTAATAATTTCTTAACTCGATCATTAGCCTATTTGTTGTCGGAGGAGTGAATAATTTTTGATTATATCTATGATTTTCTTGTTGTATTGGTGAGTTTTGTAAGCTAGTCGTTGTAATTAGCTAAGTACATTCAATAAGTAACAAAAAACTTGATTAAAAATAACACCTCCAATTCTAATTTATTTTATTGAATAAAAGCAATCTTGCACGTTGAACAAAGTATCACTAGTTATTGTACAGAGTTCAAAGATGTTATACTTGAAAAGAGCAGCTTTAAATAATGTCTAGGTACATTGTTTTATTACTGGTTGAATTGTGATTAAAATTGCTTAACACCTTTATGTTGACCTTGGTGTGGTGTAATCTGTGATAGATGCATGATATCTGTGTTAGTTATGCGTAGAGCTTTTTACATTCAAAACTGGAACATGTGATGACAATAAATTGACATACCTATTACTCGAAAAGCTGTCTTGTCAAAATAGCAAAAAGAAGTACTCTGAAGCGATGTATTGGTTACAATAGGTAAAACATGTTGGTTTAAGCTTCTCAAAGACTTTCGCTATAAGTAACTACAATGATTCAACCTGTAATTCACTATGCAAGGTAAAGAAAAGTGTTCTAGATTTCTACGAAAAGAGATGTATTGGCTATGATAGGAAAAATATGTTGTCTTAGCCTGGTTTTGGCTTCTCAAAGACTCTCGTTATAATTTACTGCAGTGATTCAACCTGCAATTCACTATGCAAAGTAAAGAAAAGTATTCTAGATTTCTATGAAAAGAGATGTTTTGGCTACAATAGAAAAAATATGTTGTCTTAGCCTGGTTTTGGCTTCTCAAAGACTCTCGTTATAATTTACTGCAGTGATTCAACCTGCAATTCACTATGCAAAGTAAAGAAAAATATTCTAGATTTCTACGAAAAGAGATGTTTTGGCTACAATAGAAAAAACATGTTGTTTTAGCCTGGTTTTGGCTTCTAAAAGGCTTTTGTTATACATTACTCTAATGTTTTGAGTTGCAATTCACAATGCAAAGTAAAGTATTCTATATTTACTGTATACAAAAAGAGATGTATGTACAATGTAGTAGGTAAAACATGTTGATTTGGTACATGTTAATATTTTATAGCCAGTATCACTTAAATAGTTATCTTTCATAGCTAGAAATTTGTTACTACAGTGTAGACTGTAGCTATTTAGTGGCACAAGATCCAGCCTAACGTTCATTTGCTTATTTGTCTGCATCCCTTAAGGCCAGTACACACTAGACGACAAGTCACTGCAACACAATGCGGGGACACATTGCTGTGACAATTCCCCTTTTGTGTACTGTGGAATTTCAGTGAAAAATCTTGCCCACACGACAGAATTTTGTCCCTCCAATATGTCGCAGGAATTCAAACTGGGTTAAATTCATATAACCTGTTGCAGCGACACAGTGAGTGAAAGTGGAGTTGTTGCATCGTATGTACACATGGGGGGTATTTTCCCTGCGTTGTGTTGCAGTGACTTGATGCCTAGTGTGTGCCGGCATTTATTTTTTTCTTATAACAAGAATAGATTACCAGTACTTGTTCAGTGCTTTATCGGAGTAATCTGAAATGAGGAGTATTATCAAACACACATTATAATAAATCCTACAATGCTTTATTTTCTGCGATTGATATCAAACTTATCTTTTCAAAAAAAATTTTGAATGAAATTGAAAAGGATAAATTTGACATCAATCACAGAAAATAAAGCATTGTAAGATTTATTAAAAAGGCCTATATGGTACCAGAAGAGTTCTCATTCAGGAAACCCTGATTCTAGATTCAGAAGTACATACTGTATCTTCCTTGATTCATTGTTTTTTTCTAGTTCTTCCTAAGTTAAACATTCATACTAAATTCACAATTTGATCTGTAAGCTAGCATTAACCTCACTTAAATTCAGTTTTAGAGAATAAATTCTATACTTAAAACTATTTTTGGAATAATCTTTTAATATTTATTATTACGATTTTATCATTATGAAAAAAAAATATTGTTTCCTGGAGTCTTTGGTTACGAATTCAAGGGGTGCAAAATTTTTGAATAATTATTGTTTTGTGAACATTGCATTGAAATCAAATTCCATTTTAATCAAAAGAAAAGTAATTTGTCTTTGTTTTAATGTAGTTATTACACCCCTAAGAAATTTAACTTCTAGAAATGCAAATACTGTTATGTAAACTTTAATAAAATATATTGACATCAATAAATGTCAAATTTGAATTCCTTACATTACATATTTCACATTATTATATATTCATATGCCATAACTTAAAAGTATTGCTTTCCTTTTCCTATTCTTCTTTTAGTTCAGAGTACATTACTTTTTGTTAGCTAAAGAAACACCTGCATATATAGTGTCAATAGTGTCTAGCATTAGCCCAGATCATGATAAAATGTTTAAAATGAATAAATTGTTCTTGTTTTATGAGGTTAACACTCAATTGCCAGTGGCTTATAGTATATACTTGTGGCATTTATTCCATGATCAAATTTAAGTTTCGAAGTTATTTTCTGAGGATGGAAGAACCCTCAAAATACAGTAGAGAACCAACAAGCAAAGTTCTACTCGCAGATCATGGCGAGTCAAGGGATCAAACCCATGACCATTGCAGTGAGAGGTAGTGCAATAAGCCTATTCACAGTTTAAGAATCGTTATCAGTGCGCATGCGATTTTATCCCGAATTTCTCACCTTTTTTGTTTAAACCTTCTTTTGTTTTTCATTAAACAAAAGAAGGTGAGAAATTCGGGATAAAATCGTGTGCGCACTGATAACGATTCTTAAACTGTGAATAGGCTTATAGCAGTGCACACCACTGATACTTATCTTATCTTAATACCTATGGAGGAATAAGTGACTCATTGTTTAACTTCAAAAGTCCAAGTAAGATTGATTTCTCCTATTACAATCAACATATTTATATTCATAAATACAGAAAGAGTATTATAAGTGGCACAGGTGTTGTAGTGGTTAGAGTGTTGTAGCGTCGGTGTCATGTGAGTAGAGTTGCTATTTAGTTCTCTCCTGTGCTCCATGGTTTTTTCCCTTGGTTCTCTGTTTTTTCTCCCTCAGCAAAATCTCAGTGGAAAAATAGCTACTCTGTAGAGATGCCACTGCTAAACCCCATTTTATTTACAATTTTTGTCAAAGAAAATATTTTACTTATAAAAAAACTAGTTACGACTGTATTGGTGTACATTTCAACAATCAAATAAGACTGAAGTTCACCTGTTTACAAACACTGTATAAAGATCAGGATTGAATCTACTGATATTTTTTGTTGTCGCTCCTTTTTCAGGGTTAGAATGTCAGTATAAAAGAGATTGATATTTACTTTGCAACAGTTGAAAATTAAGAGTTTCAATTCTTCAAATTTCTCATAAAAATTCAAATAATCTTTAAAAATAATTAGGAGGAACTGTTTTAGGTGATTAAAAATTGTCTATAGCTAAGTTTAAATAGTGAAACCTATTAGATCTTTAGCCATAAGTCTCAAGAAGAAGAAAAAATATTTGTGTCTTGTGTATTAAAATACTTAATTACATACATTAGGACATGTTAAAATGTTTTAAAGTACAAATGTATGATAGGAGCAGGCATAGCTCGGTTGGTTAGTGTGTGGTCTTTGGAGCTAAGTTCAGAATTTCTACAGTATGTGTGTTTTAACTGCTCTCTAATCCATGTAGCTTCAGCTTTGAATACCGATACTCTTAAAACAGAGCGCTGATAGAGAGGGGGGTAAAGTGCACACCTTTGGCTTCATAGAATACCAACCACATAGACTGAAGGAACTACAGATGTTAAATACAGTTACTTTGCCTTTAAAAAGTGGGTAGGATGGGTGGAGGGATAAGATAGATATAAAAGAATTGAGAGTCCCAATCGGCAGCACTTTGATGGCTCTAGGGCTGTACGTTAGATAATAATAATAATAATAATAATAATAATAATAGTCTTTAATGAGGGAACCTACATCACTATATGTGGTTTTCAGTAGGGCCCTAAATAAACAATATACAACAATATGAACAAACAAGTATATACTTGAAAAGATAAATTAAGTAAGATAAGAAAAAGTAAAGTTATAAAATATAAAAATATAATCTAAGAAGTCTAATGATATAAGCAAAATATTAAAAAGCTAAAAAATACTTCTGAGAGATTTCTTAAAACTAGCGACTGATAGATAACTTATTATTAATTTATTTTCCTTTGTTAAAAAACGATTATTATTTGACTGTAAATTGTACAGGATTATATTAAAATTTTAAGTAGGCAGCTGTTTCAAGGGGGAAAAAAACTTCATTTAATAACAAGTACAATAGACTAATTCACTGTTTTTGGTGGTTATTTTGAATTGGGGCAAACCCGGCAAAAGGTATAGAAAATCTGGATCACTTTGACTTCCTGTAGCTTGCTCAATTTTGTCGGATTTTCAAAATTTAAACTTCAATAACCAGCAGGCATGTACAGCAGCTGTTGGACGGAAAATACTGTAAGATCAATGTAAGTATTTTAACTACCATTTACGAGTCACTCGTTTTTCTATAATTTCCATAACTCACCAGCCAATCATGCCGATCATTTTATTATGAAAACAAAAATCTTTTTTTCTCAATTTGTAGCTGATCGTGCCGATTGTTTTATTATGAAAACAAAAATCTTATTTTCTCAATTTGTAGCTTTCCAATATCCATCATATTATAGGTCATAAATAACAACGAAAATAGCTTTTGAAAAAAATTTAAATTTTAAAAATCTGACAAAATTGAGCAGAGTTATGGGAAGTCGAAGTGATCCAGATTTCTATATATTTTACTGGGTTTGCCCCAATTTAAAATGGCCGCCGAAAACCATGAATTGGTCTATTGGGACTTGGAATGGCAAAATAGGTGGATCAGATAGGGAAAGTAAATGCCAGTTGGTGGTTGCTAGCTTCTATTGAAATCCCAGATTGTGTAGGCTTACAGTATGTGGAAGCCCCAAGAAATTATTCTGAGAAGTCAGAAAACTGTAGTGTTTCATTCTAGCCCCTAATTTTATTTTTAGTTGTGCTAATATTATGGAGAATAGTATCACAAATGTCAGGCATGTTTGCGCTTTCTTCATGATATTAAAATTACTTACAACACATCCATATTTTATATATATTTTACACCCAGATGATCTGGAATCTAAACACACAATGTATTATTTGTCACAGCAGAAATTTCCAAGTGTTTTCTATTACATTATCTCTTGTCAAAATGAAATACATTATTTTCCACCAACAACCACGAAATGCTTTTCCAAAATAGGTATTTGATGAACCTTTGCATGGATGAAACTAGGAACTAGGAAACATTTAGCTACAAACTGTGTTCACTTATTTGACTAATTCCTTCAGCCTGAGAGAAGCGAGATCCCCTGGACCAGTTAAGCTCATACAAGCTTGTTTACCAGTTCTTTTTTTGATGATTATTTATTGCAATAACTTATTTCAGTAAAGAGGTATTAGTTCAAATCAGATTGGATGCTAATATCATCAGCGAAAGACCCCTGATTGGCTGTTTGCCTGCTGAAAGTAATCTTGATTAGATCTTGTATCATAGTCTGTTTCCTTATTAAAAGTTGATCAAGAACCTATACCCTAATTATTCATTAAAAAAAATTGAAATACAGAAACTTCATAATTTATGATAGTAAACAAGTATCACTACTAACTACATCTAGTATAATATTTGTAGTCTAACCAAAAGCATTAATTGCTGGATATAAGATAAGTCTGTATGAAGTGTGTAGAGTGTAGAATGTGTAATTGATGTCTGTCATTCATCTGCGAGCCAAATTTCAGCAAACAGGATAGCAGATGTCAAGACTTGTCATTACTTTCAGGTTCCTTTTCCACTAAAAATACATACATTTTCACAAAAAAACAAACACAGATAACAATGATGTCTGGGAATCACTGAATTAAACAAGAAACTAAAAAAAATTAAAAATTGTTTTTTTAATTGATTTTTAATTCAAGGAAAAACATGCTTGGAAAAATATTATTTTAAAAATAATAGCCCATTTTTGATATTGTGGTTGAGTGAGCCATACAAAGCAATCCAAGACGAGGCTCTGGAGAAACAATGGAGTAACCTAATATATTCTTTTGTTTTCCCGCAGCCTCGTCTCGAATTGCTTTGTCCGTGCTCACTCAACCTATTTTCAAGTCTATTTTCTTGAAAATGATCATGCATTTCTTTTATATTCAGATTTGTTTCAGAGAAATTCATTTTTCTCTTTGTTCAAAAAATTAGTCTGAGAATAAATTGAATAGTTCTTCATACTGCACGTACTGTAATTGCCCTAATGAATAGGTTTCTGAACAATTTTTTTTATTAAAATGAACTGCCATTATCCACACTACCATTAAACTTACATTAAAGAATTGTCACCATGGAAACAATCATTATTAAAGGTTAATACTCTGGTATGAAAAGATTATTGGTGGTAATAAAGAAAGCTAGTGAATAGCTTGTTTGGAGCCAGGTTTTAATAATATAGTTTTGCTGAATTCAAATATCTCAAAACAAACATATTATTAATTTTACATAAAAGATATTTTAATTTCTTGTCATCCTTTGCTATACAGTAGGCAAAACTGTAGAGTTGATAAATGATTTTATAATAAGAATATAAGATCAATTTCAAGTACATACTGCATTTGTTGCATCGAAGAAATCACTTCTATAGGGATCATTTTTTATGTACATGTAAATTCATGGTGAAAATTAAGGGTGGTCAGCAAACTAGTTCCGAGGTTAGAATTAGAACTTTTCAAGTCAATTTTTTTACCTTGCCTGTCATTTTGACCCGTAATTTTAAGCCAGAAACAAGGTACATGTACACCTATGGCAAAGCTAAAACTAATTCAAATGGTCAGTCATCATGAAAGTCGACTACCGTAGCAACTATTATTTTTAGTCCTGAATATGGACCTTTATCTGAAGGTGCCATATTTATTGCCATGATGTTAAGAACCTTAAATTTGTTTATAATGGTGGCTTTGCATCTTGAAACAATTAAATTTGAGGCTATTTTGGGAAAAATTATTGTTCCATCCAACGTGTGTGATTTTCACTGTAAACATAAGTTTTTTACATAATTTAATTACATTATACAATACTGCTCAATGAAGCATTTGATTGAATTCATTCAGTCTAGACCTGAATATACAGGCACATACTCAGTCTTGAATATGCAGACAGTCATGTAGATAAAACCACAAAATTGGTATTAGATTTTTGTTAGATAATTTTAGGAAAAAAAGTTTTTGGGCTTTGTTTATTCAGGCTGTCATGTGGCAGAGAAAGTGTCATATCTTCTTGCACAATTTCATCTAAGTTAAATATGTATTTTACAAGATTCTGTTAGGGTTTGAAATGGCCAAAGAAATTATTTCAAATTTTGGAAAGTCTACAGTAGATGTTGAATTTATTACCATGGCACAGATGGTCTGGGTTAGCCTCAATTTTTTTTAGAATATTAATGTGTTTTAGTGAAGGTCCTTGGAATTTCAAGGTGTTTGTATTGTGGAAGCTGTGTGTTCTTTACGTTATCATTGGTATTGTGGTAGTTGTGAATGTTATGACTCTAAGATCAAAGTCCCAGGGGTGGATCCTACGGTGGCCCACAAGTGCAATACACAACAAAATATATTAATGCTTAAAACATTATTTTCGAATGCAAAAATTCGAATTTCCTTACATAAATCAACAACTCAGTACACAAACGAAAGTTCTCAGTACACAAACGAAACTCAGTACACAAACAAAAGTTCTCAGTACACAAACGAAAGTTCTCGGTAGAGGTCTGACTCATCCCCAGGGTAGAGGTGAGAAGAAGTGGTAGTGTTAGGAACGCCACTCGATTGCGAATTTTCAGGATCAACTTTGGCTGAACATTTTGGACAAAATTTATATGTCCTTTGGATCCAAGAACCGCAAAACTTGCAAAACATTTTAGCTTATAGTACTCAGCACAAATGAGTTTTCACAACTGCAACGAAATGCAATCTAAATACAGCCAAAACAGCGCTTTCTTTAAAGGAGAACTAGTTTATCGTTTCAGCCATGTTGTTTTGGCGGGAATTGTACAGTTTTCCAATTTTGGGTTCCCTGTCTTGATAACCCAGGAAGACCATAGGCATAAACCTCTACCCTGGGGATGAGTCAGACCTCTACCGAGAACTTTTGTTTGTGTACTGGGTTTCGTTTGTGTACTGAGAACTTTCGTTTGTGTACTGAGTTTCATTTGTGTACTGAGAACTTTTGTTTGTGTACTGAGTTTCGTTTGTGTACTGAGAACTTTCGTTTGTGTACTGAGTTTCATTTGTGTACTGAGAACTTTCGTTTGTGTACTGAGTTTCATTTGTGTACTGAGAACTTTTGTTTGTGTACTGGGTTTCATTTGTGTACTGAGAACTTTTGTTTGTGTACTGAGTTTCATTTGTGTACTGAGAACTTTTGTTTGTGTACTGAGTTTCGTTTGTGTACTGAGAACTTTCGTTTGTGTACTGAGTTTCGTTTGTGTACTGAGTTTCGTTTGTGTACTGAGAACTTTTGTTTGTGTACTGAGTTTCGTTTGTGTACTGAGAACTTTCGTTTGTGTACTGAGTTGTTGATTTATGTAAGGAAATTTGAATTTTTGCATTCGAAAATAATGTTTTAAGCATTAATATATTTTGTTGTGTATTGCACTTGTGGACCACCGTAGGATCCACAGGGTGTCCATCATTACATCAGACACCCCCCAAATAAATGTATGTACTGTACAAAAGTCAGATCAGGATTATTGATAAAGTCACTTTATCATCAATTTTTTCATTCTGGACACCCCCCCCCCCCCCCCTGCAAATGTTTGGAGCTACCCCAGAGTCCACTGTCTGAAACTTAGGAAAATATTGGTATTTTCTTCATAAGTATTTATTCATTTTGCCCTTCCGGGAGTAAGTATATTTTTTTGTTAATCTTGTTTTTTTTTATTTCAGAGGGAATTCCTCAGGTGCATTATTTTGGTCCATGCGGCAAGTATAATGCTTTGGTTATGGAACTGCTTGGACCCAGTCTGGAGGATCTCTTTGATCTTTGTAACAGACAATTTACTCTTAGGACTGTTCTTTCAATTGCTATTCAGTTGGTAAGTAATGTTATCTACTGTAGCTACAGAAAATATATCCATACCCTCAATCTTCATTAGGGAGAGGAGGGGGGGGGGATTTCCTAGTGAAGGGGAGGGTCTGAGAAAGATAAACATCCTCACCTCCCTTGTGGAGGAAGTGGGATTTCCTAGTGATGGTAAGAGTTTGAAGAGGGTGACCATATTGCATATTACAACTTCGAGTATTGATGGAGAGAGGGAGGTAAAAGATGCCTTACCCCTCCCTTTTCCATACAGTATGTCCAAGTGTGCATATATATATACCTATTTCAAAAAAGATTGTCGGAGCCAAAGGAGATAGTGAATACAGTGTAGGCAATAGGGGATAAGAGATAGTTTATTCCAAGATCCAAGAAAAGCTGGAATAACATGTGTTTCTGCTTCTTATTCTTGTCACGAATATGGAGGTTAGTGTTGAGATATTCCATGTTGTTTGTAGTTCATGAAACCACTTTAAAGGCCTCGATTATTCATGTTTAGTTGTGTGCCTATAATTCCTTTCCATCTTGGAATGACCTATCGCCTATCACCTTTGGCGATGACAACCTTGTTTGAAATAAGTGTATTTTGTCAGAATAGTAGGGATTCCCCTTGTCAAGGATATTACAAAAAAATAGTGTCAATGTTAACTACAAAAAGGATTTTTTTTATGCCATGTTTGACTCTGTACCCCTTCCCCTGTTCTCCACAATGAATGGCCCTGTGTAAGGTACAGTATAATGTTTTTGAATTCCTTACATTTGTAAATATTCATTGTATTTCAGATCTCTAGAGTGGAGTATGTGCATTCAAAGAACATGATCTACAGGGATATTAAACCCGAAAACTTTCTCATTGGTCGAAAATCGACGGGAAAAGACAAATTAATTCATATAATTGACTTTGGACTTGCAAAGGAGTACATTGATCCTGAAACGAAAAAACACATCCCATACCGAGAACATAAGAGTTTAACAGGAACAGCGAGATACATGAGTATAAATACACATCTTGGAAAAGGTAGGCACCAAAGGAGGGGACAGTACACTTGGGATTCTTAGGGAATACATGTACTTTTTAGCTTCGTTGTTTGTTGTGCCCATTTCAGACCATGTGATTCCACTCTGAGGAGTTGATTCTTTCATGTGTATATATTTAAATAAAAGAACATTTTTCAAGGGAATGTCATGTGGTCTGAAATGGGCAATTTGCATACAAAGCTAAAAAGGTCTATTACTGAGTCCTTCTACTCTAACCGTGGTAACCCAGAGTTGGTTGACCAATCAGATTACAAGCTTTTACACACCTTATTTGGTAAATCCAGCCATAGAAATTTGTCGGTTTAATGTACAAAACCTGTGCATAGACGTATGAACTTGAATCCTATTGTTTTCAATTCGTAATCTGATTGGACAACGAACCCCAAGTGACCGTGGTTAGAGTAGAAGGACAGTAAATGCAATGTCACACACAAGACATATGGTATTATGATCTGAAGTCAAAGCCTCAACATTCAAAAATGACGATTTTTTCCCAGTGTTGTGCAAAAAAATCTTTGTTGCAAATCCAGGGCTTAAAATAATGGCCAGTTTTTGGACAATGTCATGTCAGAATTAGAACACTTGTCAAGTCAAATCATTGCCTTGGCAGTCATTTTGACCAATAACGTTGAGCAAAAAATGAGGTTTGGCCAAGCTGAAACTAATTTGGCTGTGGTCATCATGACCGACTGAAGGGCCTTTACTGTATTTTACATGTAAGTCATGCAAATCGTCTCATTTAAAATCGCTTTAAGGGTGGTAAAGCATGTGAGTATTAAAGTTTGTTGGATCTCTCTAAATCAGTACCTAACTCTATGTTTCCAACTCATACAAAAACTGCTCTTTTAATAGTGTTTTGTTTAAATGGAAGCCAGAACCTTATGGTGTGTATTCAACAGCTGAAATATAGGTTTCACAGTATTAAAAAACATCACATTATATTGATAACATTTGTATTGTCAGAACAAAGTAGAAGAGATGATCTGGAAGCCCTAGGACATATGTTTATGTACTTTTTAAGGGGAAGCTTACCATGGCAAGGGCTAAAGGTATGGTATATGGTATATGGTATATAAAAAGGTCTATATTCACTTTGCCTTTGGCAAATAATTGTTACAGCTAATTTATGTCATGCGTGACCAGTAACCCGAATGTTTTGATTGGAATTACGGTGGCTTCATTTGAAATTCCAAATCCAAATCCAACTCTAAAATCCCAGTCCACCATCTCCCCAACAAGGCGAGTCGCAGCTCCAATTTCACCCCTTCAGGACCCTCTTATACTTCAAATACAGACAGCACCAGATAGTTGTTTTATGATATATTTTGATGTCTATTCATGTAGGCTGATACCCTCAAGGAGAGATATCAAAAAATTGGAGATACCAAACGATCGACACCAATAGAAGTCCTTTGTGAAAATCAACCAGGTAAATATTCTGTCTCTAAGGTGTAAAAGTTGTTTCAAATGGATCTGGACCCAGTTGTACGAAGGGTGGATAGTGCTTTCCGATGGATAAATCCTTATCCAGTGGATAAGTCGATGCTGTTGTCCAATAAATTTATACACTGGATAAGATTTAACCGTTGGATAGCGTTATCCATCCTTCGTAAAACCGGACCCTGAGTTTTACCTAGTTCATTCAAACATCCCATATGTCTATTGCTTACTATCAATCACATGACTTTTCTGGATTTGACTGGGGGGCAAACAGTGGTTGACTGGGGGGCAACTAGCGATTTCTTAAATCAAATCACATCAAAATAACTCCTCAAAGTATTCTATCTGACTATTTGTACAACATGAAACCAGAAAACAAAATACACAGACAACCTCCAACATTCTACAAGCCAGTGAAAACGGAGATACTACCGGAAGTGACGTCTATTGATAGTAAGCAATAGGCATTACAAGGTTGAGGAAAAAACTGGGTCGAGTTGGCATTGCAGTGCATTCTGGGACTGATTTATTTATTTTTTTGTTATTATTTTATTAATATTTAAACAGGTTGCCCAATTCAGCATAGCTGGTTTAAATGGGGACCTGTATAACTTTAGGGGACAAAATAGACACCATCTTGGAAATATGTCCCCTAAAACATTCCTACAATGCACTACAATGGCAACTCGACCCAGTTTTTTCCTCAACTTCTTAATGGCTAATATCAGGCACCTTAAGACCCATGATGTTTTCAAAATGATTTTTATTCATGTGGCGGCCTTGTCCTTAACATTGCCAACCTCACTAGAACATCACTTAGTGCTATTTCATGTCCTAGAGAGAATGGCAATGCTGAGGATGACTGCATGAGCACAGGAAACCTTTTTTTTAAATGTGTTTGTGTCACTAACAGTTCACATGACCCCAGGTCATACTCACTTTACTGTATATCAAGAAGTTGTACCAAAATGAAGCCCAGAAATTGAAAGAGCACCTTGATAATAATAATTATTATTAGTAAGAATGCAAAGTTTCAGGTCATGGGCTCAAATCTCATCTGTAACTCAGATTTTTGTTTGGCTAAAATAGTGTCCAAAACTTGTAAATTTATATGCTAAAAATCTTATTTGTCTTTGGTTTTTCAGAAGAGCTAGCTACATATCTGTATTATGTAAGAAGACTAGACTTCTTTGAAACTCCAGATTATGAATATTTGAGAAAACTATTCAGGGATTTACAAGAGAAAAAAGGTTACATAGATGATGGAGAGTTTGATTGGACGCACAAGCAAATAGTAAGTTTAATTTGTTTAATGGGGGTTCACCTTGTGTACCAAAGGCTCTTTAGCTCCATCATGCTACTTGGCTGTAAGGTTCGCTTCCCACCAGTGCGACGTGACTCTGTGTCATATGTGAGTAGAGTTACTTGTTGGTTCTCTCTTGTACTTGGATGGTTTTTCTCTGGGTTCTTCAGTTTTTCTCCCTCAGCAAAAATCAAAAGTTTGTCTTACAAGAATCTGCAAAAATCAACTATTAAATTACAATTGCAATTCCGTGGAAGCAGAGCCTTTCTATGGAACCACTGATAAATCCCATTATCTATGAATAGAATAGACAAACATGAATAGAAAATGAATTAATTATACTCCTAGACATTTGATAAGCAATTAAAATGTTTTGTCATTGTAAATACACATATGGACCAGTCGCTCATATTGTATATTTCATGGGTAACATGGGTGGTGTACCTTGCTAACGCATTGTCTATCACCACTGTGGTTCCAAAGGTTCAAGTCACTGATTCGACACCAAATGTGAATCGAGTTTGTTTAATGTGTTCTTCTCTCCTTGTGTGCATAAAATTTCGAATGTAGTGGTAGTGTGCGTGAGTGAAGTTCCCCAATTAGTGTGAAAGTGCTAGAACGACTAGACACCTAAGTAAAGAGATTTATTTATTTATTTTATTCACTTAAACATTGTGTTGTATTTGTGATTGCTCCAACAGCCCAGTCCATTGAATTCAGTTACTCATGATCATCACACATCAAAAGATTCTCGTCCTTATCCAAGGGTATCAGAGAAACCAATTTCTTCATCTGTCACCAATAAGGTATGTCCAGATAATTTTCCATGCAACTGGGTAAAATATGGCATTTAAAAAAATGGTAGAATATCAAGTGTGTTTACTTATTTCTTGTAGTCTGGTCAAGACAGGAAAGGTGCATGGGGTGATCCATATGGACCCAAGAGTCCTAATCTATTAACACCAACAGCAGATCGACTAGGTGGTTCTGTACAAGTAGTAAGCTCAACTAATGGAGATTTAGGACCAAGCGATGACCAGCGCATGGAGGGCAAGTCTGGGGCACCTCTTAATGCTCAGCCTGAAGTAGAAGTGGTTGAAGAAACAAAGTATGTCTTAATACACCTTATTTATATCTTTGAAAGAAGGGCATGAACTTGTAATGGTTAACACCGTTGCTACGCCTACTTGAAAATTGAAAATTTGAAAACTTGAAAATTTAGCAGGAAATCTCTGAACTCTGAAAAGCTCTAATGATAGAATACGTGAAAATACCTTTGCAGTACTCTTGGAAACGGTAATGTTAAAACAATTTCTTTGCTAAATGCGAGTTGAAAATTACAAATATAGAAAGAAAAGAAAAAAGAAATTGAACTCCCATTTTCTACCTACAGTGTACTGTAGTTCTCTTTTTAGAAAATAATGATATGAAAGAAAAATAAAGTCTTTGCATTTGCATTCAACCCATTTATCTTGTAGCTGCTCAATGTACAAGAGAAGTTTATCTTGTCATTAAGAAATTGAAGTTCTAACCCAGCTCAGTGTTTTTCTCATACTGGGACAACTTGCCTCCTTTTCGTTTTTTCTCAATCACTATCCATGCTCGTCTTCTAGAGATATAAATAAGGTGTATAGATGCCTAGGTATTTTCAATTGTTTTTTCAATTGCGATACATGATATTGAATAGACCCCTTTACACTAATTCCCAACCTGGGGGTCAAAACAAAAGAACTGCTTTCTCTTGAGGATTGAAATCTTTTTTGATGTTAATATTTTGCATTGTTTTGACCCCCAGGTTGGGAATTAGTGCAAGGGGTCTATGCCCTATACCCTTCATGTCACTCGTAATTTCTTAGTTTACACACTCGCCAGAATGTCACTCGTAATTTCTTAGTTTACACACTCGCCAGAATGTCACTTGTAATTTCTTAGTTTACACACTCGCCAGAAGGCTTGTGTGTATACTAAGAAATACCAGTACATTCATGGGATATTCCATTGGATATTCCATGGTATACCACTCAAAACCGTTGTATAACTAGTATGTATTTAACTTGTTATATTTGTTACATATTAATAGGTGCTGCTGTTTCTTCAAGCGAAGAAAGAAAAAGAAACTACCTGTAGCCAGGCACAAATGATGCTCCAGGGATTTCGCCTAATTTTACTCAGTTTTCGGTACACTTCGGGCAACCTCTTCCTTTTCTTCCACCAAATATAGCAAACTCAAGTTCGAGAAAAGAAGACTTCGTAACTCCAGTCGTGGAAAAAATTTGTCGCCTTGAAATATCAGGGGTAGTGCGCCAGCGTTTCTTGTGTACTGCGGTTGCATTAGTCTATAGACCCCTTGCAGCACGTCGGAATGCAGCTCAATTTGGAGGACAAAACAATAGGTTCCAATTCTAAGGAGATTGAAATTATTTTGTTTCGTGCTCCAAATTGAGCTGCTTTGACGTCACGTGCAAGGAAGTCTTTTTAAATTTTTCTCGTTTTCTCTTTCGCGGGAGGTCGAAAAGGAAGAGGTTGCCATGGTCTCGCAAACTGGGTGTACTGAACTACGTTTGGATCTGATTATTCCGTCAAAACGTCAAGTGGACCAACTCTATGCACCAAGGTTTTGTAGGAGTCATTTTTATATGAACAGAACAAACAAAATAGTTAAACTTTAAAGCCACATTGGCCGTCATTTTCCTTCCACGTCGACTAAACGCATACATGCAAGTATGTGCAGGACTTGTTATCATTTGCTACGGTGGAATATTCGAATATTTAGAAATGAATGGGCGTGCCTTTTATAGTAGTGTAGTTAGAAGTTCATCGACTTGGCGCAAGACTTCAGTGTTGCCGATTATGTAACTTTATTCACAAGTTAGTAAATCATCTTTAGCTCAATATTTTTTTACATTGATGAACAAATCGTGGTTAAGCATCACTAAAGATAGGAAATAACAATTTTTAAGATGATTACAAAGAATGTGCAATTCAGATTTTTCTTTGTTTTAGGTGCGGTATTACGAGCAACAAAATTGTGCAATTTGTCGCGCAACATTAAGGCGTTGCAAGATGCTGAGTGTATGTCGCTCGTATAACCACTCCGCGCGCAACAAAATTTATTTGATGCAAAGAGAAGAAAGAGCTTCTAATTTTGTAACGAAGTCGCGCAACAAAATTTTTGTTATTGCACGGGGTGGTAATTCGAGCAACATTTACTCTGTAGCAAAGTTGCTCCATTTCCAGTGAAAGAAAGGAAGGGATTGTGTCAAAGAGAATTTCAAAATTCTTTCGCGTTGATGCGAATCGTAAAATGTACTTAAGCAGACTTCTTTTTCAAAGGAGGACCTTTGATTTTATTTTGCATCCACAAATTCAGCCCCACAACTCCACAAAAGCCAGGCAAAATTATCAAAGTCTTCCTTTGAAGTTTGAGAATAAGATCAGTAGACCCATTCAGTTGAGCGTAATGTTTTTACACTTAAGCCCACGTTTTATTCCCTTGAATATTGTTTCTTTGTTTACTTGACTGCATTTCTTTTATTTGGTTGTGACTCGCGGTAAATCAAAGAATCTTATATCCAAGGGAAGACGTGGTTTAGTTGGAATCGGATAATATTGCTGAATGGGTCTCTAAGCAGAAGATCAGTTCACTGGATCCCCTTAGTTCATTGTGTCTGATCATTTCGCTTGTACAGTATATGCCAGCCATCCCTTGTAAATACATTCCCGATCACAACAATAGATTGTTTCCTTCATATAAGCCTTTTGTAGTGCTTGTATCTAGTGTTTTATGATAAAAGCGCACTAGTGCTACCCGAGAAAATCAACAATACAATGAAGAGAATCCAAATATATTTATAACTAATTTTCCTGTAAAGTGTTAGTTGTAGTTAGGGTCGCCCATTCATTACTGAAAGAATCATCGTTCAGTTTAAAGCCTTGAGAGACATTTTACTTGCGGGAAGCAACGATAATCACACCCGCAAATATTTTTTTTAAGAATATCTGTCATTTCAATCGTTATCAGATTTCCATATAAAATCCAGATTTAATGGCCATTTATAGGATTGGTCTAAAGCCCTGTTACGCGTAGCTTTTTTGTACTACTTGCGTCACAGGAAACATTCATTCAAGTTGCGCGAGAATTTCTAGCGCTTACTTGTGTCGCGCAACTTTTCTCATATTTACTAGCTGCGAGAAAAATTATTTTGTTTTTTTCTTTGGTTACGAATTTTAAAAATTTCATTAGGAAGCCAAAAACGGGATTATTGCTGCGCAACTTTGTTTCGCGCCGGGCGCAAGTTGCACGGATAAAGTTAGAATCGTAGGGCTTAATATTCACGAGTTGCCATAACGATTTATAATAGTAA
The DNA here is from genome assembly GCA_964019055.1 of Anthopleura xanthogrammica. Taxonomy (NCBI): domain Eukaryota; kingdom Metazoa; phylum Cnidaria; class Anthozoa; order Actiniaria; family Actiniidae; genus Anthopleura; species Anthopleura xanthogrammica. The sequence goes on from OZ025217.1 coordinate 10,805,660, forward strand.
TTGAACTGAATGGAGTGCAATATATAATGGTAATTGAACTAAGTGGAGTGCAATTTGGTCTGATATCAAACGCGCGATAACAAAATCACACGACCGCGTAGCGGGAGTGTGATTTGTAATCGCAAGTTTGATATCAGACCAAAATTGCACGACACAAAGTTCAATTATCACTTTATTATATCCATTTTGAAATCATACTAGATAGACACTAAATTTGTGATAAATACAAAAGTATTTATTCACAAATAGCCAGTATTTTGTTTCTTTTTGTAACAAAAAATTCCAGTCAAACTTGAGAAAAGCTACATTTTATGTTCCTTATTTGCTGTAATCTGATTGGCTGATTACATACAATCCTGTAATCTGATTGGTTACCTTTTCTAGTGTTGGATTGTGATTGGCTGACAAAAAGATGCGATTCGGACTCAAAATAGTGCGATTCGGACTCAAAATAGTGCGATTCGTGCTTGAATCAATCTACTGAGAGCCAATCAGATTACAGGATTTGCTAGTGATTCCAAAGTGGATATAATAAAGTCTGAAATCAAATGAGTGATTACAAAATTGCAAAACCACGTAGCGGGAGTGCAATTTGTTAATCACGAGTTTGATTTCAGACTAAAATTGCACGACACGAAGTTCAATTACCACTTAATTATATTCATTTTGAAATCACTACAGTAGGAAATTAAAATTTAAATCCATTTTCTCAATTTCATCCATTTTCACCTAGAAAATCTCCTTCAAAATTTTTTCTCATGCTTTGAATTGCCTTTTGTTTACTGTGATCTGATTGGTCAAATTTTATGTTTTCTGCAATTTCACTAGCTCTTCAAAACAGTGTGATTTAAAACTCAAAATGGTGCGATTCGTGAATAAATCGCACTGCTGAGAGCCAATCAGATTGCAGGATTTGCTTGTGATTTCAAAATGAATATAATTAAATGAACTAGCCGATTTTTAGGCGAACGTGTCATGAGGTTCTGGTGAAAATCATACTGCGCATGCTTAGAGAAAATGGCAGAAGCGCACCAAAAAAATTGTATATATGTAAAAAAGTCGATTTTATCATATTGCTTTCTTCATGTGATTTTCTTTTTGTGACTTGAACTGCAGGCATTGTGAGTTTACTCAGAACGAATGTTCAATAAATTTAGAGGTAGAATAAAGAATTGGTGTATGTGGTCTTCGTAGCCGGACTTAGTCTTGTCACGCAACGGAATGCGTGACTCGGCTGCGAAGAAAACAATATTCGTGAGGGTTCAGTGTTTGTCGTGGTTTTTCCGAACATGCGCAGTGCGGTATTCACCAGCTTTTCTCATAACGCATCTCATAACAATGGTCAATGGATCGAGTCGGAGCATTGCATGTTGATCACATAACACAAATGAACACTATTAAAGCTATTGATATCAGATAGTTGATATAACCCTTCTCAAAATTTTCTCAAAGTCCTTCATCGTTACGTTACTCTTCCACGCTCTAAGGCCCACTTACGCGGGGCGCAACTATCTTAAGGCGCGGAAATACGAGCAACAAAATCGTGCAACTTGTCGCGCAACATCGTTGCGTTGCAAGTTGTAGAGTGAATGTTGCTCGTATTACCCACCTGCAAAAGGACGCTAATAAAATTAACGCATATTTTGAGATCTTTTAAAGTTTAAGCTACGATTCTCATTAGAGTTACATTATAATAACAGTTTATAGGTCTTGCCCGAGTAAAGACTGAGTACAAGAGTAGTGACGTAATCATGTTTTGCCATTGGCTGTTACTATAGCAACAAATCCAACATGTTTCTTCACTTCAAAGTTTTTTGGCTCCAGTTTGAACTGCGGCTTGTAAAACTCAACAATTTCTCCACGTTTATCATCTAAAAATCTCCAAAAATTCACTGTATTTTGCCAAAATGTCCATGTCTACGAGCTATAGATATGAAATAGAAAGGCCTGGCGTACAAAATTTAAGAAAAGCTTTGAAAAGACAAGAACAACGAATCAAGGTAAGCCAACATGGCTGACTAGCTTTGGTTTTATATCGTCTTTTCTTTACCAAATAATAACCTTCTTTTATTAATCTTGTACGATTTATCTTTTGTCTGCAATTCCCTGGAGCTAATTAAGACGATCTGGGGAGACATTAAACTCCTGAATGCGCTATTGTTTTGGAAGCTTTGGTTTCTTTTGTTTATTGGACTTCGATGATAGGCCGCCATGTTTTTTTTATATATATTTTGTTATTGAAAATCCGCCTTAAAACTTTACTTTTTATCTGTCATTTGAATTCCTTTATTCCTTGTATGATCAAGTTTGCATTTTTAGCTTCAAAATTGCTAAAATTATAAAGGTCGTATATGATAAACTAGAGTTAGATGAAGTAAGCTTAGTAGTGTAATACGTGTAATTAATCATCATGCATTTGCACCATTTTCATAATTACTCGACCCAGACACCTAGCTAGCTATATCTAAGTGGTATGGCTTCTATCAATCAATGTCAACGGTCTGATTTTTGATATGGCCCTCAAAAACCTATACGTCTGGGGCTGTGTTCGTCGTGTAATAATGAAAATTGGTGTAATGATATCATTAGCCAATAACAGACAATGACAATTATTATAAATCAATCGCTGTGGCAGATTTTAAAGTTTTGATTAAAAAAGTTTAATAGTCGGACCATTGTGCTTGTATAAGACCCAAATTCGCTTGAGTGACCATGAAACAATGGTTCCAAGTCAAGGTTGTACTTGATGTGTTCATGTATTTACTGTATTTTATCAAGTCCAACCTCAAATTGGAGTTATTGTTTCAGAGTCACTCAAGGGAAATTCTGCCAAATTCTATTCAAAGTAATCAAAGATTACCTGCTGCTACTGATTTTATAGTTTCAGTATATGTTTTATTAGTGATAGTACGGGTCCGCAGTAATTGGCCTACCACGGCTGTTGCAGTTACCCTGCCTTACGTTGTTCTTGTTGTGTTTTGTGGTTGTACATAATTAGTTATTTGGCGAAGCTAATAAAATAAAATAGAAAATAAAATAAAACAATAAAACAATAGCAATGCTTACATAATATGAACCCATTATTTTTGGATGCATATACTGTCAAATTTTTGTTACTGTGCATTTCACATAAATTTTTATGGTAGATTCCAAAGTTTATTCGGAAGAAGTATTACTGGTAAATCAAGAAATAATATTCAAAAGAATTAAAGTGGTTTGAAATAGGAAGGTAGCGTATTTTTTTAATTTTTTAATTTTTAATTTTACAACTTTATTGGGCAATAGCTGTTAATATAATACATGAAAATAGTTTAAAGGAAAAGTAGATAAATAAAACTACCCAATAGGAAAAGCGCGAACTTTTTCTGGTCCATTAATCTAATGTGAGTCATTGATATATTGCAGTATGATGAATGGTGTTCAGAAAGGGATTCTGCAGTTAATAAGTAAGTCTGCTTCCAAATAATATAAGGTGTGTCAAAGCTCATTTGGCAGTAAAAAGGCTGTGCATAGAAGCATGTGAAATATTACAAATGCTAATAGGCAATGTGCATCAAAGCTCACAAAGCACTCTGGGAAAGTAAGTTCTTTAAAAATGGAACAGGGAACTATCAGAAAAAAATTACTCTGTTAGTTTGGTCTGCTGAAATCCTTTTATTTCCATAGAAAATGTTGAAGAAAAAATTGTCAGATGAATTTTTAGAGGAGCCAAAAAAGCATAAGAACTCACTTTCCCATCATGCTTTGTGCTATAATTTCAAGCTCATGCCCATTCACTATTCATTGCGAAGGTCATTTGGAAGCAAAAGTCCATGCATAGAAGTATGCGAATACATGTACATTACCATGCAATGTTAATTCATTAGACCTTTTTGCTCTAACACTATTTTCAACTTCATGCACTCTAAAAACAATTAAAGATTGCACAAGATGCTTGTATTTCATTGTTGTGATTAACAACGAGTCGGGCCATACCAATGCACAACACTTGCGATGTTGAAAGCATGACTTGACTACAACTATTGTACAACAAAAGGTCAATTGCTGTAAGTGCTGATGGAGACAACATGGAAATTGGGCATTAGACTGCCATCAGTCAGAGTGTGTAAAAAAACTCCTTGGTTTTTACGAGGGTAGCACTAAATAGCCAGTGGCTAACAAACCTGTGGCCCTCGTTCCATGATCGAATTGGAATTTAGAAGTTGATGTAAACATACCAAATGAAACAATATTTTTGATTGATGGTTTTACATATCTTGTTCTCTTTCTTTTAGTGACATCCTAGTGAACCAGATTGCAGAATGGGCAGAAAAGCTAGAGGAGGTGAGTTATATTAATAATGTTTACTATTACTGCGATTTTACATTATTCTGTAAACCCAGACATTCCAACAGCTTGTTTTGAAATTTCTGGGTACACAGAATACCGGTATGTAAAATTGCAGTAATGAGAAAGAAAACTGCTTCTCTTTATGTGGTGAATGCAACTACACACTGAATGAACTAGGCCAACCCTGTAAGTTTGTGAAAGGGGTAAGAAGGGTTGTGTTTTTATGCAGTCGCAGATAATGCAGCTTTTCTCATCCGTTGATATACACCCTTATATACGCCCTGCATATGCTCTAAGCCTGAAACCAGTTAAAACAAAAAAACAAAAAAAATGAAAATGAGGTCTATTAGGACCATAATTTAAAAAGATAGAAAATTAGAGTACTATATAAAGTCTTCGCTGAATGGTGCAGGCATTGTTGAGGTGTTTAAAGAAATGAATATCACAAATTTCTTATTACACCCACAGTTCCTTTCAGTCATGCAATCGCTGATCACCAAACGCCATTGTGTGTTCACCCCAGGAACCTTTTTTGAAATAGCTGTATTATTATGAATGCAAGTAAGCAATTCCTAGCCTTATGCTCCACAAGGAGCTAAGAGAAAGAAGAAGAAGAAGTACGAAATTCCACCACTACCCCCTCATATTTCAATAACCCATCTACAAGTGAGTTTACTTTTCATATCCTTGTAGACAAGTGAACATCGCAAGTCTAAACGATGTAACGAGGAAACAAAGGGTGAACTCTCACTGGCTAACAAAGAACTGACAGCTGTAAGTATGCCTAGATCACGTGACAACACTCGTGATGACGTCACTTCCTAAATAAAGTATCATGTTATGGAGGTGCCATGCTGTGCCTGTAGCGATCATTTTTGATTGGATACGTAGCAATCCGTGCCTGTCTCCATGACCGTGGCGCATGCCGGTATTTTTAGTCCATACGAAATCTACCCTAGCATTGACCGTCTCCTTATTGGCGTGCATATATATAGCTAATAGAGAGTTTAAGAATCCCGTTTACGACAAACGTGAAACGTCAGTTGACCAGTGAAAAGTTCTTTAAAATTAGTAAAAAGGAATCGCAAAAATCTCCAAGTCGTAGATAAACAAAATATTATTTCTTTTTGTTAAGAAAGTTTGCAAAAGGTAAAGTGAAATACAGGAAAACGCAGAAAACTTGGTCACGTTAACGTTGGCCAGCTGAAAAAAGCATACAGCTAAAGCCTAAAGTTTTGAGAGCGGAATCATGAAATTTGTTTCACCTTGGCATTATTACAATAGAGCAGATTTCGTATGAGGGTGAAAAGTCACGGCACACGGTTACGGCGCGGCGCGCAGACACACCACTGAATGTTGAATGTTTTCATACACGGCACGGCACTGACACAGTCACGGCAAGGCGCGGTCCGTGCCGTAAGCTTTTCATGGTCATACCCAAAACTGATCTATAAGAAACTCAATGTATGCTTGCAAATTCTATAACTTGGACACATCCCCTAAAAGAGACAGTGAGTTTTGGGCGGTGTAACATACACTGAATGTCATCAAAAGCTGCAACCCTTTCTAAAGAATTTGAAAAGTATCGTTATATTTTATCCCCAAAAGATGCCGCACGTGCTAACAACCAACAGTTTTTCCTTTTTTTACCCCTAAAAGAGGGAGGAACTTACGATTTCAACCCTTAAAATATACGACGCTCATCCCCGCCCTTAGTTATATGGGAGTACTCCTCTGGGTGGCTGCTAAGCACGAAAGAAGCGAAAAAAAGTCGCACGAGGTCTACACAGCCAATCAGAGCGCGTATCGTTGTCGTGTCATAAACATTCTTTTGAAACAAGTTTGTGTGATGTTTTGAGTGTTGTTTTGTGCTGGTTAGTGTCTCTAATGTGTTACTTACCAACTAATAGTGTGCAGTCATCAGTTGTGTCGTGTGCTCATGTGTCTGGATTTGTGCTTGCTTTAGCCGCTCAACAGGTGAGCACCACCCTCCTTCAGAGGACACATAAATGCAATTCAGCCCTAAGTATTATACGGGTGGCGTATAGCGGTGAGAGCGCGCGCCTATCACACCAATACGACCCGGGTTTGAGTCCCGCTGGACTCGTCGTATGTGAGTAGAGTTGCTTGTTGGTTCTCTCCTGTGCTTCGAGGGTTTTTCACCGGGTTCCCCGGTACTCCCTCCGCAAAAATCAACTTCTAAATTCCGTTTTGAATTTCAGTGGAAGAATAGAATAGCTTCTCGGTAGAAATACCAATGCTAAATCCCATTTACTTTTGTCGTAACTAATTTTTATCGCAGCCAAAGAAATTCCACCATAAATGTCGCTATAAACAGGGTATGCTTTTTTAAGACATTCTTGACAATGACAATTTATTTGGCTCCGTATAAAATGAAATTTACATTGGAGTTTGTCACCATTGTTGTCTCAGATATGGTTAGCTCCCCCCCAACCCCAAGATACCAGTTGATAATAATGCTTCACGGCTAATATGATTTATTCACTTAATCGCGCAGGTACGAAAAGCACAGCTTCGTAAGCAACTCCATGAAGAAGAGCTGATGCTCAAGCAGCAGTTGAACGAGACAGGGAAAACATTTTACATCCAGAGGACTTGATCAAATAGCATGTAGAATGGGTATAGTTATTTCACATTTAGTTTACATATAATTACATATTTTTGAGGGTATTACTGAATAAATTTAAGTTAATATTTTAACAGTTTTAATAATTCTAAAAACGATTCTATTTCTGTAACTTTGTTTTTGTACATTTTCACCCCCCGTGATATGATTTCTTTGAGTCAAGGCATAAGATCACATTAAGGATTAATGCATTGTACTCCTTTCAACCAATCAGAATCGAGTCATTTTAATTATTAGCTGGCGAATATCAGCGACTCATTCATCCTTCCGTCCGTCCATCCATCCGTTCATCCGTCAATCTGTCTATCCGCCAACCGTCTATTTATCAACCCACTCACCCATCCGTTTTTCCATCTATCCATCCGTAATTGTTTGTCTGTCAGCAGCATCGTTCGATAATTAAAAAAAAAAACCTCATCGAGGATAGATTAAACTGCAGAATCGGATGAGCCGTAAAAAAAAAAAATTAAATCTCATTTTCGTTTTTCATTCTTTTTTATTATCCTTTTACATTTAACATCTTATTTTTCAAGTCTTTCATTTTCAATATTCATATTTTTTGTTTTTCGTTTTTTTTAATCTAGATTTTCTTTGTTCAGTTTTCTATTTCTATTGCAGTTCAACTATTTACAGCGCTTTCCAATAACACCTGCGAATCGCCTTCGCGACAAAATAGTATTTTTGGTGGTCGTCATACAAGGTGTTTCCATGGCATTGCGGGAAAACACGAAGTTATTAAGACACGTGCCACGTGGAAGTGTGGAAACACTTTGATTGTTCACCAAAACCAACGAAAGCGCACTTTTTCTTGTTTACATAACTTTCTATTAACAGAACTCTTATACAAGAAATCCTTACCAGCTTTATGGCAAGTTTTCATTAGAAGACTACATATATTATTGAGCATAAGGCGTCATGCTTGTTTAAATTTCAAGGCTATTATGTATACTGTGTGTCTCGTTCAGCTGATTGGTAGCAAACAATATACCAGTTAAATGTTGGTACGAAAACAAGAGGGCAGATGTTCGAATCTTCTTAAGAGCATTTACTGAAACAGCCAAATCTCTGTGTGACGCTCTCTTGTCTTATTTTCTATTGGTTCACTGCAGGGGCTAACTTTACTTTGACTTGAAGTGTGTAAATTTCATGCCAATTTCCACACTGAAACATATTCATTATGGAACAGCTAAAAAAGGTTTGGAATTAGAAGACTGAGAAAATGGTGGCAGACGAAGAATTCTCATGTGGTCACTTTACAACGTGGATTCTACTCACTAAAGAGTTGTATTTTAGTAACTACATCTTGGTCGGTACGCTTATATTTTTGTCCATTCCTTCAGCATTTCTTAACTTCTTGGTTTTCATGGTAATATGGCAAAATCCCTCACTTCAAACACCATCGAACATTTTCCTAAGTAATCTTGCAATTTCAGACTTTGCCGTTTCCGCTATTGCAGCTCCTTTGATAGTTACTTGGAAACTCCTCGAGATAAGCGATACAACGAGCAACAGTACTTGTAGCGTGGCATACATTGGTAGTTTGATAACAATAGCGTTTGGCTCGTTTTCTTTTTTCATCGTAACAGTCGCAACAGTCGACAGACACCTTGCCTTACAACTGCACTTGACCTATGCTTCTGTAGTTACGTCTAGAAGAGTGGTCATAACGTGTGGGATCCTTCTGGTGTCGTCACTTGTACTATCGAGTCTAACTTTGATTGGTATTACAGGATTCACTATTGCAGTCCTCTCTTCTTCCATCGTCTGTGTATTCATAATGAACTATTGCTACTGTAAAATTTATTTAGTGTTTCGTCACCATCATACACAGATACAAAGCTACCGGATCGATGCCGCGCATTCTGGCTCATCTCTTCCAAATATGCATCGATATAGAAAGACAGTTATCAACTTATTGTATGTCCTAGGGTTGTATTTATTGTTGTACGTTCCTTTTATCTGCGCAGCTCTCACTCGCGAAGTTCTTGGCGACACGACTATTACTTTGGGCTTCATGAACGTTTCCATTGCAATTGCTTTTTTGAATTCCTTTGTAAACCCTTTGGTTTACTGCTGGAGAATTAAGGAATTTCGCGCTGGGATTAAAGCTATTTTGCCGTTTTGGGATATTTTTTTGAGAATAAGACAATGTTTTAGAAAAGAGAAAAGGGAAAGAATAACTGGTCTAAACATTACGCAACAGGCTTTTGTAGTAAAGGAAAGGGAAAAAGAAACGGGAAGAGAAGGCGAAGGAAAGGGAATAGATGGAAAAATTAAAGTAGTGCCGAAGAAAACGGGAAAAAAGGAAGAAAAGGAAAGTGAAATAGAAGGGAAGGGAAAGTAAAAGAGAGAGAGAGAGAGAGAGAAGGAGATAAAATAGAGATAAATATCAAAGTAGGTTGTAAAAATTATGAAAATATAATATTCGTTTATATAGTCAAAATTGTGATTGTTTTTTTTTTTAAAAAGAAAACCTAGTGTTGTATTGTACTTAGTCTTCCCATTGATGGCTGGTTTGGAACATCTGCACTTTGTTGACTTTGTTGTATCTAGTTTATATTATACTCCTAGCATATGTACGGTTTTAAGGATCGATTGGCGCACGGTTAGACCATACAGAAGAGACCAATGAGTTGGATATCAGACAGCTGGTTTGTTGGAGTTGATTGATGTAAGTTGTTTTCTTGCGGTATAATTACAATGTCTATATTTTCCCGTTCACCATATGAACCATAGTAGAACTGCGGGAAGTGGTGGTTCAATCACCCGACTCGTTCGAGACTCATGTTTAAACTTTTGACGCCAGATCCTTGATTTTTTTTTTTTTTTAAATACGAAAACTGATTATAAGTGTATAATAGCACAGACCTACCCTAATATAGCAAAGAAAGAAAGAAAGAAAGAAAGAAAGAAAGAAAGAAAGAAAGAAAGAAAGAAAGAAAGAAAGAAAGAAAGAAAGAAAGAAAGAAAGAAAGAAAGAAAGAAAGAAAGAAAGAAAGAAAGAAAGAAAGAAAGAAAGAAAGAAAGAAAGAAAGAAAGAAAGAAAGAAAGAAAGAAAGAAAGAAAGAAAGAAAGAAAGAAAGAAAGAAAGAAAGAAATTACAAATAGAAAGAAAGAAAGAAATTACAAATAGAAAGAAAGAAAGAAATTACAAATAGAAAGAAATTACAAATGAAGGAATAATGAATGAATGAAAGGAAGGTAGGAAGGAAAATGAATGAATGAATGAATGAATGAATGAATGATTGATTGATTGATTGATTGATTGAATGATTGATTGAAAGAATGAATGAATGAATGAAAGAAAAAGGAAGAGATGTAGAGGAAGGAATAAAGAAAGAGAAAGAAAGAAACTTATCAAAATTGTATGATATTAAAAGTAAAAATGATCGAATAAAATATGAATAAAAGAAAAAGAATACATGCATGCAGTTATTTTCTAGCCTCTTTTGCACTTACATAATCATCTCTATATATGGTTTGGGTAATAACTGGCAATTTCTGCTTGATACCGTATAAAATTACCAGAAGCCCTGTTATCTACCGAAGCCATAGGCTTAATAATAAATCGTGTAATGAAACCTGTGTAATTTTTTAATTTAAATTTTATTTTTGCCATCATCGTTAAATTTCTTGACATTCACTAAAAACAAGCTTGGGCTCCCTGTGTAGAATCTTGGTCTTTACGGCCATTTGCGTTTGTTTTAATAATACGATTTTTACCGGCATAATATAGGTAAAGTTTAAATGAATGAATAAAGCAAAAATGCAGATCATTTATCAGCATTAAAAATCATATGAGAATATTTCAAAGAAAGTATAACAAACCAAAGGAGTCGGAATTAATTGAGCAACGATTATTTTGAGCCAAGACAAGATGGCGGCTGTCCACGCAATGACCTCTGGGTAAGTATATCCAGATGTAGACTTACTTCATATCTTTGAATTTTCTTCCTGTTTTATTCATTTTCCTATCTATTAAATTTAGAAATGTAGATGTAGTAAGGTTACTTATGAGAACGAAAAATTATTGAACCATAGAAAGTTGGCGAGAAAGACCTGCCAAAGACCTGTACGTTATAGCATGTCTACTTGGAAGAAACATCGTGATTGGCTGAATTGCTCCTGAAACAACCCTTTGATGGCAGGTGAGAGGAGAAACCGATGAGATATTTCTTGAAGAAATGCATTGGTGAATCGACTAAAATCTAAAGCCAGTAAAATCACACTAAGTTTAGAACTGTTGCAGCGTTCATCGGATGGGTGGCTTGTGAAAGCTTGCTCAGGCGAGAAATTCCTTGAATTGAGAGGTAAGCTGTGGTTAAAAACCATATCAATCGATCACATTCCTTAATCTACTTTTGATCCGAGCTATTGTCTTATCTCAAAACCAAAACTACACCATTTTTGTTTAAAAAAATCGACTTTCTTTGTGAGCAAAGTACACTCACAAACAAACAAAAAATACTCATTTTCAACCTAACCTATATCTTATTAGTTGTTATTCAAACTTTTCCTACTCCATAATTCTATTTTTTGTAGTTCTTCACGAGGTTACAGGGTCGTTTGTAGACACCAAATTTAAATTCAAAAATATAAACTTAGTAAATATCATGTTAAGCTGGAATTAAATTTTTTAGTGAAAATTTTTAACATAATTTACAGTCATTTTCTCTTTTTGTATATTATCTTTATTGTTCTTTATTTTTTAACTTTTGTATTTTAGAATTACTTTGTAGACTGAGCTAGCTTCGTTCACGCATTTGTTTTTATTTCAGTTTATTATAATTTCCATAAAAACAAATTAGTCTTTCAGTAATCACCGACAAGGATTTTCATCATAAATGAAGTCTGCTTGATATATATATTTTTTTGTGAGTTGCACACCAAATTTATTGCCGTTTTTAGATGATTTTTAAACTCATTTTTGATAAAAGATTATTCCAAAATTATTTCATTTAAAGTGTGTCTCAAAATTATCCTTAACGAATTTTAAAATATAATCAAGTTTAATAGCTCAAATTCATGCCGTTAAAAGTATGCTCGTAGAAAAGCTACAATTTTTCTTTTTTCCCTTTATATTTAAGTTACTAAGAGATTTTCTAGTTATTTATTTTGTCACCTGCTCTATATCTGACATCAAAAGTCAATGAGATCCAGAGTAATTCTAGAGTCCATTGCTTGTAGAAAAGAAAAAGACAAACACTAAACATATGTATTTTCGTATGGATAGAAAACGCACGCCCAAGGTACGACCGACATGCCTTAACATTAAAATGCCTTCCTATTGTTTTCGATTGCTTTGACCAAATTAAAATCAAAACATAGTTAAGGCTACGTATGATAAAATTTTCATTACCGTTTCTCGCTCATACGAAAACTGCTCTAAACAAGATATTTATGTGTCCAGAGTGTTTAGCGTTTTGCTTTCGAGTTGGATTTATCTGTTTTCGAATTTCTCAAACTGATTTAATTTGTCATTTTAACTGGTATTTTTGTAAACAACTGAGTCGAAAACCTGTTCTTGACGCCGCCATCTTGTATTCATTAATCTATTATATTTTACAACATTTAATTCGAAAATCAAAACAAGAAATATAGACTAGTTTAACTATTTTCTAGACGAGCCGAGAGATTTTCTGTCTGAATTTTCTTTTGAAACAATTATTTTGCATAGATGAGTTGTGAAGTTGTGAAGAAATAATGTTTAGTTACATTGAGCAGTTTTTTTTCTCTCTTTTTAACAAGAGGCTTATCTAGTGAAAACAAATTATTTCTCGTTGTGTTTGTTTTCGTTTCTTTTGAATATCATTTAATATTAATGATATATCGGCGATGCACGAATTGTATCGAGATTTTTGAACACAGCATCCAAAAGGGCAGACTAAAGATTCTACTTGGAAAGAAACGACTGACCTTTTTTCAGTATATTTTGAAGGTTGAATTTGAACGATCAAGTAGCCTGACACGTGACTAATTTTTTGACCAAAATGCACCATTTGACTTGAATTTCTATCACGTGATACACGATTGTTAGTAGCAATTATTTTAACACGTGACGATGTTTAGTAACAATGACTCGACATTTGACCAATTTTGTCAAGAATATAACAGCGTGTGATTAATGTTAGTAGCATTCTCACGTGACTTGTGTTGTCGAAGAAATCTCTGCACGTGACGCTTGTTTCTAAATAAGGTTTATCACGTGACTGATATTGGTATCAATAACTCTTCTTTTGACTAATGTTTATATTTCTTATCGAACAATCCAGAGTTCACGCCCGTTCAAGGATGACGTCAGTAATCCACGTGCTCGAGCAGATCAATGAGCAACTGATCTGTGCGATCTGCCTGGAACGATTATGCCAGCCTCGAGTGCTGGAGTGCATGCATTCGTTTTGCACAGGATGCTTGCAACGCATTGCCAATAATGATTCGTCCAGAACGATCACGTGTCCAACATGCCGTTTGCCCACGCCTATCCCGGAGTCTGGTATCGAGCAAATGAAAGCGAATTTCTTTGTCAATCAACTGCTTGACTTGGTGAAGAATAAAGCTGATGATCTGAAGAAGGAGATCAGAGAGACAAAAAAGTGTGAAACATGTGAAGACGACACTCCTGACTTTGCAACATCCAGGTAATTCTCTTGGATCATCGTCTCCCTCCTCTCCCCTCCCCTCCCCTCCCCTACTCTCCTTCTCTACCTAAACATGTTCAAGAGTGGCGTTGCGCTAATGAGCTCGCCTCTCACCTCTGAGGTCTCAGGTTCGATTTCGGGACTCGGCATCACATGTGAGTAGAGTCTGTTAAGTCTCTTGATTCGAGGGACTTTTCTCCGGTTTTCCTCCATCCGCAAAACGTATCATGCTAAATTTGAATTCGATCTGTGAATTGGCTGTGACCTGACTTAGATCAGCACAGATGTTGTTTCAGATCTTGTTTCGACAAAATTTGTTCCCTATGAAAAGCATTACTGATATTACCCTATTTTCTTTCTTGTAGATGCGTTGATTGCAATAAAGACTTATGCACGTCATGTGTTGCAGAACACAAACGCGCTCACGATACCCTTGACCACCGGATCATCAATACCGCTGAAGGAGAAGACAGCGAAGATCAGGAACTAGACCGCTATAGCCTGGCATTCTGCAAACATCACACTAGAAACGTCATCAAGTACTTCTGCATCACATGTGACGAGGCAATCTGCCGCGTCTGTACAATATTAGAACACCGGGAACATCAGTATGTCTATCCAAAGGAGGCCTTGCCTCTTAGACGAACAGACATACAGGAATCTTTAGAGAAAACGAAGGAAAGGATACCACAGCTGAAAAGAACCATGTCAGAAGTCGATGACATGTCTCGCCGCCTGCATGAGTGCCACCAAACTTTAGCGCGGGAGATTCATCATAATACACAAGTCAGGATCAAAGCTTTGATGGAAGCTGAGCAGAAGTTATTGAAACAGTTGTCTGATGTGAATATATCCAAACAAAAGGTGAGGGTAGACCGAGTAGAGCGGTAGAAACTTGCTTTCAATAGACCTTTTCGGCTTGGGCGTAATGTTTTCCCATTTCAGACCACGTGCATGTCATTCTCTTGAGAATAAGATTCTTTGTTTGAGTTGTATCCATATTCATGTGTCTTATCATGCGCAACCGTTAAACAAAGAAATGATACTCTAGGGAATGACACGTGGTCTGAAATCTGCCATCCTAAAATTCAGTTAAACTTAGTTTGTAATAGTTAAAGGTATTTTCCCCATAAACTCTAGGTGCTTGGATTACAAAAGGATAGCATTGAGCTTGAGATTGGCAAACTGACCGGGTGCTGTGAGTTTGCAGATAATGTAATGGTGTTTGGTAATGAGGTGGAAATACTACAAATGAAAGGAAGACTGGAAAGCCTTAACGACTTGAAGGTAATACCCTGAGTACATTTCTCACAACAATTTTAAGGTTATATACCGTACGTACCGTGCCGTGCCGTGTGTCCCAGCAGTCGCGAAGAAATAGAAAACGCGCGAACTGACGGTGTTTGAGCATTCTGATTGGTTGAGCACTGACGTTACCATGACAACTAGTGACCACAACGATAGCATTCAGAGTCATACAACAACTACCATATAGAGTTTTCACTTGAGCTACGGATAGAGCAGATTTCGTATGTGAAAAGTCACGGCACGGTTATGGTGCGGCGCGGACTCTGCACCGAGTGTCGAATGTTTTCATGTTTTCATACAAAGACAGCACTGACACAGTCACGGCAAGACGCGGTCCGTGCTGTAAGTTTTTCATAGTCATACGAATGTTGCTCTATCCTCTCCCGTGCCGTGCCGTGCTGGGCGCCGCGTGCTCGTGTAATGAGAAAATAATACACCGAAGCTAAAATGCTCTATGCGCTTGTCTTTTCGTAAGGTCAAACTTGAGCCCGAAGAAGATGATACAGTACAATACATCTGCGACAACAGCAACATCAAAACAGTCATTGAATCTATCGGCAAGATCCATGCATCCAGTACCTTTGCGTCTATCTCGTTCGCCAGTGGCGAGGGAATCCATACAGCACGCGTTAAGGTTGAGACACACTTCAAACTGTACACCAAGGACCGGCGCGGAGCCAGAAGCATAGGAGGGGACAGAGTTTTCATTCAAATAACACAGCCGGATGGTTCAGAACTGCCATGCCGAATTGAAGACAAAGGTATGTCACGCCTATTTACCATAAGCACAGGTTGTGTGCGCCAACCCTAACCACGGTGATCGTGGTTTCTATCCCTAACCCGGCATTCTAAGTAGAATCTCTCATCTCTGCTGTCTCAGATTCGATTCCTGGACTTGTATTGGCATCACATGTGAATACAGTTTGATAAGTTTCTCCCTTGATTTAAGGGTTTTTCTCCTAGTTCTCCGGTTTTCCTCCCTTCTCCAAACCTAGCTTACCTCGCTAAATAGACCATTTTTGAATCCGTACAATACAGCGGTGTTCCTTGATTACAGACTCATTTACTCAGGGTTAGCCTCATTTCAGCGTCAGAATATTCACAAATACCAACAGTAAAGTAAAGAATGCTCAACTTTGAAATTTCACCAAATTTCATAAACACATGAATATTCTACACAAATTGGAGGCTAACTCTGAGCAACAGAACCCGAAACTGGAGTATTCCAATTCGATCTGTGATTTACCATATCTCTGTTATTTGTTCCATTAGGTGATGGTACATACTTGGTGTACTACACACCGGAAGTAAACGGACACCATGAGGCTTCAGTCATGATCCAGGACAAGCCTATCATGGACAGCCCGTTCACCATCCTTGTAGTCAACCGACGCGAATACAAAGAGGTAAGAACTTATACCAAACAAAATCTTAGTGCGCTTTCTACATTTCTGCGACCTTAAGCAACTGCAGACAACTGGATTTTTGACGTCTAAGTCGGTCGCGCAATTAACCCCTTGCACGTGACGTCAGAGCAGGTGAATTTGGAGGGCAAAACAAGAGAATTTTAATCTCCTGAGAATTGGAACCTTTTGTTTTGCCCTCCAAATTGAGCTGCATTCTGACGTGTTGCAAGGGGTCTATTGCGCACTTCCGAGATGTGCTTCGCTTCTTTTTCTCCTATCACGAATCACTGGGCATTCAGCACGAAGCCTCACATTGAAATCTTTATGTTTGACAAGCGAAGTGGGCTATTACTATTGGTGCAGATTGGCTTTTATTAATGCAAATAATCATGTCCTAGATTGGTCCAACCCTTTTAAGAATCGGCCAATACGGTAGCAAGAAGAGAGAATTCAAATCCCCATTCGGTGTAGCGGTAGATTCAGAAGGACGCATCTACGTAGCTGACAGCTACAATCACCGTATCCAAGTCCTGGGATCCAAAGGTGAATACGTCACTTCTTTTGGTAGTCATGGTGACCGTAAAGGGGAATTTAACTGCCCAACTGATGTCGCAGTGGATAACAAGGGGCGAATCATCGTCTGCGATAATGGCAATTTTAGAATCCAGGTATTGAACCGCAATGGTGGATTCATTGGTAAATTTGGTCGAGAAGGAATCGGCAATGGGTACTTTAAATCTCCCTGGGGCGTGGCTGTGACACAGAGGAATGAGGTTTTAGTGGCGGACATGGAGAACCACAGGGTACAAATGTTTTCAGCAGAGGGAAAGTTCATGTTCAAGTTTGGCAGTTTCGGTGATCGCCCTGGTCAGCTGAACGCCCCGTGTTACTTGCTAACAAGCAACGATGATGACGAAATTCTGGTCTCCGATTCCAAGAATCACCGAATTGAGGTGTTTGACATGAATGGAAAATATGTACGACACTTTGGCACCCATGGATCAGGAGAAGGCCAGTTTACGCACCCCAGGGGTATAGCACTAGATATAGCGGGTAATATAATTGTGGCTGATATGGGGAACCATCGACTGCAGATCTTAGACTCGAAGGGGCAATTCTGTAAGGAGGTAGGCACTGAAGGTAATGGCGATGCCGGGCAGCTGTCGTTCCCTGAGAGTGTTGCTATTATGCCTAACAGTGGGTATATTGTAGTCTCTGATCTGAGCAATAACCGTATTTATGTGTTTTAGTGGGACAAATTTCCAATGTATTCAAATCTCATCCAATGTATAAAGATACCATGCATTAAAAGAGGGTGTGTATGGGGGTTTGCGGTTAACTGAAAATTGGCCTAAAATCTAGTAGATAACTCTGGCAAATAACCTAAAAGTTAGATGTTAACAGACAAATTAGAATTAACAGTTAACTGACATTTCATATAATTTGGTTAGATATTATGGTCAGCGCTTGTAAAATTAATTATTGACTGGCATTCGGGTACCATCATCTATGGGTACGGCGCGATCACGGCACAGAATAGTCCCTTTCACATTTCCCTGCGCCATCTTTAAAGGTAGCCGTGCCTTTGCATCGAAGCGAGACGAACGGTGAGCTTGCAATAATAGAGACCTTTTTTAACACCTTGGGCAATTATTCACATGTTTCTATCATTGTGAGCTCACCGTTCGTCTCGCTTCGATGTAAAGGCAAGATGGCGCAGGGAACGGTGAAGGGGACTATTGTCACTAGCTTTTTACAATCTCATGACGAAACCACTTTATTCTATACCATATATATCAGCGCCCTCCCGAGTCACGCATTATGATTGGATGGGATGCATTTTCTCGCTTTATGATTGGTTTAAAGTATAAACCATCTGAAAGTCTTTTCGTAGGCTCCAATATTATATTGTATATTCTTTGATGACCTTTCAATGCTTCTTCAATATTGTAACCATTGTAGTAAAAATACTGCGAGATATGTTATAGTGGGCATAAAGGTTTATAAAGAAGGCAAATTGAAGAAGTGCTCGAGAGACGTTATTAAGTAAAACATGTTAATATTACTTCTCGTATTCGCCTTCATTAAAATACTGCCTGATTTGCAATCCTTCCAAACAATATAATAAAAAAAAACCCTGTAGCAGCCATGTTGGCGGATACAACAAAAGTCCCCCAACATGGCGTCTATGAAAATCAGTACAGGTAGCAGCCATGTTGGTGGATACAACAAAAATCCTCCAACATGGCGTCTATGAATACCAGAACATGTAGCAGCCATGTTGGTGGATACGACAAAAGTTCCCCAACATGGCGTCTATGAAAATCAGTACAGGTAGCAGCCATGTTGGCGGATACAACAAAAGTTCCCCAACATGGCGTCTATGAAACCCAGCAACAAGACATGAAAACATGTTTTAAAAAATCCAAATTTATTTCAAATGTCTATGTACATATATATTATTTTGTTAAGCATTATTGCTGTCACAGTCTTGCCAACGGACGTCTCCCCCTTAATTAGTTATAAAGTTAATTAAAGGATATACGAAAAGTTTTGAAATACCCTACTTTAACATTACCCATAATACATTGCTACTTGGGGGTATCTAGGGCAAAAACCGTGCTATTATGCTAAAGGCTGATCCGAAGATGTTGTACATGCATCTTATGATATTTAAAGATGTATAAGAAACAGCCAGAAACAAAAATAAAAGAATTTTTCAGAAGTCTATAAAGTAAATTTTCAGCACTTCTTCATGAGTCAATATATTTTCTGCAATGCAACGTACACTAAACTTCTTGATGTTCTGGATCTGATAAAAGCAGGTATTGTGTACATTCGATTGTAGAACATTTAATTTTATGACAGTTTTTGACAGGTTACACCCAAAAACGTAATGTATTATAGACAATATGAAAGTAGAGCGCCTTGTGATAAGTTGTCATAAATAAGATAAATAAAATTGATTTCCATTAAATATCGCCTATATAGCCTTGATCACTAGATTGATAAAGGTCAGTGCATCATTCTATAACCCGCATTATAAAGTGGAGTTAGTCATCTCACAGAATAAAAAATTATATTAGATTGAAGATCTAGAAGTATTTTTTGAAAAAAAAGTATAACAAGTTTTAACTTAAAAGTTATATACAAGCTGTTTTGGGCATGACGTCATTGCTACCATCTTGACGTCATACCCACAATTTTTCTTTCACTTTTTCTCATCCGCATGAGAAGCAAATAAATAAATAATCCAACATAATTTTGCTGTAATAATAAAAAGCAATAACAAGTACTAAAAAATATAGGACAAAAAATGAAAAAGAATATGGGAATTGTTTCGTGTTTTCTTGACAGGCGACCTGGTACTCATCTCGCTGATGTACTCTTCTGACATCATTATGACGTCCGTTATGACGTCATCTCTTACGAAACATTCGTCGTATTCTTGGAGCGCAACCACGTGACTCGAAACCCCTTGAGATATAAACAACAATGAAACAGCCACCATCTTGGTTGATATAACAAGAGAATTTTAATGAGGAATGCTTTGTTATCGTCAACCAACATGGCGGCTATGACGTAACATGCACCCCAAGAATTATGAATTCTCTTGTGCTGTATAACATCTTCTTGCCTTTATGACGTCATCATGTTAGTGACGTCTAGTAATGACGTCATCTTGCGAACCAAGCATGTACTAGGTCCATCAATGATAGGTAAAAATTATTTGAACTCATGTTCCGCGAATCCAACAGCATCTTTCAAGTCTGGCAGAGGTTTGTTGAATCCTTCTTTGCCTTGAAGGAAATAAGTCACGATTGTACCTTTGCCCTGCAAAGAAAACAAAGTATCGTTGATAGTTGTCTAACAGTCTAGGATATAAAAAGCACCTGACGTAGGTGAAGCTATGTTGTCTCTTTGTTTTAATTTCTCTCACTAAGGTCAGCTTGTCACGCCAACTTACTTTCATAGTGACGGGACCTCTTTCCTGCAGATGGTAACCACCTAGAACATCTAGGACTTCCTTGCATTCAGGACTGACATGAATTCGTAACGCTGGGAAAATATTGGGTTTTTATTAGAAATGGTTGAATAAACTTCAAATGATGGAGAGATATATGTGTAGACGGACGGAAGGACGAACCGCGAAGGATGGCATGGGAATGGAACGGTAGGATGGGGTAGTTGGATGCGATGGGATGGAATGGATAAATAGATGATGGGCTGATAAATTGAAGGAAGAGGGAATTTCAGGATGGGAGTGGTTGAATGGGAGTGGTTGAATGGGATGGGATGGGATGGGATGGGATGGGATGGGATGGGATGGGATGGGATGGGATGGGATGGGATGGGATGGGATGGGATGGGATGGGATGGGATGGGATGGGATGGGATGGGATGGGATGGGATGGGATGGAGTGGCATAGATTGATCGACTCACCCAGTCCACTTGATTCCATTCTTGACGCGTAATTCACTGTATCCCCAAACAAACAGTACCGAGGCATCTTAAGACCAACCACCCCAGCAACACAGGATCCTGAAGATGATAGAACCATTCGAACATGTTATATTATAGTCTTGCAATAGCCCACTTCCAAGATATGCTTCGCTGGGTAGCACAAATTTAAAGGTTTTAATGTGAGGTTCCTTGACGTGCTAAATGCTCAGTGATTCGTGACAGAAGAAAGGAATAAATTCACACAAACCTCGTGCTGATTGCCCAATTCTCCCGAGCCAGGTGCTCATGCATTAAGGTTCGAAGGTGCGCCCTTTACCCCCTCAAACTATCAGTGCTCCTTATTACGGGTATTTAAAGCTAAAGCTACACAGAACAGAGAGAAGTCGAAACAGACGTGGAAATCCTGAGGTTCGACCGTTGACCTCTAGCTCTGAAGGCTGCGCACTAACCAACTGATCTACGCATACTTCTTGTATGATTTGTAAATTGGTACCATTTTCTTGCTCGTCATGTAAAACAGTCATGTGCAAGTTGGATCCAAGATCCGCCATATTTAATTGGCTGCGTCTACTAACCTGTATGGATACCAATTCGTAGTTGTACTTTTCTTGTTGGCATGTGTGGAATCTTAAAGTCACGGACCGTACTCAACAGATTGAGGGCCATGGTTGCTATCTCCCCGGCATGCCGGTTACCGTTACGTACCGGGAGCCCGGATACTACCATGTAGGCATCCCCGATAGTCTCCACCTGGGAGAAAAACATAATGTACAAAACAGTTATTGTCTATTTCACTTTCATTGTCATTATCATCATCATTGTTTTGAAAAATTTGAAAAATTATTTAAATTTGAGTGCGCAAGACGATGAACCTTTTTGACTTCATAGGCCCACATTCTTTCCCACAATCCAGTGCAAAACGAGGTCGTTCCCAGTCTCACTTTAAAATAGGGTAATGATTATGTCTTTGTATACACACCTTGTACACATCGTGTTCGTCCACCACTTTGTCGAAACATGTGTAGAGCGCGTTCAGGAGATCGACAACCTGAAATTATGATGACATGAAGGATGAAATGAAAAGGGAAAAGAAAAAGAGAGAAATGTAGCTGTTATTGATTTTGTAAAGAGAAATATAAAGGATCGTGAATACTACATTGAGAATAACATGGAAAGGAAGAAATAAAGAGAGACTAGAAATAATAAGGAAGAAATAAGGAGAGAGAAAAGGGAACGAAGGAAGGAAGAGAAAGAAGAGAAAAGGAAAGGAAAGGAAAGGAAAGGAAAGGAAAGGAAAGGAAAGGAAAGGAAAGGAAAGGAAAGAAATAAAGGGAGAAAGAGAGAGAGAGAGAAAGAAAGAAAGAAAGAAAGAGAGAAAGGGAGAAAGAGAGAGAGAGAGAGAAAAAGAAAGAAAGAAAGAAAGAAAGGGAGGGAGGAAGGAAGAAAGAAAGAAAGAAAGAAAGAAAGAAAGGGAGAAAGAGAGAGAGAGAAAGAAAGAAAGAAAGAAGGTATTACGTATTCAAAGTTACCTGGAATGGTGTACTCTGAGCGGCTACACTGGTGAATCCGACAATATCACTAAAGAATATCGTAACACTTGCAAAACTCTCCGCGGCTACCACGCTTCCTTTCTTTAACTCTTCTGCTATTGGCCTGGGGAAAAAATAACCAATAAATACTAAAGTTATAATGGTTTCCTTGACAACGATAAAGGACTAAGTCACATGATGCTGCTGGATTTACCACAGGGAGCCTTTTTAGTTAACAATGAAACTAGTTAATGAGATCAGAAAATATTGCAATTTTTAGATTTATTGTATTTTATGGCAAATAAGGATCGAAAATAAGATAAATTTAGACTTTTATTAGTATTAAAGGCAATCCTTGTAGCTCCCAATACTCCCGTTTCGAGTTCTCTTTTACGCTGTGTTAGCCTCAATTGTGCGTAAATTATGCAGAAATTTAGATAAAATTCGTGAAATTTCAAAGTATTTTTATTGTCTTCTTTACACACAGATCTCTTGAATTTCCACGGGCTGTTACTGAATAAAAGAATATATTACACGGTTTTGAGGCTAACACAGCGTAAAAGAGAACTCGAAACGGGAGTATTCACAATTCGTCACTTTTATCTCAAGTGGGCTCCATGTGGAAAATACCAACGTGCACTGTTTGCCTCTCGTTTTGTTCGTGTCATTGGAAAATTATGCAGATTCAATGCGTTAGAAAAGATGATTTATTCTAGTCTTGGCGAACCAACAGCTACAACAAGTTGTTGGGAAGAGTTAACCGACGTATTGACTGTAATATTGGAAAGGAAAGGTCAGAAAACTCGCTGACTTGACCAGGTTTGCAGTAAAAGCTAAATTCACGCTGGGTTCATGATGTATGTTGGTGGCAGGTGGACTTTCGAGACGAACTGCTTGCGATTAGCTACTGCAGTCGCTACTGCAGAGTTTACAACCTTGAGAAGTGATTTGTGAGTGGTAAGTCTATGATATCTGCTTCAATTATTGAGACTATAGTGGTTTTACTTGGCCAGTTAAAATATTGGCAAACTTTGATAGTCGGTTAGTAGTGGACTCTAAATCCATTGTTTTCTTTTGTTCTTTATCAACTAGTTTTAACTAAATAGAGTGATTACAATAAACCCGTTCAACAAAATCTTTTAGTCAAAGTCTACGACTATCTGCTTGCGTGTATTAGTGTGTATTAGCCTAGTGTAACTAGCTCATGTGTGAAGACTACAACTTTATTGGTTAAATTTAGCAAGACGAAATAACGGTCTCATTCTACTGAAAAACAATATTTTTACTACGAGTCATTTGCTTTACAAACTTTATAAACTGTAAATAAGTAAGTAATTCATTCCGTGTAAAAGATTGAATTAAATCTTTGCCGTTTTGCCTTCTACAATCTTTCCAGTTATCCGACTTGGAAAATACATATAAATGTCAATAAACATGTATAGACTACATTCATTTGTTGTCTGTTTAATAATTTTTGTTTTAGTTAGACTATTTGTAGTCTACTTGGAGTCTATTAGTTAGTACTTGTGATTAATAGTGTGTGTTAGTCTAGTAATTGTTGAACGGGTTTATTGCAATCACTCTAGTCATCCTTACTTTACGGGCTAAATAACATCACGATGAATATGATATAAAAGAGAAGCTGAAGTGAGATTTAAAATATTTCAAAGGTGAGATGAAATGGTGGCAAGAGGAGCTACGACAGGCAAGCTTTCCCTGAGGCGTTACAATCGATGGTCTGTCGTGGTCTACATAGACAAACAAGGCCAACAAGAAGATCCAAGGTTACAAGAAACAAACAGACAGCAACAGTAAGTCACTAAAAGTATACACTTTGGTTTTCATAGTCGCCATTTTGGATAAGTTAGTGAGAGATTTGTATTATCTTTTGAACTCTGATTGGTTAAAACATAGTTAATATTAACTATGGTTAAAAGCCATGGTGCATGTCACCATGGCAACAAGGAACTTTTTATTCCTAAGATTTTTGTCTTCCATGTTTTTATGGAGTTATGGAAAAAATCTGACGAAGTCTGGAAGAACTTGTAGCTCGCGTTGTTACAAGATTGCCCTTCCAAACTTCAATTGCCATCGTGTTGCCATAGCAACACGAGAATTTTTATTTTTATTTTTTGAAAGTAAAAAATAACCTAATTATCATGTGACATCATTTAGACCACATGATTGGCTGTCTTGAAGTATGAGCTTAATCAGGGTAAAGGCCATCAAGTAGTGTTATCTACACCACGTGACTGGCACATTCCAGGCTAAAGGTCATCACGTGGTATATTTTACACCACGTGATTGGCTGACTAAGAGCTGGGACATAATCATGATTAATTTTATCACGTGGTATCATTTTAGAAAGTGATATTGGATGAGTCCAAATAAGCAAGAATTCATGATTAGGAGGTCATCACGTGGTATGATTCAGACCACATGATTGGCTCACCTTGTCTGCATTCATAAACTGGAAGAACAAGAATTATATTGAATTTGAAAGAAAATCTTATTTCGATTACAATATAAACGAGACCGACTACTAACCGCAACTAAGCGTTCGGCTTTTGCTTTTTAATTTACCTTGGTAACATTTTAAAGAGCAGTTCGTCTGTTTTTGCTTTCTCTTCTGCCAACTGCTTGGTCCTTTCTTCCACTATATCCTCCAGCTGATCCGTGTATTTGGCCATCATTGCGATCATGTTATCCACAATATTCGAGTTTCTAGGAAATAATCAAAATGTAAGCTAAAATAACTTCGCTATGTTCCGTGCATTCTAGTTGGCTCTCGAAAAATATTTTAAGCTATTTTTAGTCATTGGTTGGAGTGATCATCATCATCATCATCAGCAGCAGCAGCAGTATCATCATCATCATCATCACCATCACATCACACCATCATCACCACACCACACCATCATCATCACACCATCATCACACCATCATCATCACACCACACCATCATCACCACACCACACCATTATCACCACACCATCATCATCATCATCATCATCTTCATCATCATCATCATCATCATCATCATCATCATCATCATCATCATCATCAACATCATCATTATCACCATCATCATCATCATCATCATTGGTATTATTTAGTATTATCATCATAACTATTACAATTCGATGGCAAATAGAAAAACATGAACTTAAGTAAGTAAAGAAAAACTAATCAGTATAATCATCCCACTTACTTGCCCTTGGTCAATGCCTTCAACTTCTTCTTGACCGCAGTAAAAGTAGGTCTCTTTATCGGTTCATCGTCCCAGCACTCATTGATACAGTCGATGATTCTCTGGTCGTGTAATTCAAGTGTAGCCTTGGGTAGCTGTGGTCTGTATGGAGGGTTGTGATGATGACCAACATAATAGACAATTTCTGGGTTTAAAAAGTTTATTTATTTATGACGCCGAGTATCATTCAAAATAGTAAACAAACAACTAAGCATAACACAACAACATGCACAATGCACAACAACACAGCACAACAAAACACGTAAGACAACGCAACGCAACACAAAACCAGACACAACAAAACACAACGTAACATTACAAACAGAATTTTCAAACAGAATTGTCAGTGAAAAAAAGACCTTTGACAGAAGCTCCCATTTGCTCATGCGCACCTACCTTGTGGTGTAATAGTACTAGTGTTGCTTGTGTACGGTTCATCTCTTGTTAAAATCTCGTATAAAATGATACCAAAACTATAAACATCTCCGCTTTGTGTCTTGTGTTTAGACAATTCGTCGTCCTTGGCGTATTCCAGGAGTTCTGGTGCTGTCCAAAGCATATCTGACAAACGCATAACGAAATATTATGAATTCGATATTAGCCATTTTGGAGGAAGAACCCGGGTCGCGTTGCCGATGGGAAATTGCGCAACGTTAGGGATATTTTGTGTACCGTGCCGTGACCGTGACAGTGTCATGTTCAAACCTTTGATTGGATGAGCAGTGATTTCGCGTGCTGAGATTGGTTCAAAGCATGTCATCAGTCCTGTACCGTGACCGAGCATTTGATTGGATGCACAGTGATTTTGCGTGCTGTGATTGGTTCAAAGCATGTCATCAGACCTGTACCGTGACCGAGCATTTGTTTGGATGAGCAGTTATTTCGCGTGCTATGATTAGTTCAAAGCATGTCATTAGTTCCGTGCCGTGCCCGTACCACGTGCTGTATCGTTTTACAGTCATAAATAATTTACAAGGTCGTACCGCGATATTTAGCGTAGTCACCAGTATCTTTCTCCTTCTGGTTCGCGCAGAAAAGATCCAGCCCATAATCACTGATACGACACACCCACCGACTGTCAATCAAACAGTTTGAGGATTTAAGGTTGCCATGAGCGTACACAGCACTGCTGTGAAGAGCCTCCATACCCTGTGGAAAATGAAATCAAAATGTATTTGTTTAAGTAAAGGTCTTAGTTAAGTGGAGCCACAGAGATCTGTTCTTGGTCCTTTCCAGTTGGCGTTAATGTGAATATTTTGGTTACTAATACTATTACTATTATTATAATTACTGTTATTATACGCTTGTATTATTATACGCTTCGCGTATCCACGAGTTAAAAACTGTTTTTCGCAAAGTTTTTTTAACGTTGCTCTGAAAACGCTGATTAGCATAAAAAAAAAAAGTCTAAAATCTCATATATAATTCATTAAAAAATTTATTATAGATTCATTAAACAAAAGTAAGATTATGTCTAAGGGGGTTCAAAAAGGGGTGTGTTGTACTGTGACCAAAAAACTGTTTTGAGCCACCTTAAACTAAAATTTGTTATGTGACGTAACTTACAGCGACAACGTCATTGGCAAATGACTGACGGAACATCCAGTCCAAGTTGATGTCATCATTAGCAAGAATATCCTACAGAAATATTGGATTATTAGCAATGTTCAATGTGCAATGTGCAATGTGCAATGTGCAATGTGCAATGTGCAATGTGCAATGTGCAATGTGCAATGTGCAATGTGCAATGTGCAATGTGCAATGTGCAACACGCAATATGCTTTGTGAAAAACTAGATATCGAACTGAAATAGCTATGTAGATGAAGATGTAGATTTCTAAAATGGCGACGATGACGTCACGCATCACGTCATATTTCTTAGGCCCCGTTTACACGGACGCGGTTTCATTTAAAACCGTGTTATTTTCTACTCGGTTTACGCCCTGTGTTTACACGAAATCAATTTATTAATTTGTTTAAAATTAATAAAAACTTGATGATATTAATAAGCAACCTACCTGTAGACTACCTCGGTTACAAAATAATGACGTAATACAGATATTAGAAGACTGGACGCATACACCGGTGTATTGGTTAAGATTTGCATGACGAACATCGCGGACCTGGTTTGAATAAAAGTGGATAAAAATAGTAAACATGCATAAGAATCTGGAACGTCGTGGATTGCGGATAACAGATTTTTTTTTGGATTTCGGATCCCGAGGGCCAAAATAATCCTCTTTACTTTGGGCGTAACGTTTTCCTATTCCTGACAACGTGTCATTCTCTTGAGAATAAGATTCTTTGTTTGAGTTGTATTTTTTTTATTATTAAACCAAAATGAGAAAACGTTACGTCCATGGTAAAAGGGTCTATTTCCAGAGTTTTTACAGCGCTTTTCATAATAATAGACCTCATCGGCTTGGGTGTAATGTTGTCCCATTTCAGACCACGTGTCATTCTCTTGAGAATAAGATTCTTTGTTTGAGTTGTATCCATATTCATGTGTCTTCTCATACGCAACCGTTAAACAATGAAATGATACTCTGGGGAATGACACGTGCTCTGAAATGGGACAACATTACACCCAAGCCGATGAGGGCTATTCTGTGACTTAGTGGACTGCAGTCGTCTGGCGTTTTGGCTTCCGTCAATCAAACTTACGACACCTCGATAAAGAAATTCCCACGAATCGACAGCAATTTTCACGTGAAAATGCTGTGAAAATATCTGTTGAGTTGTGGGAATTCCTTTATCGCTGCGTCGTAAGTTTGATTGACGGAAGCCAAAACGCCAGACACCTTGAGTCGGTAGGTCCGCAGAATTATGAAAAGCACTGTAAGCTGTAATAGTCGAATGGTTTAATTTTTTATAGTAAAAATAACTCACTTTTTTCATGTCAATCAAGACATCTCTTGTCACATTAATACTTTCCTTTCTCAGTCTTTTCACGTATATAAGTTCGCCCTAAAAGAATAAAAAGGATCATTCGTTATTTATTTTTGATTTAGAATAAATTGTTTATCACGAGGGTCACTCATGGACGCCACTTATTTACCTTGAAACGGCCAACGTTTGACTGCTGGCCAGCGGCCATACCAATGGAGCTAGCTACTGAGGATCGACTTCGTATCTGTGGATACCATATATATTGGAAAATATATTAAAACTTGGCAAATTGTCAGTGTTTTAAATCCTAATCACAAGGCTTAGTTTAAAAAAGATGAAGAAAGTTATTAAATTCAGTTTAAATGTAAGGATAAGAACCATATCCAATATTCTTTAGTCTCAAACTGGTGTTGCTTCTTTATGTTCTCTATGGGTTGGGAAGATTAATCTCAGAACATTTTTGCGTGACCAGTTAACCTCTTTACTTTGGGTGCAATGATTTTCCATTTCAGACCACGTGTCATTCCCTAGAGTATCTTTTCTTTGTCTAACGGTTGCGCAGACTGAGTGAGAAGACACATGAATATGGATACAACTCAAACAAAGAATCTTATTCTCAAGACCTCGTGTCATTCCCTAGAGTATCATTTCTTTGTTTAACGGTTGCACACGAGAAGACACATGAATATGGATACAATTCAAACAAAAAATCTTATTCTCAAGACCTCGTGTCATTGCCTAGAGTATCATTACTTTGAAAATGACACGTGCTCTGTAATGGGCAAACAGTAATCCCAAGTTAAGAGGGTCTTTTCTGCAAAGTTGCGCCAAACAAATTTCGACTGATGTCCGACTTACCCTGCTTGAATATCGACTGTTTGCTGCCAACATGAATGAGATGTCGTTGTAACTGATCAACCAGGAACTGCTTATCAGATCCTTTTCAAAAAGCTTCTTCCTAATCATAAAATAAGAAATATCGATAAAAAAGAATCAGTTAGCTGACGAATTTGTACATGTGGGTCTGTGTGAAAACGGTTAAGAAAATTATTATATTGATCCAGAAATAAAGCTAGAAGCTAATACTAAATGAAAGTGTGCGTACAATGAACACATATATTTGAGTTGGTCTATATTTGAGTAGACCTTATTGGTGCACATTTTCCCATTAATTTGTGACCAAGTGTCATTCTCTAGAGTATCATTTCTTTGTTTATCGGTTGTACATGAGAATTTTGCATTAACCGTCTGAAAAGACCCAAACGAATAAGGTCCTGATTGAAAAACTATTGTTTATGTTGTGGTAGAAAACCATGTTGACTGGAACAGTAATCGATCTTCTCCCCGCGTATCCTCGCATTCAAATGTTTCAGATTTTTATTTTCATTAGAATAGATTAACATGGCGTGTGACGTAGGTCCATATCTGCCTAACTTGTATCACGTACCTGTAGTAAAAGAAGCCTGCAATACCTGCTATGATAAGGACTATAGGGATACTCAGCATGTAGAACCAGAACATCTGGTCTGTGTATTTAATAGAAAATATTATATCTAATATATCTTATTAAAAACACATTGATATTTGATCGATATTAAACATCGTCTTGTTGTAATTTAACAAGAATAGGAATAGGAATAGGAATAGGAATAGGAATAGGAATAGGAATAGGAATAGGAATAGGAATAGGAATAGGAATAGGAATAGGAATAGGAATAGGAATAGGAATAGGAATAGGAATAGGAATAGGAATAGGAATAGGAATAGGAATAGGAATAGGAATAGGAATAGGAATAGGAATAGGAATAGGAATAGGAATAGGAATAGGAATAGGAATAGGAATAGGAAATCTGTCTTTGAAAAGTATAAATATAGCTTATTTTTTTAATAATTTACACATTTTCCTACCTTTTGGTTCTTCGCCACATTTCTCCCCCCGAAATCCACACGCGGGTTCATCAAGTGGAGTTGTCGTGCTCCCCCCTGGCCAGATGATCGTTGAGTTATATAGAGTAAAGTAACCAGGTTCATTTGGGTCCTTGAGGAGATTGAATTCAGCTATTGGTACTACTTTGCCATTTTGTCTGTTAGTGAACACAAAGTACGGTGTTCTGTCGCCATTCTGGTTGATGCCAAATGATCCTGAAGAACCTGAATAACCGGTTTTCTTATTTAAATTCTAGACCTCTTTACTTTGGGTGTAATGTTTTTCCATTTCAGAACACATGTACATGCCATTCCCTAGAGTATCATTTCTTTGTTTAATAGTTGTGCATGAGGAGACAACATGAATATGGATACATCTCAAACAAAGAATCTTATTCTCAAGAGAATGACACGTGGTCTGAAATGGAAAAAAATTACGCCCAGGGTAAAGAGTTCTATTTTGGTGATATTTAACAAAATTATATTTGTCATGAATCCAAGATGGTCCCTAAGTATTCAATTTTTTTGGCTGACTTGGGAATGGCTGTAAATCACGTTTATCAATAAGGCAATATGCACTTACCTTCAAATAGTGTCTTGGATAGTGAAACATTAGCGATGATGCCTTTTCCGTCCTTGAAGTCACCTCCAAGTGCAACAGACTTGTTGACTGCGTATGCATACAGCTTGACGGCATCGATAAGAAACGTACCGAAAAGTAGGGTCTGGAATATAGCCACGAATATTGAATTAGACATCCATCCATCCATATCCCATCCATGTATCCATATCCTATTCATCTCATCCATACATCCATCTAGTATATCTATCTATGAATCCATCCATCCATCCAATCATATCCCATCCATCTATCCTCTCATCCATCATACATCATCCATCATCCATCAATCCATCCTTCATCATCCATCATCCATCATCCATCATCCATCATCCATCATCCATCATCCATCATCCATCATCCATCATCCATCATCCATCATCCATCATCCATCATCCATCATCCATCCATCATCCATCATCCATCATCCATCATCCATTTCCCGCTTTTCTATCCATCCATCCATCTATCTATGCGCCATTCCATTCTATGCATCCACATCCATTCTCTCACCCATCCATTTTTATGGTACCTGGTTTATCACTGGAAGTTTCTTATTCCTCAGTGTCTGCTCCATTTCTACCATCGTTTTGTCAAACTCTTTTCCTCTTGGTTGTCCTACGGCCATGTCTAAAACACCATCGAACGTAGCAAACAGTTCTTCTTTAGGCACGTAGGGCCAAGTGCCGTTGAGGTACCTTATCTCGATATCAAAATCAAGAGTCAGGAAGGCGTATTCACCATTCCTCATTCCAAGAAGGTTTGCGGTCCAGAGGAGCTTTGCTACTTCTTCGCTGTATGCTAAGAAAGCAATGACTGGAAAGAAAGACGATAAGATTTACAAACCATAAAACTTAAGTTAACCAACAGTATTGTACATCATGATCACGTTTATTGAACCCTGCAACAACATCTGGACTCATAGTGATCATAGCACGGCTAACTCAGATCAAACCCTGCAAATCACTAGACTGATCTATAAGTCAGGACACGGCTAACTCACAGCTCAAACCCTGAAACACCCTCTGGGATCTAAGCCAGATCCAACCCTGAAACTACTTCTGTGCTGTTTGAAGTCAGGGTAAGGCTAACTTATAGGTTGAATTGGAATTTAGCATGTTAGATTTTATGGATATACGTTAACGTTGATGGAGGAAACCCGCTAGATGATACGGAATATAAGAATAGCTTACCTCGACAAACCTTGGTTGCTGGCTGAAGAACAGTTCTGTAATCTAGGTTGGAACTCGGAGTAAAAACCCCCATATAACGAGTCGATACATTCCTGGCATTTATATATGTCTTCAAACTCACTGCAAGAGGCGCCCATATCTGGTCCTCAGTTGATATGATACATATCTTCTTCCATTTGTAGTGCATCAATACTGAATGCATCATAAAAGGCGTAAGAGATGCATACGTTCGTGTATACGGCTGTGTTCGTGCAAACGTTGAATAATACAATCTATCACTTAGCCCAAGTGAAGAACAAGAGTATGATATCATAGGTTTGTTCAAAGATGTTGCGAGCAAACCCGATGATAAACACTCACTCGAACACGCAGGTCCGATGAAGGCATCAACATGACTTAGTTCATAGACCTTTTCGATAGCTTTTAGCTTATTACAAGCGGTGTCCGCGGTTGTAAAGTTCAAAGAAAAGTTCCGGTTTAGGAAACCTTCATCGTAAACTTTCTTGATTGCAAGATCAGTGGCGGCGATCAATCCTTCACCTAGTTGTCCAGGTCCAGGGACATCGATTGGAACTAAAATCCCTAGCTGAAGGTTGGTTGTTGCATGGACATTGGTGTAGATCCAGGCACTCAATGCAAGAGCGATGGCCCATGTAGTCCAAAAGAAAGCCATTGGTGAATCCATACATTCTATGTCATTGTAATTAAGATATCATCTTATGGAATCTATTCAATTAAAAAGAAATCATAAGCAAAAAAGTAGTTCAGTTGAGGGTTAACACAACATTTAGCATGCCTTAAAAAAGGCGGCTCATGGCTAAAGTGCTGAACAAACAAACAATTAACGATATAATCTATAAGACCAACGAGACAGTTAGGGTACCAATAATCCTAGAGCAAGGTACTCTGTGTCAACTCATATCTGTCTTCTCGACACTAGGTCGGTTGTCATAGCTACCGATGGTTACACTTTGACAATTTGTCATTTACTCGTTTGATATTTAGGATATTATCTCGTTATTATTACTATTATACTTTTATGTCAAGATTTTTTTCATATTTTCAAAAACAACATGCTAGAATTATGGTAGATGGCGTAATTAGGGCCACATTTTTTTCGTTGCTTGTGTTCTCTTCAAAGATACTATGAAAAAAATAGATAAAATTCATAGTAAAAGTGTGATTTTTTTAAAAAAAACCTTCGTTTTAAAAGGCAGAGGCACAAACTATCTAGGATAAATATAACTAGGGATGCCACAAGGTGCGTTATTGGGGCCACTTTTTTATGTTCTCTTATCAATAAGGAACTACGAAAAATAGATATGATTCATAGTATTTCTTAACGCTTGTCTTTTTGTAATAAATAACTGTTTTTCTACAGGAAGATGTGAAATATTTTTATGAGGTGGAAATGACGACAAAAATATTTTAGAATATTTATAAATGTTGTTAATGATCGATCAAAATGACATTTACTGTTAGTGATATTAATATAAAAACGACCAAGGCCAAGTTTAATGACTGTTAAATGCTTTAATGGCCTAAATAAGTAAAATAATAGTAAGGATTCTTGCTTCGTTTTCCGACAAATTTACCTTGCGGAATCTCGTTAGTTTCCTGCCCGAATCAGTACGCTGGGTTACAGATGTTCTCTCGCTCGAGGGTTCCTTTGTTCAAGGTTTTCGTGTCTACGGCCTCACGGTCCATAGGAGTTGGAAGGAGAGGGTGTCTGTCACCGAAGGAAGACAGCATTTGAAATATTGACATGAGAGACCATTCTCATAAAGCAGCCATGTTTATTACTTTAAAAATATGTTTATTTCTGCGAGAGTTAAATGCATCCTGAAACGCCAGAACGCTGCCTAGCCGGGTCAAAAATCTTTTACATCGTCGCGTGAGAAGTTCCAAGATGGTATCATTTTGTTTTGGCGATGGATAAAGCTAGCGTGCTGTTTTATGTTCTAATGGAATATATATTAATCCAAGAATTAAGATTACATTCGGGTACAAAAAAATCCAGAAAAATTCTAGTTCAGAAATATTGATAATAAGACGCAAAGTAATCTTAATAAATGTTAAACTTTTGCTTTTAAAACGTTAAAACCTTCAAACTAATTGATCCCCTGTAATTGCCTCTGGTCTGATCAAAGTCAGGGCATGGCTAATTCACAGATCAAATTGGAATTTAGCGTTTTAAATTCTGCGGACGGAAGAAAACTACAGAACCAAGGATCAAGGGAGAGGCCTGGGAATCGAATCAGAGACAACAGAAGTGAGTGGCGAGTGCGCTACCGCTACGCCATCCTTGATTACTTTAAACAGCTAGGGATTGGCTTAATTTTTTTTCGAAAGCAAGGTTAAATGTTGACGCAGAAAAAATGACGCATGTCATTTTCAGCTTTTTCGTGATTCTTTCCAATCTTTCCAATAGCTAAAAATTCAATATGTGAACTTTTAAAACAAATACATTGAAAGAGAATTGTTTGCAGATTCTCGATCATAGCTTCGTGAGGTATATTGATTACATTAGGAAATTCCAGGCTTGAATTCTGTATAGCCGAAACTAAATCCAGGGTGTTTTTACTCTACGATTTCTTGACAATTAGTGCTAATTAAAAACGTTAAACTTTTATAATTTTTTGGGGGCACAGGCCCGGTTGGCGATCACGGCATGTTTTGACATCCTTTTGAACATTTTCATTGTCACCAAAAACATTTTAAATTTTGTCGCACCAAGGAAATGCCTTTTTTAATTGTAATTAAGGATGCCTTTTATTGGGAATTTCTAGCATTTAAAAACGTCGCGGCTCTCACTGTACGTATTTGTGTCTTTAGTGAATAATTTCAGGACACTCCACTAAAGAAATCTTGAATATAAAAGCGTGTTCCTACCTCGACATTAAAAACATAGGTTTAACTCTACAAAATGTTTTTAAAATTCTTCTAAAATCCGCTACCTTATTGAGGTTTTTCACTGTGACGTCGACAAAATTTTATATAAATATTAGTAAATTCTAATTTCGTGAAGATTATTCATATGTTCAGAGAATATATGAATTTTTGAATCTTGATAACTTTGCTTGCTTGTAAAGCAATCTATGCTTGCGCGGCAGGCAAAATATATACATTTCTTTGAAAAATTTCACATAAAAATCATATCTTCAATAGTTTACGTGCGATCTCCACGACATTTCACAGTTTTACTGATATCTGTATGACAGCTTTGAATATCTATTTCTTTTTTAAATCAATCAAATTTCTTTACATCGCGGCGTTACATGAAAAACATTAATACAGCCCGGCTCAAAATTAGGTCTCCAAGATGGCCAATAAAATACCATTGCCTCAAGAAGGTATCACTTATAGCATTCCAGTTAGGTTATAAAGCACTTCTAAAGTTACCACCATTGTTTCATTTATGCCCTTAATTAAAATCCTTATTCTAATGTAAAGAACGATAAAATTGATATAAATCTAAACTAAAAATTGTTCTACTGAATATAATTATAACATCTAAAGAAAGATTTCAATTTGTATTAAAAAAATTGTATTTGTACGAGTGGAAATAACCATTACTTCTGCATAACTAGAACGTTAATTCAGTCGGATCAATGAAATAATGAGATAAAGTTTTTGGAGAATAAATCGGTTTGGATTCAAGGGCTTTCTTTCTGACGTTTCCGCGATCCTTTATACTTCCTTCGTAAAAATAAAAATGTGAATTCTAACTTCGTCTGTTTGTCAGTGTCTTTTATCCAACGTAAATAAACCTTTTTTTATCCTTACATTTGTAATAATTGTGATATGATATAGCCAGTTTTTAGGAAAAATATTGTAATTTTAGTAAGTTAAAAGACGTGCTCGAAAAAATCCTTATTCAACAAATTTAAATACATAAATTGAGAACCTTTTTTGGAATTTTGTGCTTTGATTTTCATTAACTTTAAGGCAAAGAATCTTAAAATGTCGAACTAAGTGAGAAAATGAATGTAGAACTTAGTCACACGAAAAAAAAAAAATCCTCAAAACAGCTAGATATTACAACTATATGTGTTAACTTTTAGAAATATTTTTTTTACCTTTGAGATGTAGTTTTTGAAATCGTTGTGTTTCAATAAGATCAAGATGCTGAGAGTTTTTGAATTGTATGAAAGCCACAAAGAATACTCGCTTACGGTTTGATTACAATACAGAAGATGACTTTCAATTTTATCTTACGTACGCGTCAAGTTTGACTCTTTTGTATTGATAGATTACCAGCCAGTAGAAATGTTAATATTTCAATATCGTATCATTACTGTAATGAACGAGCATATTCATTAACGCAACTCACTACAAATGACGTTTTTCGGGATCTTTCGTTCGTTCATTAAACTCATAAGTTTGCCCTGGAAGAAAAACAGCTAAAAAAACAAGAGTCAATAGAGTAATAGAATACTATTAAAGTTTATTATTATTATTATTAATGTATGGGATTGAATTTTTTTCAAATTTTACCCAAAATTTCCACCATTTTATGAAAAAAAATCTAACTTGCGATCTTGCTATTTTTTTAATTTACGTGCCTCATTTTATTTCGCTATTACAGCTGTCACACCTGCTAAGATGTGACTTACGTCCATCTGGATTCGGAAGACCGATGACTTTACGAAAATTAACCGAGAATTACTCTGAATAAGGTCCTGTAATTTAGTCGACATTTTATTCTAGCGAGTTCCGTCGGTAATTTTTCGGAAGATTTTTCGAATAGATATTATGAAATGTTTGTTTATTTAAAAGAAAGAAATTAAATTTGTGCTTTATTATGTATTAGTAGTTTAATTTGTATCGTGATAAGAAGGCAAAAAACTTTCGACAAAATTACAAAAAAAAAAAAAATACAAAAAAATTACAAAAGAGGAGAAAGGGAAAAGTGTACAATTTCCGGATAAATGATTGTATAAACTTGTACGAATTTTCATAACTTTCAAAATATATCCATTTCAGATTTAGAATTTTTTACCACTTATACTTAGTAAAGATTGAAGTATTGAAGATAAAATTTAACATTAAGAAATTCGTCACCACTGAAAACGTGACTTTGTTAGTGTATTCCAACCCAAAGGTCCCGGATATCACGTGCACCATCACGCTCAACCAATCAAAACTTATATGGTCTCCATATCTCAGTAACGATCGATGGAATCTGTCTTGTATGAGAGCCAAGCCGACAGGTACTACATGGCTTGAAGCTTTCTATCACATCTATAAATAATTAGCGATATAAGCTGCACCGCTTTTTATGATTCGAATTCTCAGACCAAAAAAAAATTAAATCAGGATCAAGCTCTATTTTAAGGTTGTTATCAATATCGGGCAAGAGAATCTAACAGCTGTCGTTTATGTAACGTTTTTAAACTACTTTGTTTATCTGGTTTGCAGTGTCGGTCTTGATCATTTGTCTTGTGGCTCTTACTGCAATTTTTATAATAATGCCGCAAAAACCGAAAAAAATAATATAGCTTAATTTTTCAATTCAGTTTTCATAATGTATTTTATATCTTCGATATCTTCGGCAATACTGATTTGTGATTGGCTGTCTATTGCGTGTGGCAGAACCGATTATTCGCCATTATTTTTAACGGTTACTCCCTGAAAAGCAAAGCATTGGAATATGAAAATGACGAGGTCATGAGGTCAAAAGGAACATAAGGTCAAAGGGGGTCCAGATACACTGAATGAATGGAACATGAGGTCAAAGAGGGTCCAGATACTGAATGAATGGAACATGAGGTCAAAGGGGTCCAGATAATGAATGAATGGGACATGAGGTCAAAGGGGGTCCAGATAATGAATGAATGGAACATGAGGTCAAAGGGGGTCCAGATACTGAATGAATGGAACATGAGGTCAAAGGGGGTCCAGATAATGAATGAATGGAACATGAGGTCAAAGGGGGTCCAGATAATGAATGAATGGAACATGAGGTCAAAGGGGGTCCAGATACTGAATGAATGGAACATGAGGTCAAAGGGGGTCCAGATACTGAATGAATGGAACATGAGGTCAAAGGGGGTCCAGATACTGAATGAATGGAACATGAGGTCAAAGGGGGTCCAGATACTGAATGAATGGAGCATGAGGTCAAAGGGGGTCCAGATACTGAATGAATGGAACATGAGGTCAAAGGGGGTCCAGATACTGAATGAATGGAACATGAGGTCAAAGGGGGTCCAGATACTGAATGAATGGAACATGAGGTCAAAGGGGGTCCAGATACTGAATGAATGGAACATGAGGTCAAAGGGGGTCCAGATAATGAATTGAACATGAGAGAAAAGGGGTTCAAATACTTGAAAGAAAAGGTATGCCACAATATTTCTAGATTTCATACAATATCATTTTCTTCAAGCAATCTTAAAAATTGATTGAAAAAGATAAAAAACATACAGTCAAACCATCTCATACGTTCCTATCAAGGTTAGAAGATGGAATTTTTATTTTAAATTTTCCCAACCGCCAAATGTTTTTTCTCTCAGACATACGGTGTTCCCGTCTGGCATCCAGATTTAAAGGGGCACTTGGATGAAAATCGATGAAAATTGGAAATGCCTTGAAACTTGGTTAAACTTATCTATATGGCCCCAATAGTAGCCAAGCAACATATTTTCTTCACAGTCAAAATTTGCGGATAAAAATTATATATTTTTTCAGCATCTAAATCGTGAGTAAATGACGTCATTTACTCAACCCTATTGTTCTTTTAGTCAGTTAAATCAAAATTTCTCAACTGCGAGTGAGTCATATTATTCTTAAATACTTTAACTATTCGGACTTTCAAAAAATGGGGCGTTTTTCATCCAAGTGCCCCTTTAAATCAAAGCCTGATTTCAAATTTAAAGGTCCTGTTTAATTTCTGTCTTAATGTAAAAAGCCCCAAAGCAAACTTGAAATCAAATTTCAAAAAATGAAGTGAATCTTCAAATCATTATAGGAACGCATGACCTGGTTTGACTGTGAGATTGGAGAATATTCCAATATTCATTTTCTCATTTTCGAGTATGGTTTTGCAAAACGAAAACGTGTTTTCACGTTCAAAGGCAAACAATCAACACGTTTTTTTAAATTGTAAATCAACTTATCATCAAAGCTCATCATTGTAAGCTGTTTTTGCAAGAGCTCTAGTTTTTAGATAAAAGACCTATAACTAACCATTATGTATAATAGAATA
The DNA here is from genome assembly GCA_964019055.1 of Anthopleura xanthogrammica. NCBI lineage: Eukaryota > Metazoa > Cnidaria > Anthozoa > Actiniaria > Actiniidae > Anthopleura > Anthopleura xanthogrammica. The sequence continues at coordinate 10,845,069 of OZ025217.1, forward strand.
GAACTAATGATCCTTGAAAAGCTAAACATTCAAAAGGTATACAATAGAAAACAAACAACTAGCATAATTCATTACATTTAGTTAGATAAATAATCTATGATTCTGCTGGCCGAATGACTGGATATTTTAAGTAGTAAGGAGTATTATAGCTGTTGTATTTTATAATATTTGAATTATATATGAAAGGTGAAGTTTGGATATCTTGAGGATTTACATTATAATTATAGGCCAGGTTTTTGTGAATAATCGTCTTTCATTTGCACCAAGAAAACAAAGTTCTTCATTAAAGATTATGTAAGCAGTTCAGCAAAATTTAAGCTCTCTCGTTATGATAGGTTTGCCATTGTAGCTCACGTCGTTTCAATCTTAAAGTCAACAACGTTACTATGCTCGAACAGAATCGGCAAACTTCCAGTGACTAAGAGAATCTAAATTTATTTATCTCAATTAAATCCCTGTTCAAGATACAGTGAGATGTTTATTTTATCAGTGAGGTGTAAAACCATGCGCTCTTCAGCTTATAAACCTTTTCTTGGCAAATACTTTTTTATTACTAGGACTTGGTGAATCCTTACATTTGAGTTTACCAAGTTATGAACAAACCTAAAAGCTTACGGTAAAAGCTTAATGTAACTTAAGACTGATTGCATATAAATTAATATAACAGCTAATTCTCACTTACCCAAATTTTCTGAATCCTTGAGCGGAAATTATAATAATTCCTGGACCATGGAGTTTTAAGTACCAACAGTATAGATGTTTTCGTTAAAATGTTATTAAGGAAGAATATCAATGAATGTTTTTCTTAATATAAGTAGATTGCTGGCGTAACCGTGTATACAACAGCTGCTAAAAAAAACCTTTTTTCGCAACAACAATAGCATAATCTGTCAATCTTTTCAAGTCTTTTTCTTGATAAGCCGTTTATCATAATCAACAAACGGTCCTGGTTGCTAGGCAACTTGTTAGCAAGCAGAAGTATCATTCATCGTTCTTAGCGTATTTTTTTAATATTGGATGAATTCATACTGATTGTTATAAAAATAGGTATATCCAGGTTCTCCAGTTTTCCTCCCTCCAGAAAACTCAACACGCTAATGTTCCAATTCAATCAGCAAATTGCCGTGCCTTGAATTAGATCAGCCCCGAGGTTGTTTCAAGGTTCGATCTGTGAGTTAGCCTTGCCCTGACTTAGATCAGCCCAGAGGTTGTTTCATGTAGGGGTTGATCTGTGAGTTAGCCGTGCCTTGGCATAGATCAGCCCAGAGGTTGTTTCAGGTTCTTATCTGTGAGTTAGCCATGCATTTACTATTCATTTGTACTAATCAGTTAGAATTAATTTGAAGTAGCTAGCCAGCTAGGTTGGAGTTCTGATAAACCAAGTAAAACCCTCATGATAGTCAATCAAGATCATTTAAAAGATATCTTTACAGCAATTACGATTAATTAATTCTGGTTAAAATAATTACAAGTCAACCTAAGGTCATTCACTGTTATAGCCCCAGTATACAATAATTTCACATATATTGCCCATAGTACATTGCGGTTTTGGCGGTAACAGATCAAAAAGGGTCATAACGTTCAACGTTTAGAATTTATTACAATGCAAACTATACCTACTTTTACCCTAAAAATGCTGAATATTAGTTCATTTTGTGTTCAGATTTTCTCAGATTCAGAACACCAAGAAGTTTAGAGTTACAGAAAATGTATCGACTCATGAAAAAGTGCTGAAAATTGCTTTATATACACCGTCATCATCGTCATGATCATCATAATCTTACATCATCAGTATCACCACCATCATCGTCATCATCAGCACCATTATCACCATGATCATTTTCATAATCTTACATCATTATCATCATCATCATCATCATCATCATCACCATCATCATCATCACCATCATTATCATCACCATCATCATCATCATCACCACCACCATCGATCGTCATCATCACTACCATCATCACCCTTATCATCATACTTGTCATCATCATCACCATCGTCATCAACGGGTGAAGTTTATAATGGGTTGAGAAACTAAAATGAATTTCTAATCTTCTGTAAATATATACTTTTTGTATTGCATTTTTCTATCACCATCCCTTTTATAATTACAATGCATGGAGTCAAAAATTACTGCTAATCCGGCCTTCCCCTCCCCTCAGCCCACCATTATAATTACAATGCATGGAGTCGAAAATTGAGGCATTGAATTCTTACTTTATTATTGTTGCATCAATTCTCCTACAAAATATTTTTAATTTATACATTGAAATTGCTAGACTCGTTTTCTACAAATTTATTTTACTACGATAGTGTGAAATTATCTAGTAGCGTTTATATTAACAAGGACGTTTTCCTATTTTCATATGCCTCGTTGAATTTAGCTCTACATCTAGATTGCGTGGCTACCTTGAGTCAACATGTTTTAAGTGAATATTGGTATTTTGGTATACTAGTGTCATGTCCACTCTTATTTTGCTCCTAACTTTTTATGAAATTACCAAAATTATCGTAGAAACAGGAACCCGAAAGACACAAGGGAGAGTGCATTGTACCTGTACGTCACCTTTGGTTCCATATTTTCCCATCATAGAACACAAAAGGAAAAGTTTTAAAGTTGAGTATTATTCAAGTCGACGTGGACGTGAAGCCTCTTCTTTCTCCCCAATGCCTGCATTCCTGATAACATACTAATATAATCGTGCTACATTTTACCAAACTTAGTATTCTTTACATAATTGCGCGCATTTTCATAATTTATGCGCGAACCAGACGACTAACTATAACTCGAGTCGTCTGTTTTTTTTTGGCTGCCGTCAATCAAAAATTCACTACCTGAGACCGTTGAGAATTGATTGAATTATAGCTAGTTGACCTGATCGTGTAATTATGAAAATGGGTGTAAGCGTTAGACTAAGCTTGCAAAGTTCAAATATTTGATTACAATTCAATTCAAAATTCAATTCAAATTGAAATTCTATATCATTCCATCGATATGATTGCTACGCGTTTATCTTGCTTTATTAGAGTTACAGGTGTTCTAATGTTTGTTACTCATGTACCATTAGGTAACTAGAGATAGTTCGTTTTTCTAATTCTATGCTGCAGTATCCACGCAATGTTTTCTCATCTGTGATTGAGAAGTTCATTTGGTTGAGGGATTTCAAGGATGTTTCGCCAGTAGTCGGTAACAAAGACTTGGTGTGGGTCCATTTCTGCCCTCTTTTCCAGCCATTTGTCCATTTTTGGGTAGACACTCTTCAGGTATGCCAAATTGAAGGTTTTTGTTCCACACTTCTGGCCAGGCTGAGGAAGGTATTTTCCCCAGTGGAGGCGAGTTCCAGGGATATCGCTTAGCCAGAAAGGTGATTCCTTGGCACCATAGATCTCGGTGGCGAAGTTTCCTGCGGCCTTCTGGTTGTCGTTGAACAAGTTTTTTAGCTTGTCCATGACGGTTTGGCATTGGTCAATTGGCATCCACATCTCGGTGAAGTCTACCTTGATTATCACATCAACGTGTGATTCGTTATCCTTCGGGAGCGTCTTGTAGAATTCATCACGGAAGTTCTTCGGTTCACCGAGAGGAACCAACGATTTTAGGACAGTGCCAATTATTGAGTAATCAAGTGGGGTCAGATCTGGTTTCCGAAGAATATAGTCACAAAGTGAAAACGCAATTGCCGCCTTACCTGCAGCAAACAAACTCTGGAGAGCAGATTTGTATGGAATGATCTCTCCTCCAGAGGTTTGCTCTCCAATCCATTCCTGCACGCGCTGGACGTCTTTTTGTGGGAACCAGTTAGCACGGAAGTATTCGTTCTTCTCGAGACTTTCCTTCAGCCTGCTTTTGCCTGTTCCATTGGGGCCCAGAGGAGAGTCTGCGAACTTGTAATTGGTCTCAGTTCCTTGGATTAGGTTTGCTTGTGGCAGACGAAATGTGACATGGGTAATGACACCAAGAAGACCCATTGACACCCCTACGGCACACCACAAGTCCTCGCCCGGTTTCGCCACTTGAACGTTTCCGGTTCCATCCACGAACTCAATTTCTTGAATGGCGTCTGCAAATCCATGTTTGAGACTTCCTCCAGCCGAGCCTGTCATGATGAACCCGCCAACTGTCTGATGGATGACGCTTCCTAGCTCAGGAAAGGCGTAGCCCTTCTTGGCTATCTGATAACACACAGAGTTCTCAAGAGTTGAGTGTAACGGATCCATAGGGTTTTTTCCAAGATTACATCCTGCGCCAACTCGACAATAAAGATGCTTGACACCATTTTCTTCCACTTCTTTTAGGAATTCAATCTTTCGCAAATCGCCTATCATAACTAGCGTTTTTCCTTCTTTTGGGAAAATGGCGTTTGAGGCAGAATGATACGAGCCAACGACTCGAACAATGGTGTTGCTGGCTTTCGCGTCTAGGATGGCTTCAACCACTTCTTTGACATTACACACTGGCGTAGTGGTCGGTGTTTGTGGTAGCGGGACTTTTAAGAGCGCTTCTGGCTCATCAGGAAAAGCTTCTGGTTTGTTTTTTCGCTTTTCTTCGCTTTGTCTTCTCTCACCCTCTTTCATGATGGAAACCATGAGACTATCGAGGATGTCTTCATGTGCTCCTCCCTTTATCAAAGGTAGCATCGCTTCGTAGAATCTCTGCGCATTTTCCTTGTCTGCGATTGAAAGTTAAAAAAAATTCAAGAACCATGACATACGTCATTTTGTTTCAGTCCCCTCCCCCTTCAATCCCCCCTCCCCACCACCCCCAATAACGAGCTATTTAGCAAGATTCCTTAAAAGCAACGTTTATTTGATATTCGATGTCTCGTATGCATGGTCTAGTGAGCTGCCGAAAGTGAGCTTTAATCATGGTAGGATCACAAAAAAATGGTTATATATATTAACGAATTATCAATCCAATCTGTGTTCTGTAGAAAAGAGTCGAGTGATTTCAATTAGCTACAGGGATGAGTGAGAGGTTTCAATAAACCCTGCTTGGTCTAGTGCTTAGTCCTTAGTCCTTAGTATTTATTTAGTCTAATGGAGCAAGTGAAATGGAACTTTTTGGTCGAATGAGTTCCACTCAGTATGGACATGTTCATGAGTGGCATACAGGTGTCAATCAACCCCTCTTCTGTTAGAAAAGAGAAGATGGACATTTTCATGTCGTCAGTTTTCAAATTCAAAAAAGTAATTCAAAGAGTCATGAATTATTCCATCGAGAAAAAACTGTCATTTTACATTTTTGTTCCAAGTTAAGAAGGCTGAATCAGCTCCGGGATCTCTCTGGAGCACTACCCTTTATTCGACTCTTACTTTAGGAGACTAATGTGACAAATTATGCGGGCTAAGGTGAAGCCAATCTGGCCGAAAAGACGTTCCCTAGCAGGTGTGGTTGTTAGAAGGGTTGTTGTTAGAGCTGTGCTTTCTAGCTCGATTACAGCTACATGCTGTCGTTTTGATCAAGACAGTTGATGTTGACTTATGTTGTGCGCTAAAAATAGCAAAGAGTACAGAGACTCACTGCACTATACGTCATCGATAGCAAACCACCTGTACGGTAATAGGTCAACTATTTTGGGCACAAAACTCTGAATTTACCTAAAAATGAACCACTTTTTCCAGTATAGTCGAAACAGTATAAACATTGGAATTATACCCTTCATAACAACATATTAGTGCTCAAGCGTAAAATTACACGATGTTCCTAGCTGAATAATTATCTACTGAACAATCAGATCAGTGACCCTGTTCAATAGGTTATCTCCGCAAAAAATGTCACTTAACAAATCCGATGAAAAAACTGATATGGAGTTAAGAGCATTTCCAATGTACAACCCTTAACACGTTTTAACGACCTAAAGGGGTGAATGTCTATGCATTTAGTCTAATTCAAATATTCGTGTTTATCGCCGCTATTTAACGTTAATTTCCTTAAATTTTACATTTTTATAAACTTCAATCTAAGTAAAATATTTTTTGTGAATTTCATGATAATCGAATAACCGCAAGTTAGTTTAACGGTCGCTCAAAAATGTTCGGTAAGATTGCTTTTAACGAACGATGGAATTCGAAACGCCTTAAGTTTAAAATCTAAACATTAGGTAAAGATTAATTTCGTTGGAACAGAACTTAGTTTCTGAGGCTGGGAAATTTTTGTAGTCCACAAGCTTAGTGAACTGAGATTATTTTATTTACTTATTCATGCATCTTCAGAAATTCCCGAAACTATCTAAGTGTTCTTGATTAAGTAGTTAACAAAATACCTGGATTCATGGCTTAACTGCGAAGAATCCGTGGCTTTCTGTGGTTAACGGGGTCAAGATTCGAAACACACTCAGTTGATATGAGTCCTTGTCTTTGGTGACTGCGTATTAAGGTGCGGACACGTCCACTATGCCATTTTTCATGCCAAGTGGCATGCGACGTCGCAAAAACTAGATCGCACCGTTGAAGCTTGATGGAGAATGCTAAATAATTCAGCTGGAATCATAACACAAGTTTCGACTGCATTTTAGGCTAATACTTTTAGATATTTTGTTTGCCATACACCATAGTTGGAAAGAAAAGGGTTTTCAGGTTCAGAATTTAGGCTTAGGTGAATTCAAATATTCGTGTTGATCGCCACTATTTTAACGTTAATTTCCTTAAATGCTTTTAAAAAACGAGGGAATTCAAAAGGCCTCAAGTAAAAAACGGTTTCATTTATCTAAACATTAGTCAAAGTGCCTATAAACCCTAACTCAATATTTTCAGTATTGATTCTACATGAAGTGAATAGTTGAATGGTAAACGGATTTTGATGTGAGTGTGATGCATCTTGGAGATATTTTAAAAGGTTTATACTTCTAATATGTTAATGCTGTGACGTATCTGGAGGAATTATTAAACTGATATACAAAACTTTTCTGGGGCAGTAAAACATCATTTATAAAACATCATTATCTTACTCAGGGTTTATAGAAAGATTATTGCAAATTTGTTTTTTCATAGAAATCAGTGTTTCAATTTACAAATGATGACAAATAAACTCAAATGCTTCCAGATACGCCACAGCATTAACATATTGGAATTATAAACATTTATATCTCAAAGATGCATCACTCAAATCATATAAAAATATTTTACCATTCAACTATTCACTTCATGTAGAATCAATACTGAAAATATTGAGTAAGGGTTTATAGGCACTTTAAACATTCATTGCGTTGGAACAGAATTTAGTTTCTGAGGCTAGGAAATGTTTGGAGTTCACAAGCTTAGTGAAGATCTAACTGTTCTTGATTAAAGTAGTTAACAAAATACCTGGATTCATAGCTTAACTGTGAAGAATCCGTGGCTTTCTTTGGTAAACAGATTCTAGGATTAAACACACCCAGTTGAAATGAGACCTTGTCTTTAGTGACTGCGTATAAACGTGCGCACACACAATGCGATTTTTTATACCAAGTGGCATGCAACGTCGCAAAAACTAGATCGCACCGTGTGACGTTGTGTTTACATGTCGAGGTTCGTCGTGCGCGACGTCGCAAAATTAACTATAGCTCTTTTCTACTTTTTGCGACGTCGCCTGTGACGTCTCACACAACGTTCTAGGATGGTCACACGGTGCGATTTCTAATTTTTGCGACGTTGCATGAAAAAATCGCACCGAGTTTCCATACCTTTGAAGTAAATCCAACTTTTACACAGTCTGCTCATATATTCAGTTATTTTCTTAAAAAGAGTTGGAACTGGGGCTGATATGTATAAAAACGAGAAGAAAGGTGGATCTTTATCGAGCTTAGTTTTTACTCCTTATAACATTCCTTTTTACTATGGTGGAGTAGCCTTGTTTTCGTGTTTATATATCGAATATTAATGGTCTACAACCATCCCCAAGAGAATACAAAGACAAAGATATGGCAGCCATGTTGGTGGTATTGACAAAAGATACTATTGAGAAATATTTTCATTTACGTGCATGGCTGTGATGACGCAATGTGCAAACCTCTCCATATCGATGCTAGACTCCACGTACCTCCAGACTCTAAGGAACCTCTCAAACATTGTTTCACGTCCTTACCAAACTTTGTTTATAGATGATATTTGTGCTTAATATGCTTCAGTGCGTATTATTGCTTGATATATACCAACTACAACCCGTGCGTAGCGCTATCGCGGAATTAATCGAAAAAAGAAGTTGAAAAGACAAGAGAGAACTAATAAAAGTCATAATCACATGAAAAACTCTTTAAAAAGCTTGAAAGTTTACATCAATAAACAAGATATGCTACTTAATAATCCCGTGAAAATTCACTCATCTACTTGAAAACGTGCCGACTGTCATGTCACGATCACGCGGGGAGGTTATGACGTCATCAAATGGTAAAAGAAGGTGGCAGCTTTCTGTGGCTGAGCTCGCCGAAGACAAACTTGGATTTCTTGTCTGGAAAGAGCGTACTTCTTATCCAGAGATATCCAAACGGCACCACACTAACTCCTGTTCTTGAAATTTACAGGCTTTAGTTTGCTACTGAGTGACCACCCTCAGAGAATTTTACCGTACATGCGATTTTCAACGAGGGGACTGGGTAAACTATTATAAACATGATAAATATGTAGATTAAGATGATTAGGCGACATTCCACGGTACATCGATTCAAAGGTTAAAGATCTAAACAGAACTGTTACGTTTTGCATTGATGGCCACAATGATGTCCCTGAGAATGTAGACAAAGCAGTGATGATGATGATGAGGAGGAGAAGAAGGAGGAGAAGAAGGAGGAGGAGGAGGAGGAGGAGGAGGAGGAGGATGATGATGATGTTGATCATGATGTTGATCATGATGACGATGATGACGATGATGATGGTGATGATGATGATGATGATGATGACGATGATGATGGTGATGATGACGATGATGATGAGGATTATGATGACGATGATGGTGAAGATGATGATGATAATGATGATGATAGTAAATTCCAATTCGATCATGGAACGAGGTCCACAGGTTTGTTAGCCACTGGCTATTTAAACTCTTAGTGCTACCCTCGTAAAAAACAAGGAGTGTTAATCGTGAGAAATACAATCTAGCATGACTCCTAATTCAAAAGCACCTTAACTTGCTGATAGATTTTTTAACAAGCATTTATAATGATGACAATGATATATAATCAGGCTTCTTTTGTCGCCACAAAAATTTCCGTAGTTTTGTGCTAAAGGCGCCGAGCATCAGTGAAAGAGATTGATCGATATCAGATCGAGATCAGTTGGTTATAAATAGGAACAATCTGGAGGTTATAATTTTCAAACAAAGTTTGTGTTTTTCTTTAATCAATTAACTTATCTGTTTTATAAAACAAATCATAAACATATGTGTTTGCACGCAAACGCCTGATAGGAAATGTCGATCGAGCTCTGTGACTCATTACCTGTGACTTCATTCACAAATTAATTTAATAAATTTCATAAGGTTTCTAACTTTATTATATCCCTTAGATATACCTGAAATAGTTCTAGGATCACATCAAATTGAAATAGTCTTAGTTTGTTCTTCGAGGGACTTCTTCTATTTGTTGTTTCCAGAATGAATTACAAGATTATTAAAATCCAAATATTTGATTAGAATTTCATCCACAACTATTCAAATTCTATATCATTCCATCGATATGATTGCTACACGTTTATCTTGCTTTATTAGAGTTACAGGTGTTCTAATGTTTGTTACTCATGTACCATTAGGTAACTAGAGATAGTTCGTTTTTCTAATTCTATGCTGCAGTATCCACGCAATGTTTTCTCATCTGTGATTGAGAAGTTCATTCTGGTTGAGGGATTTCAAGGATGTTTCGCCAGTAGTCGGTAACAAAGACTTGGTGTGGGTCCATTTCTGCCCTCTTTTCCAGCCATTTGTCCATTTTTGGGTAGACACTCTTCAGGTATGCCAAATTGAAGGTTTTTGTTCCACACTTCTGGCCAGGCTGAGGAAGGTATTTTCCCCAGTGGAGGCGAGTCCCAGGGATATCGAGCAGCACATCCCAGAAAACAGTAAAGTATTGGCATAAATCACCTTTGTTGTAGGCCCACCAATAGGAATCCACCCGGACCATGTCACCACCATGGGACATGCTTAGCCAGAACGGCGATTCCTTGGCACCATAGATCTCCGTGGTTAAGTTTCCTGCAGCCTTTTGGTTGTCCTTGAACAAGTTTTTTAGCCTATCCATGACGGTTTGGCATTGGTCAATTGGCATCCACATCTCGGTGAAGTATATCTTGATAATCACATCGACGTGTGATTCGTTATCCATCGGGAGCGTCTTGTAGAATTCATCACGGAAGTTCTTCGGTCCGCCAAACGGGGGACAGACTGGAACAAACATATTTAAGAGAGTAGCAATGATGCATTCATCAGTTGAGGTCAGGTCTGGTTTCTGAAGAATACAGTCACAGATTGATAGCACAATTGCCGCCATTCCTGCAGCAAACAAACTATGGAGAGCAGATTTGTATGGAATGATCTCTCCTCCAGAGGTTTGTTCTCCAATCCATTCCTGCACGCGTTGGACTCCTTTTTGTGGGAACCAGTTAGCACGGAAGTACTCGTTCTTCTCGAGACTTTTCTTCAGCCTGCTTTTGCCTGTTTCATCGGGGCCCAGAGGAGAGTCTGCGAACTTGTAATTGGTCTAAGTTCCTTGGATTAAGTTTGCTGGTGGCAGACGAAATGTGACATGGGTAATGACACCAAGAAGACCCATTGACACTCCTACGGCACACCACAACTCCTCGCCCGGTTTCGCCACTTGAACTTTTCCGGTTCCATCCACGAACTCAATTTCTTGAATTGCGTCTGCAAATCCATGTTTGAGACTTCCTCCAGCCGAGCCTGTCATGATGAACCCGCCAACTGTCTGATGAATGATGCCTCCAAGTTCGGGAAAGGCGTAGCCCTTCTGGGCTATCTGATAACACACAGAGTTCTCAAGAGTTGAGTGTAACGGATCCATAGGGTTTTTTCCAAGATTACATCCTGCGCCAACTCGACAATAAAGATACTTAACACCATTTTCTTCCACTTCTTTTAGGAACTCAATCTTTCGCAAATCGCCCATCAATACTAGTGTTTTGCCGTCTTTTGGGAAAATGGCGTCTGAGGGAGAATGATACGAGCCAACAACTCGAAGAACGGTATTGTTGGATTTCGCTTCTAAGATAGCTTCAATCACTTCATTGAAATTCGATACTTGCTTAGTGATAGGTATTTTTGGTAGCGAGGTTCGGAAGACTTTTGGCTCATCATCCGATAAAGCTTCTGGTATGTCTTTTTCTTTTGCCTCTTTTTGTCTTCTCTGAGCCTCTTTTTTGACGTAAACCATGAGGGTTTCCATCATATCTTCTTGTGGTCCTCCCTTTAGAAAGGGTAGAATCATGTCGTTGAATCTCTGGGTATCATCCTTGTCTGTGATTTAAAGTTAAGAAATGTTTTAGTCGATTTTCTCCTGCATTTAAGAGAAATCTAAGAAATTATTTTTGAAAATTAATTTTTAGACTTTTACTGAGGCCGACAGCAATAATAGATATATTGCAGAAAGCTGAGGGCGTATTCAGTGCAGCAGCCCATTGTTTTCCTTCATGCACATGTACAATAATTTAAGGTTTCTTGGTGCAATTGAGCATGCGTAAAATTTTTGGAGGCATCAACTTTGTTTGAATTGCGCATCCCACATGGATTGCGGATTGAAATAAGAGAGCAAGTGGAAAATCTATTTAATTTCGGTACGGCTGCCTGGATTTCGAATAGGCTCTGGAAAGCTGTGGAACTACTAATTTAGTGGATCCATTTGCTTACCATCTTCTCAATCCAGCAAGTTTGCCGCATTATTCAATATTGCCGTGTACTGACAGCAATATTATCAATAGACCCCTTGCAGCACGTCGGAATGCAGCTCAATTTGGAGGGCAAAACAATAGGTTCCAATTCTCAGGAGATTAAAATTCTTTTTTTTTTGTCCTCCAAATTGAGCTGCTCTGACGTCACGCGCAAGGGGTCACTTGTACTGACAGCAATATTATTAATATTGTCGTCTACTGACAGCAAAATTATAAATAATGCTGTCTGCTCTCAGCAATCATTGATATAGAGCAGAGAGAAAACAATAGGCTGGGGGGCATTGAATAGTAATTATAAAAAATTAACTAATTGATTGATTGACTCACTGAAAAGTGAAAATGAACATCTTGCGCATGTTTATAAGCATCAGTAAAAAAAAATCACAGCAATGTCGCCTCTTTATGTTTCCCCAGTTGTTTAAAAATTCTAGATCAAGCCTCAACTCATTTTTAACTTAAGATAAAGGAGGCCTTTAAAATGTTAATCTAAAATTACCATTATGATTCCAACTTTCATGTCATTGTTTTCTTTGTTATTTGTCATTCAAATTTAGCTTTGCTTTACTTGTAAGTGAAATAGAATTCAACATTCATTTTGTTTTGCACTGATGAAGGCACATGATGGTGCTGAAGCATGTCTGTAACATTTCATGTGTTTTTTCTCAAGAATATTCTTGGATGTGGCCTACAAGTGTCGTTTTTGCTAAAGATTTTTCAAAAATAATAATAAAAAAATCGAAAACAAGATAAAAACTCATGCTAGAAAATTTTAAGCAAATATTTTCTACAAATATTATGTTTTCTTGTTTGATGTGGAGTATAAAATGTCGTTTTGACTGAAATTTCACAATATTTTCTTTTCAACTAACAGATTATAATAATTGATCCTCGGTTAAGGAGAAAAGTGTTTCTTTACTCTACCTTTAGCTCTGGTTGCGGATTTCTGATTTTCATAACATTTAAGCGTTGAAAATCTTTCTATTCTTTAATGGAAAAGATTTTTGTTGCACGTATTTTTTGAAGGATTAAAAATCTTTATTATGTGAAAACGCACAGCGTCAGTCAGGTAACAAGCCCTGGCAAAAATTTAGTATAACTCTTGACAAAAAAGTTAGGCTTTGTACATATAATTTAAACAAAAGAATCGTATATTATGAAGTAACAAAATATATTATACCTTGCTCCATGGCTTGAAAAAAAGAATCAGAGATCAGTGGCTTGTACTTGTTGCTGGAGACCTTCGCGGGTAAAATGTTTCTTTTTGAACAAAAATTGTTTCGAAATTTTTGAAAGTTCGCTAGTTATTTAAAAAAACATGATTTGAAGGGAAAATAAATCAAACCCGAAGGCGTCGTAATCCTCGTTAATCCTTTGATACTCGAGTCGGTTACTCTTTCGATTTTCCCGCGTGACAAAGTTCGTGTCCTACCACGCTTTAGCCTCCTACGCAGACGCTGTTAGGGTCGTCACCCAAAGAAACGTTGCCTGACGACGTGACGACCCTAAGAACGTTTGCAAAGAAGGCTAACCACGCTTCGGAACTCTTACGCTTTCTGATTTCTTTTGCGTTTTGAATACGCTATACTTTCGATACCTTTGGGAATCCTACATTATTTTTGTGTCTTTATTTCATTAGTTAAAGTTTTTTATAATAATCTTTCTTTTTGAACAAAAATTGTTTCGAAATTTTTGAAAATTCGCTAGTAATTTAAAAAAAAAACATGATTTGAAGGAAAATAAATCTAAACCGAAGGCGTCGTAATCCTCGTTAATCCTATCATACTCGAGTCAGTTACTCTTTCGATTTTCTCGCGTGATAAAGTTCGTGTCCTACCACGCTTCGAAACTCTTGCGCTTTCTGATTTCTTTTGCGTTTTGAATACGCTATACTTTCGATACCTTTGGGAATCCTACATTATTTTTGTGTCTTTATTAAAAGTTTACCGGAGAAATGAAGTGTTCGATATTTAGATGATTTCCCGCGTAGTTCTAAGTGTTTGTCAACACTCCGGCATTGGTCCCGTTGTTCCTTGTTTTTGGTTGGTATCTCGCTGTTGACAGATGTCTTAACGAGGTGTGAAACTTGCCCAAATCTTTTAAGGATTTTATTGAAATTGAACAAAATTATACACCCTATTAATTCATTTAAAGATAGGGAATTGTCGTAGAATCGATAATTTTGAAAAACAAGCCGCCCAGCCCTTATGATGGGTGTTCTAGAAACCGATGTGGTTCGAAAGAATGGGGTCCTGATCAAAATCAAGCTTCTAAAGGTTGACAAAATGCCAACTCTTATGATATGTAGCCTAGACATTTTGATTGTATGTTTGTACGCGCATGCGTAGAATGGAGAAGAAGAAATAGTTCAGCCGTGCAGCCTATTCACTGAATAAACAACACAGTGTATCCTGATTCACATCTTTCTTCTGTCTTTCGTTTTAAAATTTCGAGGGCTTATGACAATTTTTTTTTTAAAGTACATCTATAATTTTTTTTCGAAGAAAACTGAGATGAATCACAGCCCCATTTAAAAACATTTTCATTTCCAATCATCCTGCTACGGGTCTAGTGAGTAGTACTTTCAATTATAGTATGTGAAATGGGATGTTTCTGATAGTTTAATGTGTCCATTATAACGTCCTGGATTTCTGTAGGACGTATGATAATAGCAGATCTATAGTGATGTGTTGGGATGTTTCTGATAGTTTAATGTGTCCATTATAATATCCTGGATTTCTGTAGGACGTATGATAACAGCAGATCTATAGTGATGTTTTGGGATGTTTCTGATAGTTTAATGTGTCCATTATAACATCCTGGATTTCTGTAGGACGTATGATAACAGCAGATCTATAGTGATGTGTTGGGATGTTTCTGATAGTTTAATGTGTTCATTATAACATCCTGGATTTCTGTAGGACGTATGATAACAGCAGATCTATAGTGATGTGTTGGGATGTTTCTGATAGTTTAATGTGTCCATTATAATATCCTGGATTTCTGTAGGACGTATGATAACAGTATGGTCACTACACAATTCGATGATTCGGTTGATCTAAAACATGAAGCAGAAAATATATTTATATTTAGTAAAATGATCTCATATTATTACGCTTTCTGATTGGTTGGGAGCGTGTGCATCATGAGAGCACACACTGCAAGCACGGAACTTTTTATTTTGTCATTTGCATCCAAAGTAACGGCTGTTCTCATTTGTATTTTATAAATGAAATACAAAACTTGCTTGCTTGAAATTTGCTATGTGAAGTTATGAAGCACTTGGGGAATGGGGATTGGTGATTCCGACCACTACGCGTCGTGTGCGGTTTTCTAACACTTCTCTCGTGTTCTGCCAAATACAGTGCGCGTTTGCTATTTCTTCAATCTTGTTAAAATTGTTTGAAATTGTGTAACTTGACATGCACTTCAAACGATTTTAGACATTAGTGATCTGAAATAATAAACGCGAGTGGGAAATTTCAGTGTTTCTCAATAGAGCGCGCGTAATCGTCGTCGCGACGAAGTAGGATTTGATGCATGGCAATCTCGGCGTTTCCATGACATTCCATAGGCACGTGGCCATGAAAACTTTGTGTTTTTCAACAATGTCATTGAAATTCTTTGATGGGCGTCCACCAAAACCCTAGCCTTTTCTTTTTTCGCGACGACAAAATTTATGATTCTGGCGTGGAATCGATTTACCTCATCATTTACGATCCAGTAATGTTTGATTAGCGTCTCGAAAATTGCTCCAAATTGTCGCATATTTTCTGCAAGTTGAGTTTCCTTGTTGTTTTGATCAGCAATTCTGGCCTTAGAGAATCCACAAAGAAATGCTTGCAAAGGAGGATCCTGAAAAGACAAAGATCGAAGTAGAGTTCTTTAGTTTTGTCATTTGTTGTGCCCATTTCAGACCATGTGATGTCATTCTTGGGAGTTGATTCTTTCGTGTGTAAGTATTTCAATAAAAGAACATTTCTAAAGGGAGTGTCATGAGGTCTGAAATGGGCAATTTTCATACGAACCTAAAGAGGTCTATAATAGCACCTTTTGATAGACTGTTAGGCAGAATCCAAAATACGGAAAAATTTGCCACGTGTGAGTTTTCTGGTACATGTTGTTAGGGGCAACGTCAAAAGTATTCAATAGGAATCAAGCGTGATACTGACGTCACCGCGGGGGTAATTAAGCTCGTGAATTTTTCCCACACTATACGGTTCAATACTTTTGACGTTGCCCCTGACAACATGTACTGATTTTTCAACGACAAAACTTCGTGACAAAACTTCGGTCGTTCCAAGCTTAACTGAAAAGCGTAGTAATCATAAACTGTGCTCTAACTTGATATGACTGGTATTAGTCTACATAAAGCAATAAGTACTTGCACTAAGAGTTCACCTGTCACCTCACTCTACCCTCTAACGAAAGTGCTCTTTCCATTTCTGGGGTTCATTTTGAATCAAAGGATGTCTGGTCATGTGAACCCTTAGCGCAAGTTCCCAGTAGCCCACATGCAGTACAAGTTTGATTAAAGACCAACTTACTTTTTCGCATTTCTTAATAAGAATATTACCAGGGATGATGCTGCCATGCACAATGGAGTGCCGGTGTAATTCCTTCAGTGCACTAAGAAGATTGTTGATAATAGCACACAATGAAACAAAAGACATGGATGTTGAGTTGTCTTTAAGTACGTCTTCAAGAGTAACACTGGATACATATTCATAACTGATGAATCTAAAAGGGTAAAACGAAGTTTCAATTTCGATTAATTTTTGTTGCAGTCAAATGTCATCTAAAGATAAAATTGAAGACAAATACAACGACAAGAGACAGGGACAAGGGACAAGAAGAAAACGGCAAAGAGGACGAGAGAAAATGACGAGAAAGAAGAAGAAGAAGATGAAAAAGAAGAACAAAAACAGGAAGACATGTACAAGTTGAATAACCGCATAAAGCAAACTTTAAGGTACCATAAAGGTAGGTTATTCTAATTCAGCCTAAACATTTGATCTAAACAATTTCTATATCGAATCATGTCTGTATTTTTAATGCTGAACTGAAACAGTCACTTACAGTGAAGCATCTTCCACGTGTTCTTTATTTTCTTCGAATACGATCTTCACTTGGTCGCCTGAAGAAGAAAGTTGAAGGCTAATGTTTTTAATCATCTTACACATTGCGCAGTAACATTGGTATTTACTAGAGATGATAACTAGCGGTAAGCTAGTGTGGGCTGCGTCGGTGTTTCTAATGAAACAGTTGTGATAAAAAGGTAAATTTTACACCGTAAAAAAAAATAAAAAATGAAGAAGAAGAAGAAGAAGAAGAAGAAGAAGAAGAAGATGATAAAGAAGAAGAAGAAGAAGAAGAAGAACAAGATGAAGAAGAAGAAGATAAAGAAGAGCAAGTACAAGACGAAGAAGAAGAAGAAGAAGAAGAAGAAGAAGAAGAAGAAGAAGAAGAAGAAGAAGAAGAAGAAGAAGAAGAAGAAGAAGAGGAAGAAGAAGAAGAAGAAGAAGAAGAAGAAGAAGAAGAAGAAGAAGAAGAAGAAAGATCACTAACTAGTGATCTTTCTTATTCTTATTTTTTACGGTGTAAAATTTACCTTTTTATCACACTTGGTATTTACTAGTTTAAAGCTATTACCTTTGGCATGCCACAAGTATTGGATGATGTTCTTTGGATTTGCTGTGGCCAGTAAAGAAGCAATCCTGGCTTCGTTTATCCATTTATTGTAGTCATCAACAGGCATATACTTCATGAGTTGTAAGCAGTCTTGTTTTTCCGACCACACGACGATAAATCCCTTAAAAAGAAGTCAAAACTCATGAGTTTTATTTTTACTTCTAGATACGAATTTGAGTTAGCTGTGCCTTGACATGTACGTACATAGATCAGCCCAGAGGATGTATTAAAGGGTTCAATAAATATTGAAGGTTTAAGCATTCATAAAGTACTAAGTTTTATCATTCATAACTGATCAAGTACTAGTATTCGATATTTAATGCACTTCCTTCAAGTATTAGGAACATTACCAACTATGAAACTTTCAAGAAACACTTGAAAACGCATCTATTTCAAAAGGCATATCATTAATTTTAGTTATAGGTTTTGACATAATAATCATAAATTGCATTGCTTTATGAACATTCTGACTATATAATTTTCAATCAGCGCAGCTGAACATTATTATGATAAACTGCGCTCTACAAATGTAATTATTATTATTTATATGCTCGAAGTGGCTATAAGGCTTGGGATCCCTATGTATGACCATTGACGAGAGAGACTAGGAACGCCTCTTTCAAAAAAAGCGAAAAGTCTAGATTATGGCCGCGTAAATACGGACTCATTTTCATTTGGACACGGTTTCATGAGAATGATACGGTCATAAAGTTATTTACACGAGAACAGCATGAAGTATTAGTCTCAGACTGCGTTTTCAAAACATCCCGCACGGTTACATTACATATTCAATCGATGTGCAAACACAAAGCGACGCTCAATTAATATGGTCAACGAACCGTTGTTTCACTGGTTTCGTCGGGGAGGATCTTAGGATCTTCGACAACTTTGAACATTCCTTGATGATTATATGAACAGGCAAAGGGCAACATCTGCAGACAAAGTTAAAAGTACTTTTATTAAAGATATATATATTTTTATGTTTTTTTTTAAATGCCAAGAAATTACGGTAGAGAATTTTTCTTTCTCTTTTTTTTTCTTTTTGATTAAATGAAGTACTTTTTTCAGATTTGTGAAGCCTTCGTAAATGCAGAGGGGGCAGTTGGGGAGAGTAGAGTGGCTCCTCTCTCTTCTACCCGGCCCCCTCTCCTGACCCCTATCCCTTTCTGGACTGCTCGTTTGTGAGTACCAAGAAGCTAGTCATCCTCTTTTATTATTATTTTCATTTCGAATCCAATAACGATTCTGCATTTCGTTGCGCATTCCATGAATAACTGAACATACCTCTTGAATCTTGTCCGGTTCAACGTCGTCTATCATCGCGTTGCTGTATGATAATAATTCTCTTTTATCTTTTTTATTACGAGAGCTGTGTATCTTGGAGTCTCTTTGATTCGCATATTCTGTTGTATTTGGCTCGGATTTTTTCGTTCTGGATTCTGTGTTTGAACTCTTTTTGGAGGCAGTTTTGTTGCTGCTCGCTTGGCTGTGTGAGGAATGTTTTGCCATCATTTGCACTGAAAAATCAAAGACAAATAAAAATATTTTTTCGAGGCTTTTTGCAGCAATCAGAACAAAGCAACAGCTACTAAAATAATGGTAAATACAGCTACAACACTAAAAAAACGCAACAAACTTAAACACCATTCATAAGACCAACTGTAAATTCATCTGCAACTGCAACACCAACACAGCTACAACAACACCAACTCCAACTCCAACACAGCTACAGCTACGACACCAACTACACTGAGGCCGGTTTGGAGCGTGATTTCAAAGGACACTTTTTAATATAAGTCATCATTTTCATTCATTGCACAGGAGTCTTGTGTTATAGTGACATGAAATGAAATAGCCGTTTTCGACTTTTTGTGTCACAAATGGGGAAAAATGCAAACACAGATTTTAGCAGAATGCGGGATTTGGCCTCGTCCCTAAGTAAACTGCCAAGAATGTTTTTCTAAGTGAGCAAGTTTAGGCCTTTAGTTCATCTTATTTCGGTGAAATATTTTGTTTAATTTAAGGCTTTACTTACTGGAAGAGGTTCCCTCACAAGAAGTGCTTGGTGCTTTGCTTGAACTAAACAATGTGCTGTTCTTCTTGATCATTTCTTTGTAGATTGGAGTCGAGAATGTGTAGAGGATTGGGTTGATGGAAGAGTTAAGAGGAAGCACAAACACAGCCAACCAAGCATAAACCTGTCGTTCTGGATCATGAAACAGGTCCAGCAAGGAAAGAATCCCAATGATAATAACAGGCATCCAACAACAGAAATCAGTGGCGATGATGAATGCCATCCGCTTTGCCATCTGGGATTCTCGTTTGACTGAAGTTGAACGAATAGCACGAGAGGATTTTTGTACTGTTATAAATATGATAGTATATGCCACAGCAATAAAAACAAATGAAAACAGATTCAAGACGATAAAAATAGCCACGGAGTATTCCCAGCCAGCCAGTTTGTCCCTTGACAACTGCAGAGGCAGACACAAAGCTGATCTTCCATAGTAACCAACACGTCTTTTCTCGTCATAAAAGTAGTTCAAGTTTGCCATTGGTATTACGGATAGCACAATGCCTAAGATCCAAATGGCAGCCACAACAAGGCGAGCAGTTTTCTGGTTAAGTTTACCAGAGCGAAAAGGAAAAACAATGTTTTTAAGTCGATCAGCTGTTATCAGTGTGAGGAAAAGAACAGATACTTCACTGGACAGTAAAGATAACCCACCAGCAAGCTTGCAAAAATTCCCAGTTCTCCATGTATGGTCATGTTTGAAGTATTCTCCTTGGAATTCAACATCTTTTATTGCAATAATGAGCATGTACACTCCCATTAAGAAGTCAGATACGGCAAGGTTGGTGAGCAGAAAGGAGTGCACCTTGTTGTCCTCCTTGACAATACATCGCAGTATCACGACAAAGACATTGCCGAGTAAGGCAGTCAGGCCGAGAATCCAGATGAAGATTTGTAGTGTTCTATTTTTCATCAGATCAGAGCAGCTCGAGAAGAAATCTTTTGGTGAGATGCATTTTACATCCGGGATAGCTTTCTTGGCATAGCAACAGAGGAAGAACCCATCCACGTGCCTGCAATTAGTGAACGTTGCACGTGAATCAGAGAATGCTGTGTCCGTACTGTCAAGTACAAGTACTGAAGCAGTGGTGTAGTGAGAGAGGGGGGCTACACTTTCCCTAAACGTGTAACCTCGGCACTGAAATTTCATTCATTCACGTGAGATGATACATCGCCCCCTCCTCCCGTTATCGAGACCTCATGATCACTTAAGTACTTGTGATAAAGTACTAAATTCAATGTCCAGTTATTGAAGATTACTTACAGTTCTTTCAGGTTTTTTAGGCTTGAAAATATCTCCGGTGAAAACTCATGTGGATGATTGTTCTGCAAATAACTGTGATCAATGAAAAATAAACCTGTCATTAACTTGATTCAGATTCTAAAGTCAAATCCAAAGATCAATAGGAACACAATGGGCGTTCGATAAAGTATATCAAAGTGCCTAGTGAAGCACACGACGATTACGAAAACTACTTACAGTTTTTCAATTGAAGTTAAACCACTAAACATCTTTGAGGTGAACTTTTTGATTTTGTTGTCGTTCAAGTACCTGTTTCAAAAAAAAAAAGAGAAACGACATAACTTAAAATGATGATGGTGGTAGTGGTAAAGTTGATGATGATGATGACGATGATGACGACGATGATGCTAGTAGTGGTAGTGGAGGTGAAGATGATGATGATGATGACGATGATGACGACGATGATGATGGTGGTGGTAGTGGAGGTGAAGATGATGATGATGATGATGATGATGATGATGATGATGATGATGATGATGATGGTGGTGGTTGTGGAGGTGAAGATGGTGATAGTGATGATGATGGTGGTGGTGGAGGTGAAGATGATGATAGTGATGATGATGACGATGGTGGTGGTAGAATGTGCAGTAGTAGTAGCGGTGATGATGTTGGTGGAGGTGGTGATTATACTTATATTATTCCGCACGATCCTTAAACTTACAGAATTTTTAGTTGTTGCAGAGGACTGAACAGGAGTTCCGGAATTATTTCGAGCTGATTGGAGTTGAGGTATCTGTTTAGAAAAATAATTAGATTAAGTTTTCCTTAAGTGACCAAGTTTAGAATTCTCTGTTGCTCAGGGTTAGCATCGCTCTTATATAGAAACCCTGTGTAAATAAGTCTGGAACACAATTGTATTTTACGGATTCCAAAAAGGTCGATCGTTTATTTGCCAGAGTATTTACATGAAGTCATCTATGCAAGATAACCTCTTACTTACAGTGCTGTAAGGTTTGTGTTTCTCTCAAAGCTTCTTTCATTCAAAAACGTAATCTTGTTAGAGCGAAGACTCCTTTGAAATCAATAAATACAAATATTAATGATATTAATTCAAAATATTGATTATCACGACCACCATCATCACCATTACTATCATGACTATCTTTGTCATCATCATCACCATCATCATCACCATTATTATCATTATCCGTAGGATCATCCATCACGATCATCACCACCGTCACCATCATCATCATCATCATCTTCATCATCATCACCATCATCTTCATCATCATCATCACTACCATCGTTATCACATGCACTTTCATAATCCCCATCATCATCATCATCATCATCAGCATCATCACCACCATTATCATCATCATCATCTTCACCTCCACGACCACCACCATCATCATCTTCATCTTCATCATCCGTCATCATCACCATCACCTTCATGGATTGCAAATTCTAAACAGGCATAATTCAGGTTAAGAGACATATAATTTCGAGTTGTCTTTTACTTTTTGGTTTTAGAATGTTTACACTGAACGGTTATTTTTTCAACGACTGTTGAGACCAGCACTATCCAGCTTTGTCTAACATGTGCTACTTACAGTACTCTCAATGAGGTGAGTGGACGCAGAAATACAGGTTCAATGGTAGTGAGAAGATTGCTGCTGAGATCCCTGCAAAAGAAGTTACAACATGTAAAGAGAAATAGTTTTAGCACAAGATTATGATAAAACACCTATTTGTTTGAAGGCCGCTCAATCCCTGGACCCGTCATCATAGTTGAGAAGCGTACTCTACTGTGATTCGAGGTTTTTTCCCCGGTTTTCCTCCCACCTCAATTTCTAAATTTAAATTCGATTTTTTGGTGGACCTTGTCACTTGGGATGTAAAACCTGCTTGGTATCCGTTCAATAAATTAAAAATAAATTAAAAATAATTAATTAAATGATATCTCTTAAATATTTGCTTTATTTTGAACCTTGCAGTGCCACAGGCCTCTTCAAAACCAAGGACAACACACTTTTTAACCCAAAATAACTACAATTACTTACAAAGTTGAGAGCTGGTTTATTCGTGAAAAAGCCTCCTTAGGAAGAGATCTTAAGAAGTTTTTATTCATTCTCCTGTGAAATAAGGTAAGAGAAAGATAAGATACATTTATTTTAACAAAGCCTTTGCTACATATTTTCAGTTTTCTTTGATTTCCAAGACAATTTCTTGTTTCAAACATAAATTGTATTGTTTATTCTTATTTTTACTTATTATTTTATTATGATTAAGGCGCGGAAATACGAGCGACAAAATCGTGCAACTTGCAATTTCTTTATAACTTACACAACTTTAAGTGTCTTCAAATTGTCCATTGACCTTTCTTGAATATGCGTGATTATGTTGTTTGACAAGTCGCTTTGGAAAGAAAATAAGCTTTTAGGCGTTGGTATTTCCCAGGCGAGCGCGAGCGCTCGCACGGACGTTCCCGCTAAAACCACAGGAACTCCATTAGTAAAAATCACCTGGGGGAAATAATTGCATGGGGGTTTTCTAATATCATAAAATGAAAGTATACAAAACATAGGCGTACACCGCATTAGATCTTTCTGAGAGTTTTTTATCTTTTACTTTTCAGCATGAGTGGCAGTGACTTTCAGCGACAAAAGGCCTAATCGTATGTATGTAAATAATTTGCCAAATTACTCACATGTAACTCAAATTACGAGCTCTTGTAGTGAAGTCGTTCTTCATGACACGGTAGATTCTGTTGTTTGCCAGTAACCTGGGAAGTTGAGGATATAATGATCCGTCATAACTAGTAGGTTAAGTTTCCTGATTCTCTCTTTACTTCTACAAGACAATAGTCCCCTTCAAAGCTCCCTGCGCCATGAAAGGTAGCCTTTGCACGATGCAATAATTGTCCAAGCTGTTAAAAAGGTCTCTAACATTGCAAGGTCATTTCATGTCTCGCTTCAATGCTCAGGCACGGGTACCATTCAAGATGGTGCAGAGAACCATCATTTTCATTTTCTTCATTACTTTAAGAATCATCTCGAGTTTGGACTAAATGGACTTACAGAAGCTTTGCTTGTTGAGGTATATTGGAAGGTATGGTGGATAAGGTAGAGGTGTCCTGTGACTTGATGACAAGCCATTTGGTGTTACTGGACATTACACTGCAGTGACAGCCAACTGGGCAACCTGCACATGGAAATACGAATGAAACAAAATAATATCAAGAAAGAAAATAGAGGGGAAAAAAAACACCAAAACAACAGCAACAACAAAAAAGACAAAATTGTGTGGTCGTTGTAGAAAGGTGGCCGTTGTGGAGAGGTGGCCGTTGAGGAGAGGTTTCAGTTACAGTATATGTATGAACTCAGTGGTCTCCGGGACAAACTTTCCTGACCGTTGAGTAGAGGTGGCCGTTAGTGGAAGCTCGAATGATATTCAAACAGCGATAACCAAGAGGGCTAAAAATGACTTTACCGAATCTCATCCCATCTTATCCTATTCCACCCCATTGTACGAATACCACTCACCTTTATAAGATATACAGGTTTCTTTTCTTCTTTTTCTTGCTGTAAAACAAGTCAGAATGAAGACATGAGAGAGTCATTGTCACTTATCTGTACCTTTATCTATTTTGCTTCATTGGTCATTTTTATCGGGGAGGTTCTCGGCGAGTCATAAAAAACAGGGGCAATAGGTAAAATCTTCTACTATGTACTAATACTAATAGACCTTTCTCAAATACATCGAGATTCGACTTGATGAAAATAATACAGTTGCAGTATGAACACATCAAGTTCAACCTCGACTTAAAGCCATTGTTTTCGTGGTAACTCAAGCGAAATCGCTAGGCCTATAGACCACTTGCAGCATTTCGGAATGCAGTTCAATTTGGAGGACAAAACAATAGGTTCCATTTCTCAGGGGATTGAAATTCCTTTTGTTTTGTCTTCCAAATTGAGCTGCTTTGACATTAAGTGAAAGGGGTCTATTGTAATTACCAGGTCTTGAGGTGAAGCGCAGCTTGAAACCTTGCCTCTGTACCTTGCTGTCACTTTTAAACACGATAATCATGACGTTCCCTGTTGACTCCACAAAACTTGGATGCCTCATTCCACAGTATTTGCCAATCCTGGTGTTCAAATCCATACCGTACACTGCGACATAATCCTTGGTGCATTCCGGGTGATCTTCCAAGATGAAAGAGATGAAGTACAAGCGGATTATGTTCTGAGGATCAACTATGATGTGCCACCGATATGTGGATGAAAGCCCGTAGTATCCGGGAAAGAAAGGGGACTGAATGTAACCATTTGAAGAGGTAAGTCTTTGTGTAGTAACTGTAAAAAGAAAATATGTTGTATAGATCTCTTTAGCTTTTTGTGTAAATAGCCCATTTCAGACCACTTTGAGAAATGTTTTTTTTAATAAAAATAACACATGAAAAAATGTCTTGAACTCCCAAGAGTGGCATCACATGGTCTAAAATGGGCATAACAAACAAGGCCTTGTTTGCATGATGGTGGGGTGACCTTGAGGTGAAGGTTGGAAAGTATGTATTGGCGTATTTTTCACATGTACACAACATATCCTTTTGCATGGATTCAGTAAGTATTGCTGAAATCTTTGACTACAGACTCATTTGCACAGGTTTAGAGTCAACATAAACTTCACTCTGTGTAAATGAGTTATTTGGTTAATAACAAATGTTGTTATGTGATTTAATCGTGTACCTTTGTGAGATTCTGCTGGCTTCGACGTGCAATATCCATTCATTACTTGAATTCCTTTTATGGCTATGTAGCCTGGCAAACTACCGGTAGTGGCCTGGAAAGAAAGCTGTGGAAGGAATTGTTCAAAGCGTCATTATTATACTTGCACTCTGATTGGTTTTAAATTGTGTCATCTAAGAAAACGGAACCCTTTTCTCTTCATATGCGCGCGCGCATTCATCTTTGCAAAAATATGAAAGAATAGACCACTTTAGCTTTGGCGCAATGTTTTCCCATGTCCGACCACGTGTCATTCTTTTGAGAATAAGATTCTTTGTGTTGTATCCATACTCGTGAGTCTTTTCTTGGATAACCGTTAAACAAAGAAATGATACTCTAGGGAATGACACATGGTCTGAAATGGGAAAACATTACGCCCAAGCTAAAGAGGTCTATACTACAATTAAATTAAAAATATTTTTTCTTACTATAAAAAAAAATAAAATAGCAGAATGGCTTTTTGAATGATACGTTAATATTACAGCTTTTAGAAAGTGAAGAAAGCACTCAAGCATTGTAAGAAGACCCATGTATTGCCTTGTTGCTAAATTACCTTATACGAAGAAACTCCAGCAATAGAGGCTCTAGCATATGTCCAAAAACTTGAACCTCCTGATTCATTTACAGCCCAAACAAGCCGAGCTGCGAAGTTATCAACCTTTAGGTGCTGAAATACGAGAAGCTCTTGATCAACGGGGCTATAGATCAGGTATGCGAATCTCAAGCATAGGCCGTAATGAGTAAACGAACTTTGAAACCATGGACTGAGAAAAGTTGTAGATGTAGAACCATTTGTTTTGAGAAGGTTTAGTAAAACTCGTGGACCTAAAAAAGATCAATTTGAAGAACATTCAAAAAATTTCTGATTTTTATATCTTCAAACAAAATTATGAATTTCAATGAAATGTTTAAGCATATATATCAGTTCTTTTCTGGAATATGCACATTTATGTTTATTTGAATAGGTAATTTTTGGTAGTATCAACCTAGGTATGCTATTTTCCATTTCAGACCACGTGTCATTCTGTTGAGAATGATATTCTTTGTTTGATCTGATCCATTAAACAAAGAAATGATACTCTAGAGAATGACACGCGGTCTAAAATGGGAAAAACCGTGAATTAGGTCTATTTAGTGCAAAAACGTAAAGGAAGCTGGTTGTTTAAAGTTCACGAAGTCAAATTGAATGAATCATACAATCAGAATGGACGAACACACGCGTACAATCGTCACGGTGACGGCATGGGATATAGGTAGCGTGACTGTCACGAAATCGCCTCTAAATATAATATATTGCCTACATGTACTTACGGCTGTTGTCTTTACATGTTGCAGGCTGCTTAACCAACGGGTTGCCAACAAAAGAACTTTTAAGTAGCTCCCACGAGATCATAGGTTGGATTGTTTTCATACCACACCCTAAGGATCTCAATTTCACGTCTTCATTGGATAAAAACCAATTCCAGTAGTTGACGTCACTTATGTCGCCAACAAACTGACCGACTCCTTCGCCGACGAATTTGGCATATGATGAGGTAACTCCAACGATGAGCTCTCCATTTCCTGTTAAACCGAAATTATGTTAAAAGGTACAAAAACAATTCCCGCTTATATTATCTTATTGTTGCCGCTTCTCTCGTGTTCTTCCCGCGTGCTTTATACTTCTATACAGCAATTACGAGCACGCGCGCTTTCGATGTTTTTTGATCATGGGAGGTAAAATAAGTGTATTATTGGGTTCTTGAAGTGCCTGTGACCTCTTTTCCTAGAGGGGGAGGAATGATGGGAGTGACCCCTCATCAAAACCTCGGAGTAAACCCCTGCAAAATTTTATTTAAAATATCTTACTATATATTTTACCTGGTATTTTCTCCCCTTTGGCGTACGATATACCACTGACATAACCATTCCCAATGTTTATATGCATTGAGCCATCTTTGCTGATCCAACGAAGACAAACATAAATCCAGATACCATAGTTTAATCTATAACTTGTTTTGGCCCTAAAACATTTATTAAAAGTATCTATGAACTTAATAAAATGCTTGTTGATGCTTGAGGTCCCTATTTAAAGTCACAGTCATTAACATATTATAAATATAAACCGTTATAACTTAAAGCCGCCACACTCAAATCAAGAAATATTTCACCATTCAATTATTCACTTTATGTAGAACCAATACTGAGAGTATCGTATCAGAAGTTATAGGTGCACTTTAAGCCCTTCTGCCAGAGACCGCTCCAATCGTACGATGTATCGAACTTTGATTCTAGACACGGCATCTTGTTTAAGCCGTTTGATCAGTGATCTCGTGCCAGGAGATCTCGGTTTTCTCAGGCCGAAGGAATTAGCAAATCAGCGAGCATTTTGTTCGTTGCTCAATGTTCCAGGTTCCATTTCCAGGTTTTCGGCTCGATTTATAACAGCTTTTGCTCGAAAATAAAGAAAATAAAACTCTTCCGTGCAAAGAATCGCCAAATACCTGGCAAATATTTCATTTTGACAAGAGACGATAGATATCACTTGGCAATTTTCGCTGTGACAAACAATGCATTGCGCGTCTAGATTCCAGATCACCTGGTGCTCTATGTTCGAAAGAGCGGTTTTTGTATCAGTGGGAAACAATGCGCAAATTCGTAGCCGTACTGTGGCCGTACCGTATCTTGCCGTAGCCGTAACTACGCCTTGTGATTGAATGAATTACTGGAAGACAATTTGAAGCCATTTCAATGTTTATGCGTGTTGTACCGTGTACGTGCTTTAAGTCAGTACCGTATGTTTGTCGCTCATACGATAACCATTCTTATGGGAGGCTCTTTCGATGCGGTTATTTTGTACCGTGTACGTGCTGTAAGACAGTGCCGTAGGTTTCTAAATCATACGAAACCTCCTGTAAAACAGCTGTATTTACTTCCGTTCGGTTACCGTAAAGGTGTAGACAAAATCCCCTCAATAAGTTACATACTAATTATACAATGGTTTCTCGTGGCATACCGTGGAATATCCCAAAGAAAATGGGGAGTGGGATATCCACGGTATGCCACGAGAAACCATTGTATAACCATTTTATCCCACACCATAGAAAACACAAATGCGTAGATTCAACGCGCATTGCATGATGGGTAGGAAGAGTGAAATACCGACAAATAAACAACGGCTTTCCTGCTTTCTGATTGGCTGTATTTTCTATGGTGTGGGATAAAGCGTTTTATAACTTTGGATGCGTGCGAAGCTGGTTCGGTCTTGTAACTTTTTAAAATATCTAAAGATACTCACGATCCAGATTCCCCCAAAAATACTTTCAGTCCAGTATAATTGAGCATGCCAATCGCCAGCACATCTCTTTGAACCTCTACGTATCGTACTCTGTATATGAATGGCGTTCCAGGATTTTTGTCACTTGTTCGTAACCACATGCAGATAGTGAAGCTCGTCATATCGGGTATTTTAGTTATGTTGATGTAGTCAGTATGATCCTTGGGGAAATGAACTTCGTAATCGTCCGTCCTGTTTTCTGGAATCATTTTTTTAGATATAAATATTAATATATTTACGTGGGCAAACAGCTTGATGAGAAATAGAAATACGAGAAGGTTTGTCATTTAATATTGACATTGATTTGTATTAAATTAAGATTAAATTAAAGTATTAAATTAAGTATTAAATTAAAATGACAAATTTTCTCGTAATTCTATTTCTTACAAATATTAATCAAATTCCTGATTTTTCTTGCAACTAAGAACAAAGCCCTTCAATCTTCATCAGCCAATCAGGATTCATTAGTATGACCTTTGTGATATACTTTTTTCAATAAAGTTAGTCACGTGAAAAAAGCTGAGACCGATAAAGATTATGGGAAGATTTAACTGATCTATATATTTCAACCGTTTGATAACTATCGATGGACTTGAGATCTTTAACCAGTCACAGTTTCACCTCCTGTGAGCATCCTCAAGCTGCACTTTGTATCAAAAGTTTTACTTGTTGGATATGAGGCGTTTCCCATAATCCTCAGCGGTCTCAACTTTTTAGGTTTCTGGCGACTAATCTTAGCGAATGAAGAATATAACTATTGAAAGCCTTACTCGTCGTATACGACCAGTTTGTGTTGTTCAACATGTTGTCAACTTCTGTTTTCATTTTCCTCATGTCATGGTTGTTCGCTCGTTTCCAAGGAGTACTGATATTAGACACGGTTTTCCATCCACACCAACCATCCTCAACAGTCCTGCACCTAGTTTCAACTATCAAGAGAAGAAAAGATAATGGGCTTTTATCACACGGCGGCCATGTTTATTCCCATGAGAGAATAAACCTTTGTTTGAAACGTTCTGAAATACCTCAAAGCGAGGGCAAGGGGACCCAAGGGATTTAAATCCTATTGTTACCACCAATATGGCTGCCGAGTGATAAAAGAGAAATAAGTGATTTTAAGCACTCAAAAACATGCATGATTTCCAGATCGTTCAAAAACGTGCAGCGATGTTTTGCTTTATTTAATTATTTCAAAAAGAAATGAAAAAAAGAAGTAAAGTAAAGTAAAGGAGGAAGAGGAGAAGAAGAAGATTAATAAAAGAATGAAATGAAACGGAGAGAGAAGAGAACAAAAATATATAAAACAAAAAAAGAACGAAAAATAAAATAAAAGAAGTGCCTCCAATTTTTCCAGGGACATGGCCAAACAGTTTTATTGGTTCGTGCTTTCTTTTCGCTTTTAGCATATTGGCCTTGCCCCCTTTCGATTAGTAGCTTGACCGAGATTACATCCGCTTATTTATTCATCTTTATTTACAGCGCGACGCGCCTTACCGTAGCCACCCAACAAACTTTTTTACAAGTTAGCCAATCGGAAAGCGAGAATCTGTAAATTTGCATGTGAACTTGCTTTGTTGTTACCGCAAATATTTGAACTTCGGAGCAAGAACTTGAAGAAAATGCTTAAAAATCTCTATTTCTAAAACCAGTTTTGCTCTTTTGGCTTGCTAACACTTAATACTTTCGTAGGCAGTCTTTTTCATGTGGAAATTCTTTGCAAGAAGTGATTTATCGTACTTGTACGAAACTTTGGCAGGGTGGCCACGGTAAGGCGCGTCGCGCTGTAATATCTTCATCACTTGTTATGGCACTTTTATTAATTACCTTGACAATAACCCCATTGTTTATCTCTATCGCAGTTCGACGTCAAACTACACCATGCGCCCAGTCTATTATTAACACAGTTGTGGAAAGTTCTTCCGTTGTAAATGAAAGGAAACACACAGCATTGACCAGACAATGTTTGACGTGTCGGACAAAAGAAGCTTGATGGTCCTAACAAAAGAACACGTTTAAGTAATGGACTTTGTAGTTGGTACGTAATGAGACTGACTGTTGAGTTCCTGATTTTCCTGTTTTTTTTTTGTTTTTTTTTTTCAAATAAAATAGGTGTATGCATCTACAGGGGCTGATTTTACTTGGGGGGGGGGGGTGGGAAAGGGGATGGTTGATAATTAATCTTATTCAAAGCTCCTTCAAGGTATCTATTCTTTATCAGAGTTCAAAAAGGTAATCGTTCAAGCCCAGTATTTATTGACGCCTTAGGCTATATATATTTTTAAATTAGATACGAGATGCAATCACATTGGTTGATTTATTTTCTTTAAAGAAATTCATATTTTTTATTGTTAACACCTTTAAAGAGGGGGTGGATATCCCCCAATCCATCTCCCTGTATTTGCACCTGAGCTATTTCGAAAACGGCAAGTGAGGATTTTGTTGCTTGTTGCATGTTGCATGTTGCTTACCAAGCTTGAATTGTATAATATTCATATGCAAATAATGTCAGTACAGAAGAAGAAAAATGGAAAAACCTGCCGTCAAAGTTTGAAAAAGTCCCATATTGTTGTGACCTTTCGCTGCTTTTCCTTCTCTGTGCACGGTCAACTTAATATATAACAATAGAAAAAGTCGAACAAAAATTAAACCTAGAACAATAGGTTACGAAACCATTCTACTCCATTAACTATGTTTTGCTATATCTACTTACTGAATCTGTATAGCATTTCTCCAGGGCCTATCGCATGACCGAACACTGTCAAATCCCTTAGACATCCGCGGAGACTCTGCCGTGAATCCTTTTTGAACCCAATTTCGTAAAACGTGTGGTTTGTGACTCTTATGTTGATGTTTTTGATATTCTTGTCCACAGTTTTTTGTCTATAATATATGTCTCGGTATAGAAAGGATGTTCTTGTTTGGCGATTCCAGGAGAAACCAACGAAAATCCATTCTCCACTTTTGATACGTCTACCCAAAAAGAACAGACAAACAAACAAAAATAAGAGAGAGGCACACAGACAGACAAAGAGACACACAGAGACACGAAGAGACAGAGAGAGACAGAGAGACACAGAGACAGAGAGACACAAAGAGACAGAGAGACACAAAGAGACAGAGAAAGAGACACAGAGAGACACAAAGAGACAGAGAGAGAGACAGAGAGAGAGACACAGAGAGACACAGAGAGACACAGAGAGACACAGAGAGACACAGAGAGACACAGAGAGACCCAGAGAGACACAAAGAGACAGAGAGAGAAACACACACAGAGAGACACAAAGAGACAAAGAGAGAGAGACACACACAGAGAGACACAGAGACACAGAGAGAGAGAGAGAGAGAGAGAGAGAGAGAGAGAGAGAGAGAGAGAGAGAGAGAGAGAGAGAGAGAGAGAGAGAGAGAGAGAGAGAGACGGAAAGAGTGAGAAGAAAAAAACCCAACAATTAAAACAACAGCAACAAGTGCCAAAAGAAAAATAGACAAACGAACAAGAGAACGAAAGAAAGAAAGAATGCATGAATGGTACATGAATACATGAAAATCTTTAAAAAACACACGAATATATGAATCAGGGAACAAACGAAAGAATGAAGGAACCACTTCAAAGGAAAAAACCAATAGAACAAAAAAATACGAATTAAGAACAACAACAACGAGGAAACTAGCAAATAAATACACAAATAATAATAAAAGCCAAATTCAACATCTGTTTTTCACTCACGTATTCAGGGAAATCAATTCCAAGGTACTGCTTCCAAGAAACGACACCCATAGACTTCCGAGATAGGCAAACAGACGGAATTGGAATGGATGAGACCAATCAGAGTAAATATGACTCATTAAATCTGGATCCTTGACTTTGATCCAACAAGTGATGCTGAAGCTTCTTGCATGGAAGTCAATAGCTGGTGCCTCAAGGTGTGTTGTTATACCATCAAAACAAGCTGCCATGCGTCCGCTATCTTCTTTGTATATCATAGAACCAAAGCTCCTGGAAAGAAAGTTTGGGACTGGTTAATACTAGTTCTAAAGGTAATGCGCTTATGCCTTCCTAAGGGACCTTTGATGATGATAATGATGACGATGATGACAATGACGAAGACGACTCGGATGATGACGATAATAATGATACATGATGAATATTATCATTTTCATTATCATTATTATCATTAACATTGTTATTATCATTGTCGTTGTCATTGTCATTTTTTCATCGTCATCGTCATCGTCATCGTCATCGTCATCGTCATCGTCATCGTCATCGTCATCGTCATCGTCATCGTCATCGTCATCGTCATCGTCATCGTCATCGTCATCGTCATCGTCATCGTCATCGTCATCGTCATCGTCATCGTCATCGTCATCGTCATCGTCATCGTCATCGTCATCGTCATCGTCATCGTCATCGTCATCGTCATCGTCATCGTCATCGTCATCGTCATCGTCATCGTCATCGTCATCGTCATCGTCATCGTCATCGTCATCGTCATCGTCATCGTCATCGTCATCGTCATCGTCATCGTCATCGTCATCGTCATCGTCATCGTCATCGTCATCGTCATCGTCATCGTCATCGTCATCGTCATCGTCATCGTCATCGTCATCGTCATCGTCATCGTCATCGTCATCGTCATCGTCATCGTCATCGTCATCGTCATCGTCATCGTCATCGTCATCGTCATCGTCATCGTCATCGTCATCGTCATCGTCATCGTCATCGTCATCGTCATTGTCATTGTCATTGTCATTTGTTAAATAGTTATTATTGATACATTGTACCTCAGGTCCTTGTCTGTTCCATCGAGTTTCCAGTACTTTTCGGCACCCTGGGAAGAAGCTGCGTTGTAAAGTTCTGCAATAAATGGTAAGGAAAATTTGTTACTACTAAAGTTAAAAGTGAAACGCAGTTTTGCAGACAGAAATATAGAAACCTTACCATACCATCACCTCAATATCCCTGCAAATATGGCGCAGATGTGGGGAAGTAATTTGGGTACCTCTGAAAGAGTTTTCTGCCAATGTTGTCAGAAATGTGGAAGAGAGAATCCCGGAGAATGTGAGATGGAAATTTATTTCTGAGGTACACGTGATACTTCCTAATTCGAAATCTTTAATCTGTTCCTAGTAATTTTGAATTTTTTTCCAACTTAACGATTAATTTAGACATTTTGATGAAAAGCAATTGATTGGGCTTACGGCTTCGACCAATAGCCCTGTTTACCTTGGACGTAACGTTTTCCCATTTCAGACCACGTGACATTCCCTAGAGTATCATTTCTTTGTTTAACGGTTGCGCATGAGAAGACACTTGAATATGGATACAACTCAAACAAAGATTATTCTCAATAGAATGATGCGTAGTCTGAAATCAGTGGGAAAACATTACGCCCAAGGTAAAAAGGTTCATTTTGGCACTGTTATTTTAAAATAAGATTATTTCCAAATTGGACAGCATATAGGCCTATTTCATTTACAAATATCGTAAGATCTTTGTCCTTTTGCCAAAAGTCAATCAATTGGGATATATCTATTAATTTAAGGACCTGCTTTTGGAATGCGATCACAGGATTCTTTCTTTAAAGTTATATCATCCAAGAGCACCAGGGACCATGCAGTTGTCTTGCGTCCTTCAATTATCAACTATAAAAATTTAGGAAAATTTAGTTAAAAGAGAGCTGTTGAAAATCTCTAGCTGTAAGGCATTTAATAAACAAAAAATAACAATAATACCCAAGCTTTGAAAAACATTTCTTATGTTTAGCATTTCTTTGACATTCCTATGATGATGAAGAAAAGGCGAATAACTAACTTGAAAATCGCTTGTGCTGTCCAGTGGTGTCTGTGAGTATTGCCAACGTGTATCCGTGGAGTCCATCCATAGTTTTCGGACTTTATTTTCAGTCTTGATGCTTAGTCGGACCTCGCTGCCAAACTTTCGTCCGGTGTCGATGAAAAACCAAAGGGTAATGCACGCGATGTTTTCATTTGTAGAGATTATGGGACTTGTGAGGGATTCCCATGATCCAATGCGGGCTGAGGATATGTATAAATATCCACCTAAAATAACAATGACATATTCATCTATATTCTTCCATTTATCCATCCGTCCATCCGTCCGTCCATCCGTCCGTCCATTCGTTCATTCCTTTATTCATTCAACCATCTATTCATTCCACCCATCCAGCCACTAAATAATCTTAGATAATCAGCCATTTAAAAAAAATCAATTTGTGTCGAATATAATGCAAGTGAGCAAAACCTATTGTTTGACTTCATTTGCATTAGATTCGGCTCATGTGAACTTCGACGTCTAAACCGGTCCTTACCAAACGTTTGTTGCCAGTCATGTGATACAGGCCTGTTTCCAAATCGACTCAGCGTCCAACCACGGGTTTTCCTCCAGCCACAGGTGTCTTGATCAAATTTGCAAAATAGCTGAACTATGAAGTTTAAACAAACGAAGTAAAGCCGTTGACAGAAACGAGTAGGTTTGGGTACTTTGTCGCGCGGGCTTTGGGAAACTGGAAAATTGATAGGTGGATAGAGGGTGAGGGAGGAAGAGACGGGCTGGGAAGGAGGAAGGAGGAAGGGAGGGACTGGGAGGGACTCACCTGGGAGAAAGGAAGGCAGGGACTGAGTGGGAGGAAGGGAATGACTGGAAAAGAGGAAGGGAGAGACTGGAAAGGAGGAAGAGAGGGGCTGGGAAGGAGGAAGGGATACAAAGTTAGAGACAGCGATAGATGACTAGCTAGATCGAATAAAAACAAAAGAAGGAAATGTAAGTGATATTTGGTGTATATTCGATCCTTACTTTCATGACCGAGTGTTGTACAGTTGTCATAAGAAATGGTTACATCATCCACTGCTATATCACCACGTGATCCAGATCCTATTATCCCTTCGAATAATACCTGGAACGAAAATATCAAACATCTGATTACATTTTCTATGGTATAACATAAAGCCACTGGTAAAGACTTTGGAGAGTCATATCGTAATGATGAAAATGATATGATGTAAGGTTGAGATCTTGTGCTGTATCAGTAAAGTTAACTTTCAATATTATCGAAAGTCAGGGCACGGCTAACTCACAGAGGGAAAACGAAAAAACGGGAGAAAACCCCTCGAACCAAAAGGAAGACCTAACAGACTTGAATAGTACTACGGCTACACCACCCTTGATTACCTAAAAGTACCTGAAATGTTTCAGTGCTGTTACAACCAATCTGTCCATACAACCAATTTTCCCCCTTGTTCCCGCTGCGTGTCCATAGCAACTGCTTAGAGCTGTTCCTCTTGCTGTAGATGTTGATTGTTCCTATATGAATGCCTTTCATGTGGTACCAGAATCGTATGCACACCGGTTCACCGGCCTCCAGGTAATCGCTCAGTAACAATGCTCTGTCTCCTGGATTTTTGTCAGATGCCTCGATATAGATGTACTTTCCTGTTGGAGAATGGAGTCAAAATCCTCAGTTGTGTTTTGATTGAATTAACATTATTGACTATTGGCGCTTTATAAAAAAGCCGTGCCGAGCACAGAACAACAACAACTACAGCAATAACAACAACATTGAAAACATCAAAAAATGAAAAAGATAAGTAACGATATACAGTACCTGATAACAACGGTAAAAGTACCAGGAAAAACGATAGCAAAAGCTACAATGGCAGCAACAACAACAACAGCAACAACATCAACATCATCATCAACAACAACAACAGCGACAATGGCAGCAGAAACACTAACAACATCAACAGTAGAAGCTGTAACAAAAACAGCAGCAACGAAAGCAGCAGCAACAGCAACAACAACAACAGTAGCAGCAATAACAGCAACAACAACAACAGCAACAGCAAAAATGGAAGCAACAACAACAACAACAGTAACCGCAAAAATGGAAGCAACCACAACAACAACAACAGTAACTCACTCACCTGTTTGGTTAAGGGTAGTATGGTCAAAACTTGGCCCTGTTCTTTTAGTGGGTGTTGAACCAGATTTAATCTGCCACTGAAACTGACCTTGCGGATCATGTGACAGACTGCACCAACCTTTCTCGAAATCACAATGAGCTGCATGGACAAAGGCACAAGGAGATTATTGAAGAAGGAAGAAAAAGCTACAACAGTGAAAGACAAACGGATCTCTTTGGATTTGGCGTAATTCTTTTCCATTTCATATGATTATTGTTTCATCCGAGAATAACGTCCTTTTGAATGCTAGAACGGACTCCATGTTGATGCATAGCGTGTCCTCTCGATTTTTGAGAAGAAGAAACATGCAATACTCAAGAGATAACATGTGGTCAATACGTCAAGGCTAAATACATTTTCCATAGACAATACAACAAATTAACATACCAATGAACAAGCATACAAAACAATTTAACAAACCTACCATTGCTATTGGCACACTCCACACCAAACGTAACATTATTCAATGCTGAGCAACTCATGTTATTTATTGGACAAAGTGAAGACCCTATCAAGAGATTTAAGAATGTTAGTTGGCTGCTTGCTTTATATTGGCTTATACTGCACTTTTTTTAAGCCAGTTCTTTTATTTCGTATAACATGAAAAATATGCCAATCAACAGTTTTCAATTGATGACGTCATAAACTGCCTTTTTTAGTTGAGGTTTTGATTTCCATATAGTAACTTACTTTTTAAAATAAAGAGGCACAATTTGCAATTCTATAGTTTTCGATTGTTTACCTCGTACACTTATTTTTTGAGTTGAATTTTTGATTTTCAAAGTAACATGCTTTTACAAATGAAGAAAAACAATATGCCGGTCTATAGTTTTTCTTTTCTTTTTTTTTTACTCCAAAGACGAAATAGTTTATCATGCAGGAGGGAAGGAATAAACCTACGGATCTAACGAATTAATGAAGGAAATAAAGGAAGGAAGGAAGGAAGGAAGGAAGGAAGGAAGGAAGGAAGGAAGGAAGGAAGGAAGGAGATCAGAGATGATTTTTCTCTCTCTATAGTTTTGGATTGCTTACCGCAGATGTCGGGCTCGTCAGTTTCATCGTCACACTGATGTTCTCCATCACATGTGTGGGACCACGGGACACATGAACCACTCACGCACTGAAATGAAGTCAAAGAACAGCGACCTTCATCTGCTAAAAAATATGTTTTCGTGTTAGTCAATCAGAAATATTTTAAAAATTCTATGGAACCCTGAAACAACCTTTGTGATGATCTAAGTGAGGCCACGGCTAACTCACAGATGAAACCCTGAAAATTTTCCTAGTTTTCTGAATGGCTGTGTGGAAAGTTGCCTGGTTGGAATTTTGTATGAAAATGTCCTGATGACAATGTAATCAAACAATCGAAACGAGACTGTAAGCGTTTGACGCATGCGCAACCGGCAGCATAGGAATTATACTTACTACATCGACTTTCATCGGAACCATCTGCACAGTCTTCCTTTCCGTTACAAAGCTGACTTGCTTCAATACACTGGCCGTTGGAACAAGAAAACTGGTGCGAAAAGCACTTACAGTTTGTTTCATCTGAGCCATCAGTACAGAAAGCATCTCCATCACACACTAAGTCCTTATTGATGCACTGCCCATTTGCACATTGGAACTCAGTATCATTCTTGCATTTGTACCCTTTGGAATTTAAATTTTGAATTCGGTTTGAATTTGCTTGTAATTATTATCTGCACTTCATGTTGTGTTGGGTAGGTAAAATAAACTCATTTTGCTTCCTTTTTAATCCATTCACATTTTTAGAAAATGTTTTGGCAGTGCGCTTGAAGCGAACCTAGCTCACGGAAGAAAATGGTTGTAAAATATTTAATATGAAAAATATTTAATATGAAAAATATTTTTTATCTTACATTAAGAAACCTTTCCGACATGCTCTAATCATTGACTAAGAGGATTCTATCCATTTCTGCTTCCAATAGATATTTTTGCTCTATCACTATTTTCGACTTCGTGCGCTTTAAGAGCAATAGGTGCACCAAAGATTGTACGAAATTTGAAAATCTTTAGAATTTGAACAAAAGATGCTCTAATGAGTATCAGCGTTTCACACGAGCAATGCAACATGCATAATAGTCTTATTATCATTACCAACGCTGCTATTATTTCTAAACAACAAAATCATAAAAGAATTTGCACATCTTTTGTTTCAACAGCCTGAGACTTTGAGAATGTCGAACATGTTCTTTAGAGCAAAAACGTCTAATCAGAGAGCTTTTTTTTCCCGATTGTTTTTATTTTTCGCATTTTCACATGCAGTTTGGAAAATTTGCAATGGAAATGTTTTTTGCCATGTCATAGAATCGGTTCAACGAACGGAAGTCTAAAAGAATGGAGATGAAAGTTTAAGTTTTGAGGATGTCTGACGACCAAAAGGATTGTCTTTCCGACTTGAATATACTTTAGAGGTTATCATTGTTACCTGGCTCACTATGGATTGGAAGACGTGGACAGTTAGACGCAACGAGAGACACAGAATCCAAACCCACACCAAGATCATGGACGGCCATGCTTTTACCAAGGAAGAGGAGCTGAAATATTATTATAAGGTAAAGCTACAGTAATGATTATATTTTTAATTCTATATTCTCAATTCTGCTTTTCGACTACTTTAGCTGTGGTCATCAATCCATCCGTCCATCAACCCATCCCAGCTTATATCTTAATTCAGGTTTTATTGTACATTGTCCTCAACTTTATTCCCTAGAAATTATGATGATACTAAAAATATACGTATGTATGTATCAATCAACTCGCACACACCAGACCATCCACCCATCTATCCTGTGTTATCAATTCAGCCACCCACTCATCATTCCTTCCATCCATCCGGTATCCATCCATCCATCCATCCATCTATCTGTCTGTCCGTCCGTCCGTCCGTCCATCCATCTATCTATCTGTCCATCTATCTGTCCATCCACTCATGCATCCTTCTATGCGCGCAGTTATTCACCCCCCCCCCCCCCCCCCATCAATCCGCATCTATCCTTCTACTCATCCACTCAACAAATCCATCCAACCGTCCGTATTATTTTATTTATCGATCGGACTAGTGGTGGTGGTGGTTTGGTTCAAACTGAAATTGATATAACTTATAGGGGGCGTTATGACTGAAAAAAAAATACTTTCGAAATCTCACCCGGCCCAGGAGGTACACAGCACTTTATGGTCTCTCACCTTTATGCTTTCTTTTGATTTCCAAGATATCTGTGCGATCGACCAGTTCTTGCTCTGGAAGCCACTAAGATTCCATATCACTGAGCCGTTGTGGTTTGAAGGTGTTTTTAGGATGACTTGGAGTTGTGAAGTACTTGGAAGGAGATAATTGAACGACAGACACCAGCCGAGAACATTAGTGACTTCATCATTTGGAATCCAATCACTTTCCAACCAAGCCAATGTGTGGAAATTACTGACTGATAAGAAATACCCTGGCAATTCAGAGAAAATAATGTGAAGGTAGGTTAATTTTATTTTTGTTTAAAATATTATAAAATTTGATTGTAGTACCAATATCGTTTGAGTGTCCACAAAACAATGGTTCCAAATAGACTTCATAAAACATAATAAATGTATACCCCTGAATTTGCAGCACGTCGGAATGCAGCTCAATTTGGAGGGCAAAACGATAGGTTCCCAATTCTCATGAGATTAAAATTATTTTGTTTTGCCCTCCAAATTGAGCTCCTCTGACGTCACATACAAGGGGTCTATAAACACATCATGTCCAACCTCGACTTGGAGCCATTGTTTGGTGGTCACTCAAGCGAGTTCGGAAAAGGTCTTTACATTAGCTGTTTTTTTCCCCAATGTCACTTGTCATTCCATTGAGTATTATTTCTTTGTTTGAGAGGAATGGTCGAATAAATAAATCAATTGGTGATTCAAACAAGGATTCTTAATTATTCTAAAGGGAATGACACCTTGTCTGAAATAGGAAAATGGGATAGTGTTAGGATTACGATTTGTATCCGATCAAGTATCGATTAATTAATCAGACCAATCAGATCAAGGTTTATATGATCTCAATAATGCGGTAATGACATAGTACGGTCAGCGATTTGGGGCCAGTTTCTCATAACATCAGAGTTACCCAGCCAATCAGATCACTCTATGACCACAGCAACGTTACAAAATCAGATAGTATGGTCAGCGGTTTCTTATTTCGGTGACCCTTTAGCCTCGGTTACGTATACGTGACTTCAAAAACAGTGGAATATTTGACAGTAATAATAATAATAATAATAATAATAATAATAATAATAATAATAATAGCTATTCTGCATAGTATTTTGATTTGCGATTACCTTCATTTCCTTGTGTAAAGTTCCATTTGTTATTCATATTTACGTTCCCATTCTGCCAAGAACAAGTGTCTTTTATGTAGTTACACTGGAATATAGTTTTAGCTGGCGATGAAATGAAATAGTTTATCGTATCAGTTAAAAGAGGTCTTTAAAAAAAATATGAGCCACTTGCGTTTTAAGCGTACTGAAATCAGTAGCATCTACATTTTTGAGAATGAGAGTATCATATGAAGAAGACGTTTTTGGTTTTTCATTTTTTAACAAGCTTTCTTTTTTAAAGGTTTTTAGTAGCTCGCTATGCTATTTACCGTGAATGACAAGTTCTCCAATTGTCAAATCTTGTTCTTTAGTGTTTTCTACATCAATGAAGCTAAAACGCATCTGAAACATAAATATTCAATGTTACCTCAATAAATGCGATGGTTATATTTAGAAATATAAGAATGCTAGTGAGAAAAGTATTTTTTTCTTAAACATAGCTTAATCAAGGGTCAAATACCCAGTATGGGAGATAGATGCTCCTAATAATGGGTTCCTGATCTGGAGACTCCTAACATAAGCTTCGACTTATGATAAGGTTCAAATACCTTGATTGGGTAGAACCTTGGATGTCTCAGAGGGCTGAACTTGAACTCAAATATATGACTAGTGTTGCAGTTCATCGAAAGAGACTCGTTGACCAGAAAATGCATATCATCCAACTGTAAATACACTTTGACAGGACAGGCGGGACAATGGACTCCGTGGCAACAGTACTCATAAGATGCTATAAAAATGTTTAAAAATAACTAGTTCTTTAAGATTCCAACATCAACATCAAAATCAACACCATCATCAACAGCAGCAGTAGCAACAACAACAACAACAGCAGCAGCAGTAGCAACAACAACAGTAGCAACAACAACAACAACAGCAGCAGCAGTAGCAACAACAACAGTAGCAACAACAACAACCGCAGCAGTAGCAACAACAACAACAGCAGCAGCAACAACAGCAGTAGCAACAACAGCAGCAACAGCAGCAACGGCAGCAACAACAGCAACAGCAGCAGTAGCAACAGCAGCAGCAACAACAGAAGTAGCAACAGCAGCAGTAGCAACAGCAGCAGTAGCAACAACAACAGCAGCAGCAACATTAGCACGAGGAAAGTTTTACAACAGCAGCAAAGACGACAACTAACAGCCCCACCTACCTTTGACCTCTATTATTTGATTACTTGCAACTGCAGTGATCCTATTTCCATGGTAACCAACGAAATTAAAACTGATGTTTCTATACCCTAGAATTAAAAAATATAAATATATCTAGAAGAGCACAACCGTTTGTGATTACTAGTAAACTTACTTTACCTGGACGAACATAGAACAGCCTTTTCATCGGTATTGGCCTCTCAAATGTACCATTAGGCAGTCGCATACCAGCTGATGCACAGTCTTTAGCAGAGTATTGCTTCATCAACATTTCGAGCTTATAAAGGTTACATTTACTGAGGAATACTGGACGAGAGGTTTGCTGATCGGGATACC
Source organism: Anthopleura xanthogrammica (assembly GCA_964019055.1). Classification (NCBI taxonomy): domain Eukaryota; kingdom Metazoa; phylum Cnidaria; class Anthozoa; order Actiniaria; family Actiniidae; genus Anthopleura; species Anthopleura xanthogrammica. The sequence goes on from OZ025217.1 coordinate 10,887,904, forward strand.
TTGGACATTGCAAAAAATATGATTTAGGCAAGTTTAGCTAATTTTTTTAACCACTTTCCGGCGAAGCCTGCAGAATTATTGCATTTCTATATGTAGATTGTATAGCCGGACATTGATTAAAATATTCAGGTAAGAAATTGTTAGGAAAAAATCTGAATACATTGAGCGTGAAAAACAAAAATCAATTTCATCGATACGCTGTTTAAAGCAACATCTGGGCTAATCAAAGCCAGGGAATGGCTAATGCTTGTTAGAAAAAACCTACTAATGGTCTATCACCAATCGAGCCCTGTGATTGGCTGAGCTACTAGGGGTCTATTAGTGATATACCTCTAGTAGCGAAAAGCGCCGGTTTTGAAAACCAAAAAATATATATTTAAAGCAAAATCCAAAACTTTTTGCATCCTTTTATTGGACCGATTAGTAGGTTTTTACTAAAACAATTAGACCTCTCGCCCTCATGGCCTACGAGTCAATAGCCCATTCGGCCTTCGGTCGCATGGGCTATTGACTCGTAGACCATTCGGACTCGAGGACTAATTGTTAATTGGTTTTTGCGGAATGAGGAAAACTGAAAAACTTTAAAAAAATCCTCGAATCAAGAGAGAAAACCAACAAATATTCACATGTGATGACGAATACACAAATGGAAACCGAGACCCCAGAGGGGAGAGCCGGCGAGTGGACCTCATCATTCCCTGGCCTAGACCTTTTGCAATACATAGAGTATTGTTCGATGTGACTGCAGAATATGCTACAAAGGTTACCTTACCTGTCCCAAACGTTATGCACAACATAGTTCTTGTGATATAGATCTAGAATCTTCTCTTTTGAAGTGTGAGGGATTTGTCCTTCATTAAGGGTGCTTTCTGTAGAGTTATCGATCCAGAGCTCACATTCATCGTCACAGGCTACATAAAATATGTATTCACCACTGACTGGAACCTAAAACAGCAATATTACTAAATGAATTGCAAAATTATTTATGAAAGAATAGACCTTTGTCGAATACATGAATACCACCCATTTTTTCAAGGTTACCTCATTTCAGTGTTAAACTATTCACAAATACAAACGGTAAAGGAAAGAATGCACTTCAAATTATCAAAAACTTTGAAATTCAACGGATGGACACAGTTAACGTCTCTACGCATACCCACAATCTACTTTGATCTTGGAATGGCAGGGCTACTCTGGGGCGGACTGTCGCCGCGACACGATGCAATGGCATTAGGCGACATCAGGCGACATTGATAAATTTTGAGGAAAAATGACCAAAATATTGGGCGGCAATGCATTAGGCGATATTGGGCAACATTTGGTGACATTGGGCAAATCTTGGTTGACAAAATTGGTCAAACTGCATGAGACATTTTAGCAGATGCTGGAACATTGAGCGAGTATGGGTAGTATTAGGTGGCATTCAGTATCATCAGGCGACACTGGGCCCAAGAATGTATGCCTAATGCCCCATCTCCTATCTACTATGATTCTTGGATCTGGTTAACGTATTTGAACTAGATGTAAGAGAATTATGAAAGTACCTGGAGATATGTCGTTAAGCGTTGTCCATAAGCGATCATTTTAGTCACTGGGGCATCAAAGTCTTTTATACGAGTCATCGTCCCTGGTTGTGAAGGGAAGCGGTCATCCAAACGAAGTTTATCCACTGAATATGATGACACGCGACGCCAAACTTCTCGCAAAACACCTTTAAAGTCTTGTGTGTTTTCTAGAAATATTAAAAATGAGGTAACACACTCATTTCAGTTGCGGTTCCGAAAACTGGGAATAGGATCGTAGGGTGGATCTCGTTTCACTAGAACAATAGTCCCCTTCATAGTTCCCTGCGCCTTCTTGAGGTAGCCGGGCCATTGCATCGAAGCGAGACGAACAGTGAACTTGCTATAATAGAGACATGTGAAAAATTGTCCGAGGTGTTAAAAATAGGTCTCTATCATTGCAAGCTCACCGTTCGTCTCGCTTCGATTCAATGGCCCGGCTACCTTTTAAGATGGCACAGGAAACTGTGAAAGGGACTATTCCGTCTTACAATCCACTGCATGCACCGTGAGCTCAATACCAGTCTTTGACACTCAGAAATGTGATCATCTATCAGTAAAAAAGGTGATGAACAATGTTGAACAATTAATTGCAAGGCGAAGTCTTTATGGTCACGGCATGTTATGACCGTATGAGTTTCACAACCATATGAATGAAATATGTGAATAATTGTCCAAGGTGCTTAAAAAAGGTCTATATATCATTGCAAGCTCACCGTTTGTCTCGCTTAGATGCAAAAGCACGGCTACCTTTCAAGATTGCGCAGGGAATATTCAACTTTCATTTGCTAGCAAACGTCTCAATAACATTATTTTAAAAAAGAACGTGGTTAAACCTGTAGCAATGACAATCACTTCACAGACAGTCAAGTTATCCATCTTTGGAACTTGAATAGTGACGTATCGGGCCTTCAGTTGCTGATTGCAGACGAAGATCGTACTTTTACTTAAGAACACTTTAGTACGCATCGAACACAGTTGTGATGTGGTTTCTCTTCTCCCAAGCGTTACTCTTAACTCGTTGTCTTGGAAACAGCAGTCTCTTCTCTTTGTTATTATGATTTTCTTTATAAAAAATTTCTTCCCAAGGTCCACCTCCAGCCAGGGCTGGCTACCCTGAGAATAAAGTTATGGTCGTAAATTAATTCAGATAAAAGGTTGGGTCAGTTTAGCACTTAATATCTGCTCCAATAGACCTTTTTAGCTTCGAATGCAAATTGCCCATTTCAGACCACATGACATTCCCTTGAGAAATGTTCTTTTGTTAAAATATTTACACATGAAAGAATCAACTCCCAAGAGTGGCATCACATGGTCTGAAATGGGCACAACAAACAACGAAGCTGAAAAGGTCTATTGGTGGTTAAACACTGACAATTTCAATTCATTTTTTTTGGTGCTTGAGGTACCTATTTTATTGTTATACTCGTTTTGTCGAATTTTTTTACCTTTTTCGTCTCGAAACACGTCGCATAACTTCCATCAAGAGCCAGCGATGGGACTCCAAAAGAGGCAGAAGCGTTTGTCCTAACAGGTTTCTGATAAGCTAGGTTACCTGAAATGTATACGAGATTTAGATAAAGTATTATTATTATTATCATCATCATATATTATTATTATCATCATCCTTATCATCAAGCGTCCAGTTTTAAATATTTAGCTCATATACCGCATGATGCAGATAAAGAAAGATAAATTGTTGTTGTTGTCTAAAGATAATTGACTTACGTTCATCTTGTTGGCAAATGAAGCTGTTAATTGTGTTGCAGCTTACTTGGAGCAGCCGCAGACCAAAGCTAGTAAATTTTATTGCAGCGCAGACGTATTCTTTGGTTCTAAACACATCAGGGTGGCCGGGAAACCACAAAGATTTTAGAACAGGCTCTCCATCTTCAGTCCATCGAAACTGGGGCACGTACTTTAGGCCAACAAACATTTTGATATCTTTGCTTATTTGTTTCATGGTCACATAAAAATTCAAACTTGCACTGATGCCTCTTAATGTACTTTCGCTACTTAGAACAGCAAGCGACCCGTTTTTGTCCCGGCAAATTTTTTTTGCTTCATACCACGTCTTGTGCACCTTGGAAATTTCAAAACTAAAACATGCTGTATTAACACGAATCCAACCAATTCCACATTGTAACGACTTACCTAAAAAGTATCAAAGATTAGTTTTAAGTCAAGGCACGTCTTCTTACGCTTCCTTAGTGTATTATTGACTTCGCAAACACTTGGTTTAATTTCTTGTTATATGATAATGAATGGATGGATGGATGGATGGATGGATGGATGGATGGATGGATGGATGGATGGATGGATGGATGGATGGATGGATGGATGGATGGATGGATGGATGGATGGATGGATGGATGGATGGATGGATGGATGGATGGATGGATGGATGGATGGATGGATGGATGGATGGATGGATGGATGGATGGATGGATGGATGGATGGATGGATGGATGGATGGATGGATGGATGGATGGATGGATGGATGGATGGATGGATGGATGGATGGATGGATGGATGGATGGATGGATGGATGGATGGATGGATGGATGGATGGATGGATGGATGGATGGATGGATGGATGGATGGATGGATGGATGGATGGATGGATGGATGGATGGATGGATGGATGGATGGATGGATGGATGGATGGATGGATGGATGGATGGATGGATGGATGGATGGATGGATGGATGGATGGATGGATGGATGGATGGATGGATGGATGGATGGATGGATGGATGGATGGATGGATGGATGGATGGATGGATGGATGGATGGATGGAATGGAATGGACGAGTGGAGTATATTTACGTTCATGTATGGCATGAAAACCTTTTCTTTGTTTCTCGTTGTGTTTGATCATGACTTACTTGCGCTTTTCTCACAAAGACAACTGGAAAGCTTAGTCTCGCACGAAACAGCTTTCAATGTCCACTCATTTCTAGAATGGTCTTTCAAAAGTACACCACATTTATCAATCGAATCCTTGCTTTCCTGATTGAGTTGAAACTCTAGAGCAGTTTGCTGGTTATTTATCCAGAGCCATCGGTGTCCTTCGGTAGCCATTAGCCCAACAAGAAACTTGTGATCCAATATGTTTACACCCATCAATGCTAATGGTCTGAAGTAGTCGTAGTAATAGTTCATAAACTCTTTCGTTGTTTTAGGGGTAGCTTGCTTGCCTCCTCGAACTCGACAGGCCTTATAGGCATCAAACCGGTTCATTTTTGTTGTAATTAGCCTGATGCATACGGGAGTAACATTATGCCATCCAGGGAGACATGTAGACCACTCTATGAAATCAATGATAAGTTTTCACCGTTCAAAAGTGTACATAGTCATAAAACAAATCCAAAACGAAACATCTCAGTAAGGACCAGCTAACTCACAGATCAAACCGTGAAACAACCTCTCGGCTGATCAAAGTCAGGGCACGGCTAACTCACAGATCGAACCCTGCATGAAACAACCTCTGGGCTGATCAAAGTCAGGGCACGGCTAACTCACAGATCGAACCCTGAAACAACCTCTGGGCTGATCAAAGTCAGGGCACGGCTAACTCACAGATCGAACCCTGAAACAACCTCTGGGCTGATCAAAGTCAGGGCATGACTAACTCACAGATCAAACCGTGAAACAACCTCTGGGCTGATCTAAGTCAGGGCACGGCTAACTCACAGATCAAACCCTGAAACAGCCTCTGGGCTGATCTAAGTCAGAATTTGTTCGGTATTGGAAAGCGCGGAAAACAACTTGAAAATCTCAAGAGAAACCCTCGAGCAAGGAAGAAATCTAACAAATTCTAAACTTACATGTTATGCTGCGTTAAGGGATTCAATACAAAACCCAAGGCAGTCGCCACACGATTTATTGTCTTTCGCGCGTTATCCCTGTGTTTTGTTTTTAACTTTTTGGGCTTCCTTTGTCCAGTGCCAGGTTTCTAAGCTAAATTCAAGATGGTGTACAAATTGAAAAGTTTTTGCTACAATGTTTGCAAGTTTTCTTTACAATTTAAAGTTTCAAATAGCAGAAAAATCACCAAAAGGGAATCTGCGTTCTCTTCCAAATAAGTTAATCTTTCCAAATATATGGATATATATTTATTGGCCGTGCGAACGACAATTTTGTCCAAGTGAAAGTTTCATCTGCATGGAAGCTTATTGTCTTTGATTTACTCAATTCCATAACTAAAATACTTACTCAATTTTGTTGTGTTTGCGTAAAAGAATCCTTTAATGACTTCTCGGCAGCACTTTTGGTCACCTTCTAGTGCAATTCCATCTGATAGCAACCCATCCATACGTTGCAGCAACCGAATTTTACTTTGTCCTACCTCCTTTCTTTGAGACCCGTAAAAAAATTCGATAGGAATACACTTCAAGTCAGACGTCGAGAATTTTTGTGAAACAACCTCATCAGAACATACAGGGTTTGGATGGATGACATAAAGAACTTCGTCGGAGCTGGTTTTAGTTTGTTTTGCAGTGAATGAGAAGTAGTACGTCCAGTCGTCGTAGAGAAAATTGATTGTATCAACTTTGAAGGAGGTATGACTTGTTTCCATTTTGTAAAATACATGAACTCTTCGACTTGCTGAAATAAAGTGAATAGATTCGTTTATTTGAGAAAAAGACGTTTGACAGCACTACATGTTAAAAGATTTTAAGGCATATTCATAGCCCATTTTCTATATAGACCTCATCGGCTTGGGTGTAATGTTGTCCCATTTCAGACCACGTGTCATTCCCCAGAGTATCATTTCATTGTTTAACGGTTGCGCATGAGAAGATACATGAATATGGATACAACTCAAACAAAGAATCTTATTCTCAAGAGAATGACACGTGGTCTGAAATGGGACAACATTACCCCAAGCCGATGATGTCTATTGTGGTTGAGTGATCACTCAACCACAACATATAGAAAGGGAGCTATTGGGTTATTACTTAAAGTAATAATAGTACAATAATAGAGATATAAGGTGAATTTGAAGGACTTACAAATTACTTGGCATTGTCCTTTAGTGAAGATCAACTCGTCAATTGCAGCGTTACTTAGGTTACTAGTACCTACTATGCCTTCTATAACGACCTACAAACAAATCAAACGAAATTAAATTAAACGAAATTAAACGCGGTAAAGCCTAGTTAAATATGCTACCAGTAATGGGCTTCTGATATAGAAATATGCTGGCTCGCAGACCCAGTATGAGAAATGGATACTTCTTGTAATGGCTCCTGATTTGGGAGTATTCTGGTTGACACATCCAGTATGTGATGCTTGCTAGTGATGGGTTCTGGTTCTGGGAATATGCCGAGACCCAGTATGGGAGATGGAGTTTCCTAGGAATGCGCTTCTGATCTGGGATCATGTTTGCTCATAGAAGCTGTATTGGCATAATTAATAAAAACCATTTCATTAACTATGATATGGGTTATATTTTGTATAGCGTTTTCCAAAAGCTTTCATATACATTTTGAGAGCTCGTATAAAGACATTATTATTCTACCAGCAGGACTGAAAAACGAACCAGCGGTATTGGGTAAAATCGCAGGCTCATCTGCTTCCTATAAAAAAAAATGCCTATGATTTTGAAAAAATCTCAAAGTCAGCTACGAAAGTCCAAAAGTTGAACCCATCAGTCTTGAAAGTTAAAATAAAATTACATTTTAATTTATTAACCAATGCCTAAGGTTTGTTTTTACAATATATAGAACTTTCATAATATTTGTTCTAAAACGCTTTTCCCTGAAAACCTCGACCAATAGACCTCTTTACCTTCGTTGTTTGTTGTGCCCATTACAGATCACGTGATGCCACTCTCGGGAGTCGATTCTTTCATGTGTAAATATTTTAACAAAAGAACATTTCTCAAGGGAATGACATGTGGTTTGAAATGGGCAATTTGCATACGAAGGTAAAGAGGTCTATTTGAGTGTTTGATGCGAAGTTTTCAAGCGGCCATGTCGCATGCGCACATGTTTTTCAGTCCTGTCTATTCTACCTGGTATTTCTGTTTTCCATCCAAGTAGACATAACATTTCCACCATTTGTTCAACTGATTCCTTGATTTTATCCACACAGGTCTGAGAGTACCATTTGTCTTGATGTACACGATGACTGTACCCATGCTGAAACCATGCATGTGATACATAAATGACATGCAGTGTGGTCCTTGAATAAAAGAACTGATGATCCTTGCTCTGTCACCATGGCTTCCAGTTGATGCGTTGATATAAAGGTAACCACCAACCCCTATTGAATAAAAAAAATATTATGATAGACCCCCTTCACGTAACTTCGTAACGCAGCTCAATTTGGAGGTCAAAACGAAAGAATTTCAATTTCCTGAGAATTTGAAACCTATTGTTTTGTCCTCCTAATTGAGCTGCATTCCGACGTGCTGCAAGGGGTCTTTATATAGCCTAGCTTGATCTAATGCACACTGATTGGCTGGTTATTACGAAAATGATATGGACGAGCAGGCGCGCGCATAAAAACTGTCTTTCAATAACACAAAGCATTGCAAAAATAATTTTGATTATTTCTTTGTTATAAGTCACTTTTCGAAGGAAAATTTGGGTGTTTTTCAAAAGCATTGCGATTACCAGCTTATTTACGTTATCTGATGACCTCAGAATAACATCAAAAATAACGATGAAAAACCGACAACAACAACAATAACAACAACAACAACAACGTACTAAAAACAAATCTCAGCAATGACCATTTGACAAGCCTGTGCGATTTACTGATTTTTGCGGCCATCGTCGCTGTAAACCATTTTTCGGATATTAAAAATGTCAAAGTCAACTTTTTAACATATATATATATATACCTGAAGCGTCCTTGGAAGGACCGGTATTTTTAGTTTGAGTTACATTATTAGAATAAGTCCACTGAAGTGACATTGTTGTATCGCGTGTCCAATTGCAAAGGTTCCCAGCGTCAAAACTGCAGCTGTGTTGATCTGTTAATCAATATCAAAAACAAACAGAAGGAAATGAGGACTTTTATAGATGTGACATTGAAATTGACAATTAGTTTAGTGACAGGTGTGACTTTAAGGAGGCTCGAAATGGTTTTCCTTGAACGAGCGCGCGCGCTCTTAAATGGCGTAGTACAAGCATTTGAACGTGCAATAGGATATTTTTGTCCCCGAAATAAATCTCATACTAAATTAACTATCACAGAAGGAAATGAGGACTTTTATAGAAGTGTGACATTGAAATTGATAATGAATTTACATACCGACTAAGAAGGACAGGCTCGTTAAAAAAATACTTCTTGATGTCAAGGCTGTGTTCTGCCGCACTTTGAAAGAAAAGTCGCACTTTGGAATACTTGTCCTTCAAGTGTGACAGGTGTTTCAAAGTGCGAAAAGTTTTATTTCAAACTGCGCGGACAGAACACTATGACAGTTGACAAATTGATAAGAATTAATGTCTTTTTCGAGTCCAGTATTCTTGAAAAGAAAATCAATGTAGCCCATCGCGTTCTCTCCCTTCCTTAATACACCAGTTTCGCCTTCGATGCAAACCGCTGTTTTTTGAAGACCACAGACTCATTTGCACAGGTTTAGCCTCGTTTATAAGTCAGCTATTTAAAGACACCATGAAAAGTCCGTGGGATTTCAAAACATTCGTATTATTCAACTTGCACATTCTTTACAATACAGTTGACTTTTTGCAAATCATTATCAACAGCCAACTGTAATGTAAAAAATGTACGAGATGGATAATACACTGAATCCCACGGACGTTTCGGTACTGTCTTTGAATAGCTGACTTATAAACGAGGGTAACTCTGTACAAATGAGTCTGTGGTCTTCAAAAACAGCAGTTCAAAAACATCCAATGCGAAACTGGAGTATTCCCGAACCAAATTCCCAAAACTTAAGTACCCTCTCTAAAAAAAAGTTAAGTTAATTACCAACAAAAGCGGGGACAGATTTTTCCATTTCTGCAGCTATTAACGTCAGGGCAATTGCGTAAATTAAGCGAGACATTTTTTCCTTTAACTGCTCCAATTTGCTAGAGCCACATCTGCAACACAAGATTAAACAAATGAAGTGAGTTTTTTTCTAACTTGTAAGTGTTCTTATCTTGCAAAATTAATACTTTGGTCAACATAAACCTAATTTTTATTACTTACTACGATGAAGAAACATGTTGTGTACAAATGAGTTTATTAATTTTATAAATTTTGAGTACCTTGATACCGGATGATTATAATACTGGACCGGAAAACCAAACCAAATATTGATTTTATTATGATCAAACCCTGAAACAAAGTCTGGCTGATCAAAGTCAGGGCACCCTGAAACAACCTCTGGGCGGATCTAAGTCAGGGCACGTCTAACTCACAGACTGAACCCTGAAACAACCTCTGGGCTGCTCTAAGGCAGGGCATGGTTAACTCACAGATCAAACCCTGAAACAACCTCTGGGCGGATCTAAGGCAGGGCACGACTAACTCACAGATCGAACCCTGAAACAACCTCTGGGCTGATCTAAGACAGGGCACGACTAACTCACAGATCAAACCGTGAAACAACCTCTGGGCTGATCTAAGTCAGGGCACGGCTAACTCACTGATCAAACCCTGAACAAAGTCTGGCTGATCAAAGTCAGGACGCCCTGAAACAACCTCTGTACCCCAGACATACATCGTCTGTAAATTTTTCATTTTTCAAAAAACGTTTTTTCGGTCGACATAAACCTATTAACTTAATGAATGTTCGTAGGATTACTAAAGTAAATGTGCTCTTTCTAGCACTGGTATAGGTTTTCTTAATTTTCGGCCGCCATTTTAGCAAAGGGTCTATTGTATGTAGAACTGAAAGAGTATAAAATATAAGATATGGAAAGGTTCCACTAGCACTGTTATCTATCTGAGAGGCATTAACTTTTCTAAACACAGTCCGTTGTGGTTTTCTATGGCTGTGTTCAAGCACTTTTTTCCTACCTTAAAACTATTGATAAATAAATCCATTATATTCTAAGTCTTAGAATAGTCCAATACTCTTAATCAGAGTGATATTTCATCTGTGTTTTATCTTAAAAACCACTCGAGAATTGATTTTCAAAACAAAGAGGCAAGGGCCACAGCTTTTATCAACGTTCGTTCATCTGGCCTTCGTTAACGTGAATCACAAAATGCTGTACCTCGTCATGTTTACACAAGGTATTTCCAGTATTTGAATTATAAACACAAGAAAGTAGTAAGTAGATCGATAAACACTTTTTTTTTTGTACACAAAACTAGTGTTGGTTTTTCAAAGTGATAAGACGTTGAACAAATTAGGGCTGAAGAAAATCGTTTGGCAAAAAGATAATTTGATTTTCACCCATTTTCGCATTGTTGAGATAACAGGTGATAAAACTAACACGATATTTCTTGGATAAAATTATGAAGTTTGACAAATTCCACTTAATGTATAGTTTACTTGTACTGTGATCATTATGCAGAAGCTAGGCTTCTTTCAGTTGGTCTTAGAGTGTCATTATTTCAAAGACAACAACAATAATCCCCTTCTCAGTTCCCTGCGCCATCTTGAAATATATAGGCGAGCAATTATATACGCTGTAATTATTTAGAGAAGTTTACTAAAAATATTCTGTTACTATGTAAAATTTAAAGTAAAAAAATTAATAATAATTGTGGGAAAATTTTCTTATAATTTTGTAAGAAGTGAAAATCAAAAATTTATAGCTTTGAGATTTATATTGCAAAGGAAGTGCAGTACAAGAAAACCGCCACAGTTTGGGTATACCGGTGCTTCGACGGGTTTTCCCGGATTCTTCAGTTTTCATATCTTCCCTGAATCCCCTAAAATGTCCATTGGAATTAGAATTTAGCGTGGTTCTTGCTATAATAACCAATATCAAGTTCGAACCCCCAAAAAAGTCAAAGTTCCATAGACTAAGAATAAAATGAGCCGAAACAAAACACTGATTAACATAACAACAAACCACCTTCTGATTCCGAGTATCAAAATCAGAATGAGAATCGACTTTTCTTAACCAAAAGCATAAATATTTGAAGTAATAGATCTTTGACAACTGATCTATTCTCTTTTTCATTAGGTAAACTTGTGAATCCTAATAAAAATCTCTCTTATTTCAATATGCCTTTTTTTTACTAACTCACCTTTGTCGCTTTTTTAACGCGTCTTGTTAGTGTCTCTCACTCACTTCGGGCTTTGATCCAATATAATTCGTTTGATACTACAATCTATTCTATTAATCTAATCGAAAATCAATATTGATAGTACAATGGTTTTAGGCCAAAAATCCTAAGTTTTTAAAGCAAACAGTTCAAACTTTATATATTAGAATACGTAATTATACTTAAAATTTTAGCTTCGCTGCGGTAAATTTTCGCTCGATGTGTAAACGATTGCGGGGAATGTTTGATATTAATGTTTGTAGATTTGGTGAATCAAGAGTTCTTCCATCAGTTTGTACATTTGTTGATTAACATCTGACATTATTCAATTGGTACAGATTTTAAAGAGATCGTTTTGCCTTTCACCTTGTTATATGGCAAAAATAGTTCAATATTTCGCATCGTATTATAATTCTTTGTTTGAGTTGATATTAATTAAGACGTGAAAAGGTGTTTGGCAGTTATTAGATGCCTGTCTTGAGTTTTACTATACTGTGTGGCTCTGAATTGCTAAACGAAATAACCGCTGATCACGTGATAGTTCTGTCAACATATCCCCATTTTGTGTTTCTGTGTATATTTTAGATTTGCCGGGTTTTTTATATGCACTTTAATGTTAGGAGTCATTAGAACGGAAAGCTGTCTACTCATGCAGTTGTAGGTTATTAAGAAAGAAAGAAAGAGGAAGAGAAAGAGAGCAAGCAAGCAAGCAAGCAAGCAACGAGCAAACAAGCAAGCAACGAGCAAGCAAGCAAGCAAGGCAAGCAAGCCAGCAAGCCAGCAAGCTTGAAAGAAAGAAAGAAAGAAAGAAAGAAAGAAAGAAAGAAAGAAAAGAAAGAAAGAAAGAAAGAAAGAAAGAAAGAAAGAAAGAAAGAAAGAAAGAAAGAAAGAAAGAAAGAAAGAAAGAAAGAAAGAAAGAAAGAAAGAAAGAAAGTAAGAAAGAATGAAAAAAAGAAAGAAAGAAGAAAAAACTTTCAAATAGCCTTCTCTTCATCCGTACTTTTTGTTCTCGAAGTCACGACATGAGGCCATCAAGCAGTATGATATTCAATATTTATTGATCTACTCTGCCAATCAAAATGTCAAATTCAAATTTAGGTTGTTATCCGACTGATCTTGTGAGACGTCACAAAACAAAACCAAAAACTATAACTTTCATACGTTGTTTCAGTTATTTTCCTGAGATAAATGGCATGTTTCAGTCTAACTAAGCACTACATTCCATGGCATTGCAATTATTGGACTAAGATATTTTTTTTCGAAGTTTTAATTGTTTGACCAAATTGCAAATGACGGCTGAGCATGCGTCTTAACAATTAGAACAATTACTTCATGTAAACATGGCGGTGGTTTGAGTTGTATCCATATTTGTCGGGGTGCAACCACGTGACTCAAAATCCCTTGAGATATAAATAACAATGAAACAGCCGCCATCTTGGTTGATGTAACAAGAGAATTTTAATGAGAAAAGCTTTGTATAGTCAACCAACATGGCGGTTAGTGACGTAATATGCACTTCGAGAATCCATCTTCTTATGTGCAACTGTTACTTAAAACGAAGCAGTCGGATACTCTAGAGAATGACATGTGGTCTGAAATGGGAAAACAGCGGATGAGGTCTGTAACTGAACTTGGCTTTTCGCAATAATGTGTAAGTTGGTGAGCAATCTTTAAAAAAAAATTGCATCCGGTGTTGGTAAATTATAACAACTGATTGCGAGAGAATATTGTTCTTACTTTCACACTATGAGTTTATTATGTGCAAGGCATTAAAGTATTGGGGATCCACTGGACCTAATTACCGGTGAACAGCTTGAAACAATCAGTCTAATACAAAATAGTCATACTCAGCCGATTGAACACTGCGGTTTCGAATTCTCTGTTGCTCAGGGTTAGCCTCGATTTTGTGTAGAATATTCACGTGTTCCAGTGAAGGTCCGTGGAATTTCAAAGTGTTTGTATTGTTGAAGTTGAGCATTCTTTACTTCACCGTTGGTATTTGTGAATATTTGATGCTGAAATGAGGCTAACCCTGAGTCTGTAGTTAATGACTTTAAACATCATTATTTTTCGAATTCGTAGTGAGAAAAATTACGATTTCCGGAGTTGCAAACCAATTATCTCCTAGTGCAAATTAAGTCAGCTCTTATTCAGTATTTAAGTGTTAACTGTTCCTTTTTTACTGCGAAAGAGTTAAAAACTAATAAAATAAGCTAGTTTTTGCTTGGTACTTAATTTTCAAACATTTCAAAGTGCATGGCGTTCAGCGAATAAAAAAGGTTCAGTTAACTGACGTTTGATTTGGACGTTCGTCGCAGTAAAAATATCGATAGACAGACTGACAACCAGAGAGACAGACGGACAGACAACGAAAGTTGTTTTCAGATGTTTGTTATTTCTGTTTTTTGTTTGTTTGTTTTTTTTTGTCATTTTCTGTCTTTTTTTTTTTTTTTTTTTTGTCATTTGGCAGACCAAATTTTTTTTTCACTGATGTTTGATAATTCGTTTTTTTTTACCATTTTAATTTGTGTGCATTTGTTTTTCTATTTGAATTCTTTTTCCTAACAGACCATTGAATGCAGTCTTTTTACATTGTTGTCAATAAATTAAACAGCTGGTGGAGGAGACGAATTTCAAATTTCAGACCTAAGATAATATTGATAGAAAACTTGTTCAGTAGTCACTAAGCTTGTGCAGGGGCTCGGGAAAAAACTCCAAGTCCACCTGACAGGAATCGACCCAGTAAAGTGACCACAACCACATGAGTCTCCCTGTAGCTCAGTGGTAGAGCATCCGACCGGTATGCGGAGAGTCACAGGTTCGCGGATCCCTGTCAGGTGGACTTGGATTTTTTTCATTTTCATTTTTTATCATTTCTTCCTAGCTTCTCATCTTCTATCTCTTAACATAATATTGGTGCTTATTACAAAAATTTCGAATTATGTGGCTTCTACATTTAAGATATTTACAACTTGACATAATTTGAAATATCAGTTTTCACTATTTTAAGTTCTACTTTTAGAATTCTACATTTTTGAATACTTAAAATCAAAAATTGGATATATTAATTACTAAAAATATCAACAATTTTTTTAGAAGTATTCAGTAGTGAGAAAATATCAAGGTCGAGTTTTTCTTTTCTAAACAAAGAAATCGGTAAATATATCTACATATTCTATAATTTTAATACTTGTAAAATCAAAAAGAGGACTTTACTTACATAATTCACGCGAATAACGATTTGATATTTCTCTGGCAGTGTTGCACAGGTGAAAAGTACGACCATCAAAGTCCTTTTCAAATAATCATTCGAAGAACTGTGATTTTTGAATAACTTTCTCAGGACGTTGACAACTTTAAGATCGAAAGTCAATAACTCTACCAGGTATGAATAGTAATTTCAACAATACCTTCAATTCAGGATTCTGAAGAGATTGGCTTAAGGTATCAGCTAACACAAATTTTTGGTTTGCTTTCATTGAATTTTAAACGCGCAACGCTAGCTCAAATATAACCAGTAATTTGTGTTAGCTGATACCTTTTGCTTTTCGAAAATGAACTTTCGATAGCCAAAGTATGTAGATGTTTAATTTAAAACAAAGTGATACAGTAGCAAGAGAATAATTACTCACCAATATTAAAGGCAGTCTTTTGAGGTCTAAAAAGCGGCAAAAAATATGAGGAGAATTTAGTGTACAGGACTTCAAGTATGAGCGACCCAAAGGTTAATGAGCCAAACATAGGAAGTCCAAAGACAGGTGCTTAGTTCAAATTTATATCCTAGAGAGATAATAAAGTTAGTGTATTTTTCGCCAGTATTTTGACAGTATTTGTTTGTCATACTTTTGTTATTGGCAGTAAAAGACAATGCTTGGGAAAACTTCCTTTAGTATACTAATCGTTAATTCTGATATATTGATCTAATTGAAATGACAAAGTTCACAGTCCTTTGAGAAAGACAAATGAATGACAAATAAACCTAAAAATAGTTCCTTGAAGTAGAAAAAAAACCCATAAAATTATCATATCATGTAAAAAAAGGTTTTGATCAAAGCATCAATGACGAAGTACGCGTTCCGTAAAAAAATTGGAAGTCGAATTTTTGCCATCAAAGTCACTTGCATGACACACTGGTTGCAAAAGAAGAGTTAAATATGATGTCAAGATTGTACGAACTAGACTTGAGCGTAATGAAATGCTTTTCTGAATAATTTTCGTGCTGCTTCTCAAAAGGTATTCAATTTTGATTAACAATACCGCATAATTCGAAAAGGCCTTACATTGAATTGTTGAAAAGCCTATAAATAACCGCGCTTACCCACACTATATGGCATGAGCATCGCGTAAAAAAAAATTCAAACTAGTATTTCTTTTGTAATGAGCACGTGCACTAGTATCTGTTGTGTAATGAGCATGCGCACTAGTATCTGTTGTGTAATGAGCACGCGCACTAGTATCTGTTGTGTAATGAGCACGCGCACTAGTATCTGTTGTGTAATGAGCACGCGCACTAGTATCTGTTGTGTAATGAGCACGCGCACTAGTATCTGTTGTGTAATGAACACGCGCACTAGTATCTGTTGTGTAATGAGCACGCGCACTAGTATCTGTTGTGTATTGAGCACGCGCACTAGTATCTGTTGTGTAATGAGCACGCACATTAGTATCTGTTGTGTAATGAGACGCGCACTAGTATCTATTGTGTAATGAGCACGCACATTAGTATCTGTTGTGTAATGAGCACGCGCACTAGTATCTGTTGTATAATGAGCACGCGCACTAGTATCTGTTGTGTAATGAGCACGCGCACTTGTATCTGTTGTGTAATGAGCACGCGCATAAGTATCTGTTGTGTAACGAGCACGCGCATAAGTATCTGTTGTGTAATGAGCACGCGCATAAGTATCTGTTGTGTAACGAGCACGCGCATAAGTATCTGTTGTGTAATGAGCACGCGCATAAGTATCTGTTGTGTAATGAGCACGCGCACTAGTATCTGTTGTGTAATGAGCACGCGCATAAGTATCTGTTGTGTAATGAGCACGCGCATAAGTATCTGTTGTGTAATGAGCACGCGCACTAGTATCTGTTGTGTAATGAGCACGCGCACTTGTATCTGTTGTGTAATGAGCACGCGCATAAGTATCTGTTGTGTAACGAGCACGCACATAAGTATCTGTTGTGTAATGAGCACGCGCATAAGTATCTGTTGTGTAATGAGCATGCGCACTAGTATCTGTTGTGTAATGAGCACGCGCTGTAGTATCTGTTTTGTAATGACCACGCCCACTAGTATCTGTTATGTAATGAGCATGCGCACTAGTATCTGTTTTGTAATGACACACTTTACACGCTTTTCAATATCCAGATAAACTTCTATTTTTGATATAATATTTTGTTTTATTTTCTACAAGGCAGCTTTACAATGAAGAGCAGTTTTAATAAATAGAAAACTAATTATGATGTGCTGTAATGCGATGAACCCACGTGGAGAGGTGATATGAACTAGTGATTTTTTTTTTGACTGTAATATCCTTAACTTCATCTGACTGGTGTACTTGCTTTAGAAATTCAAGGTTTTTATCCTTTTGACTTGTTTAACTTTTTTCTGTCGGACCTTAAATTTTATACTGAAAATTCTAAAAACTGGTGGAATGGGCACAGAATGTAAGATGTACCACAAGCGATTGGCCGAACTTTTATCATCCAAGAAAGGGGAAACTTACTCTAATACTATGTCTTGGTTGCGGGCGAAAGTTTCATTTGCCCTTCTCCGCTCTGCTCTATTATGCCTCAGAGGCACTAGAGTAAAAAGAAGAACTCATGACATTTATAACACAGATTTTTCTATTGACAATGCCATCGCTAATTTTAATTAGATTTTTAATTTTTCTTTGTATGTGCATATTTTAATGATATTTTGTACCTACATTGCTATATTCTTAATTTAATATTTGAACTCAGTTTTTTTTCTTTACCTTAATAATACTTTCAATACTTTAGATTTTAAATACATATAACTTTGTAAATAGTCATAGCAATTTTTATAGCATTTTTTGTAATTTTCATTATTATTATTATTATTGGATGTGAAATAAAGATTTTTATATAAAAAAAAAAAAAAAAAAAAAAAAAAAATTACTATTATTATTATTATTATTATTACTATTATTATTATTGTTATTATTATTATTATTATTATTATTATTATTATTATTATTATTACTATTATTATTATTATTATTATTATTATTATTATTATTGTTATTATTATTATTATTATTATTATTATTATTACTATTATTATTATTATTATTATTACTATTATTATTATTGTTATTATTATTATTATTATTATTATTACTATTATTATTATTATTATTATTATTATTATTATTATTGTTATTATTATTATTATTATTATTATTATTACTATTATTATTATTATTATTATTATTATTATTATTATTGTTGTTATTATTATTATTATTATTATTATTATTATTATTATTATTATTATTACTATTATTATTATTATTATTAATTCCTTCACGGGGGAATTCCTCGCGCATTCGAAAGTATTTCGTAAAGAGGAAAGTCCTCGGTCTCAACATGATATTGAAGGAGATAAGGCATTTCAAAAAGGGGGAAAAAATAATGTGTATGAGGAAATTTCATTAGGTTGAAGTTAGAACAGACGGATGGACGGATGGACGGATGGACGGATGATTAGAAATAGATACAAATAAACATCAGATTAATTCCTCTTCCAACACCTCCATTTCCGCAAATCTTTATTTACGGTAAAAGATAATACTTGAAGCTTTTGATTATTACTTGAAGCATTATATTGAGTCTCCAAAAACAAACAGAATTGACGATGAAACCTCTCCAATTGTGATTAAGGATTTTACTTGGCTTTTCATCTTGAGTTTATTAGGTAAAAAAATTATCTTAAAGGGAACAATAATTTTTTTTATCAGTAGTTTATAGTTTCTTTTCGAGATTGTATTAGTGTTAAAGCGCGCGTCCATGATGCTCGCGTATACTAATTTCTAATGCAAGCCCTGATGGCACGGAGGCCGAAAGATAGGTTTCTTATTATTAATCCAGGTCCTAATTATTTGTTTGATGAAGCAATTCATCACAACAAGAGTCTTAGAACGACACACAAACACTTATTTGAAGCAATAAACGTATTCGAAAACTTGGTAAATTATTTACTGCGTTGTAGTAATTCAAATCACATTTTTTAGATTTCGTTAAAATGATTGATTTTGCAATTACCAGCGCTTGTAGAAATTATGCTCATACTCCAAGAGAGATTTCTTAGCTCTTTCAATAGAGGTTTTATTTTCACTTTAACCATGTTTAAGGGCAGGAACAAAGTGGAGGAAATCTCTATTGTTTTACCTTTAACATGCGCTCTAACATGCCCACAACTTGCGTAGCTCTCAAAATAGCCTTTTATACTAAGACCAAGCACTGAAGCCTTGGGGGGAAAAATCTTATTGGGGGGCTATCTATGAAATGATTTAACTGAATATCAGAGATCACCATCTAATCATAGACTATTATTAATAGATTATAATCAGTATGTATATATATAATATTAGTTTTTATTAGTTTCGGTTTGGTTTAGATTCAGTTTAGGTTTTATACAGAATACTTGCTTTCTAATTTATATGCTATAAGTTATATCACGGCTTTCTGGAAGAGCAACTTGTATGTTGAGATCCGTGTTGAACTAAAGATAATTTATTTATTCTTCTTTGGAATAATAACGATTGTATTTTTGGCCTTAAATTTTGAAATATCCATGCTTAGCTTTTCAGAATTCTTCATGTTATTGAATGACTGTTATTTTATTGGAATTTGCTTTCTGCTGCCGATAAAAAGTTTTACGCTTTCTCTTAATACACAGAGAAGTGAAGCACGCACGCACACTTACACACTTTATGTAACTTCAATCCTATTATTCAACACCTTACTTCAAATAAAAGAAAAACAAAAAGAATACAAAAGAACTCAATAACTTGCTTTATGTAAAGTAATAAATGATATGTCCGACGAACACCGCTTACTGAGAAGTTCCTTCCGTTTTGCTCAGTGCTCTAACTGAAATGCCTAAATAAATCAATTCTCAAAAGTGGAAAGCCATCAGTGCAAACACAGTAAGTTGCATCAATTATGTGCCATAAATAAACCACTTTTTTTCGATTGAATTTTGAGTTGATTTGAAATTCTATAAATGGATCGTTTTTTATGGATGATTATGTGGATTGTTTTCACCGATGTCTTAAAAAACAAAATTTTAATGTCTTAGCAAAGTAAATTTGATTGTGTCATTTTAATTTCGGATAAACCCTCTGTTCAAACTCGTCTGATTTCTTAGGGACATCTGTATTTACGATACAAAATTTGCCGTTCAAAATTGTCATGCTGTTGAAGTATACCTTTGTCGACTTTAAACCTAGAAAAAAATTGTACTCAGGATTTTTGCCAGTTTAAGTTTTAGATGCTCTTCTTGATTTATCAGGATGGATTCAGAAGTATTTTATGATTACTGAAGTTGAATTGATGATAATTTTGGTTAACGATAACATTGTCAGAATTTTATTTGTTTGTTCTCATGATTGATGGGTCCTATATTAAACCCTGCGGAACACCACAGATGTAGCCAAAAGTCAATAACGCGCTGTAGTTTTGCTGAGATCAGAAACATGAATATCGACCCGCTCGAAATCGATTAGAAGAATCTTCTAATTAGTATCCTTGCGAACAAAACAAGATTGAGAGAAAAGCGACGAATTGTAAGTTTTATACTATTCGTATATATAACTTATTAGTCTGCGAATATTTTTGGGGGGAATTAGTGCATTTTTACAGTACTATTAACGAATTCAACTTACAATCAGGATATATTTTAATCAGATATATAAGTTAACAAAATGTGGTTTTGAATTTTATTCAGTAATTTTCGACTTATTTTATCGAGTAGGAAAAATAAAAATAAAATAGTCATAATTCTGAATGCATTTTTAATGGCAAAAAATTGTGGAACTTATTTCCAATTTTGTCTTAACAATTTTCAACTATCAAGAGAAATCTATATGCAAACAATTATTTGTAGAATCGAAAGGTATGAGAAGGATAGCAAAAAAGGAAATTTAAAGGAAAACATAAAAAAATGTGAATCTATTTTAGTACTACACGAGAAAAAGAAATGGAATAATATCGAAGAAGGAGAAATTGAAAGTAAATAAAGAAAATATATCTAGAAGAGAAGAGAAGAAGAAGAGAAGAGAAGAGAAGAGAAGAGAAGAGAAGAGAAGAGAAGAGAAGAGAAGAGAAGAGAACAGAACAGAACAGAACAGAACAGAACAGAACAGAACAGAACAGAACAGAACAGAACAGAACAGAACAGAACAGAACAGAACAGAACAGAACAGAACAGAACAGAACAGAACAGAACAGAACAGAACAGAACAGAAAAGAAAAAAAATAAAGGAAGGAAGGAAGGAAGAAAGGAAAAAAGGAAGAAAGGAAGAAAGGAAGAAAGGAAGAAAGGAAGAAAGGAAGAAAGAACGAACAAATAGCGGAGCTTCAAAGAAGCATGAAAGCGGAAGCCCATAGAAAATCATAAAAAGTCTTATCCATATAATCTATATAATCCCTCACACGTCCAGATCTGTAGTCAATTCTTTTATTTGTGATATGAGCTTTCCTTCACCTGTTCAGATCAGTAAAATCAAATTATTGAAAGAAAGAAAAAGGAGCACAAAAAGCAAAGAGAAAAACCAAAGAAAGAAAGAAAAATAGAAAAATAAAAAAATAAATAAAAAAAAGAAACAGAGTAAAGAAAGAAAGAAAGAAAGAAATGAAACTTTAAATAAACTGCAACTTGAACGACGGAAGTCTACCATTTATCGTTCAATCTTGAAATTTTGCGACATACATATTTAACCACAAATATTTTACCTTTAGCAAGTCATTAAAAATTCTCTTCATTTACGACTGAAACTACTAATTTATAGTATAATTATAATATGTAAATGAATCGAATGGGGAAAATGTCCTATAGAGGTATACCTTATCAGTACTAAAGGGTATTGATTGAACGATTTCATTTCAATGCTAGTGCATGTCGTATCGTGTATATGCTGTAAGCCAGTACGTTAAACGGTTATTTCTTTCTATCATTTTCCTACTCAATAATGAATATCGTGGTAAATGTATACAAAATATCAAAAACCTTGCCTGAAAATCTACATTTATGTCCGATATAAACTTTTATAAGTCAATTTTCGCAGCTCCATGACACCTCAGTTTTGCAGTGACGTCATTTCTACGGCACTATTTCAAATCAGCTGGATACGTTTACCACTCATACGATATTAAACATTTTTATAGAAAACCATGTCAATGCTACGCCATGGCGTGCCTTCGAATTCTATGTGCTGGAAATGAGAACTGTATTTTTTACTCATACGTATACGGTATTCTTATATGAAGCCATTTAAAAAAAACAATTATAAAAATGATTCGACAGCTCAAACTATGTATGCCTTAACGACAAACTACACGATTTTCGTACAGTATTAACCTTGTCTGAGCACCGACCTTTCCATAAATAGAATTTAGATTAATCAAAAGATACCGCCTCGTTATTTTTTCGAACGTATTCACGGTAAATGACATTTTTACTTCAGTCTAACTCCTGCCTTTTATTCTTTCCCGCTGGTTTTTCGTTTCAACCAAACTTAAAATTTACATTGCTGTCTTGATTTCAGTACTGGCAAAGTCGTTTTGATTCTAAAACAAAACGAAAAAAACTTAAATGTTTTCGTTCATGATGCTTATTTGATTTTTGAAAAAACCTTCGATAAGGTGTGCATATTTGTACCATTATACATCTTCTATATTTTTTGAATAAGATCCC
Organism: Anthopleura xanthogrammica; assembly: GCA_964019055.1. Taxonomy (NCBI): domain Eukaryota; kingdom Metazoa; phylum Cnidaria; class Anthozoa; order Actiniaria; family Actiniidae; genus Anthopleura; species Anthopleura xanthogrammica. The sequence goes on from OZ025217.1 coordinate 10,910,596, forward strand.
GACTTACGCACACACCTGCGGCTATAAAAATTGTGTTTTTGTGTTTTGAAACGAGAAATAATTTTATAGTAAAATTGGCGGTAATTTAGCACGAACTTAATAATATTGGCTATGTATATGTAATAAGTTTCAAAAATAATTTGAGTCTAAATACCCGTTTTTATGCTCCAAAAAAAAAAACTAAAAAAAAAACCGAAACCAACAAGAACAACAACAATAACACAACAACAAAAAAACGTATCCAAAGGGGGAAACAAAAGAAAAAAATTTCAGAGCATTAAAAAACTGTTATTCAGGCTCCAAATATTTCTAAAACTCATTGCAGTTATTTCCTTTTTGGTATATTTCAGATGTAGTTTATTTTTAGTACATTCCTGTCTGCTTTAGCTTCAGATCGGTTCAGACATTGTTGAATTAAGGTTTGAATGAACTGACCACGTGCGCGCGCAACGTCACGGAAAATGTCATTTAAGGTGTAGTAGGTTATGTCATAAAAGGAATTGTTAATACTTTACAAGCGTTTATTTGCGTGCGACGTTGCAAAACACGCCACGAAGTTGAACAAGCGAAAGGGTCGCTCATTCAGGCATAAATAAAGGGTTCATTTTTGGAAAGGAAGATGGTCACCGTGCGCGTCCATTCTTTATAGATTTCCAAGGTAAAAATCATTAATTCTTCGCCAGACATGTTCTATTGTTGTATTTTCCTTTATTACATCCATTCTAGTATTCTTCAAAAGTCGTTCCATTCTAATTTTAATTTAGGAATAAGAATGATACTAGCACCTGCTGGAAACTGTGTTACAAAATTGTTACGATTTTTTCAAATATTGCTGGTCTCGTCGCTTTTTTGACCATTCGCTAGTTTTTTTTTTCTTTTTCATCGTCTTATCGGACACGCCATTGTATGGTGAGTACTAGATTTTCTTGCAGTTTCTCTCCTACGAGGTTTTTCCCCCGGGTTCTACGGTTTTCCTCCCTTCATAAAGATCAACATGTGAGTTCAATGAGAGTTGTTTCTCATTCCTACCATAACTATTATTTGGGAAGCCATTTCAATGTTATAGCTTGGCACGTTAGTGTGCTGTAAGTCAGAGGATATCCGCAAAAATTAATTTTTAAATTCCAATTTCATCATGAAATTTAGGCCACAGGTTTGTTAGCCATTGAGTGCTATACCTTCTCAAATGCATGTGTCAATACCACCTGCCAAGTTATTCCAGTTAGCACATTTATCGAACTTAGAAACTTTACGAACCGAAAAAAAAAGAAACACATGTCCGTGGTTGTTGTGGTTGTTGTTGCTACAGCTCTTGTTGTTGTTTCTTTTGCTGTTGTTGTTGCTGCTGTTGCTGTTGTGGTTGCTTTTTTCGAATTCGCTGTTCCTGCTGTTGGTTTTGTTTTGCTGATGTTCTTGTTCTTGTTGTTGTTGCTGCTGCTGTTGTCTTTGTTGTTTTGTGCTGTTGTTGTTGCTGTTGCTGATGTTCCCTTTGCTTTTCAGGTTGCTGTTGTTGATAATAGTTATTTGCATCACTTTACGAAATAAAAAGAAAGCTCAACAACTACTGCACAAGCCTTCAAAATAAGCAAAATAAGTTCTCTGTCTTTCTCCCAACTTTACAGATACCTTTGTTTATTTTTCACTTGAGATACAGTTGTCGGAAAATATAGATGGGCTGACGAAATGTTCAATACTCGCCTTCCTAGTCTAGCCTTTGCAGATGATCAAGATGGAGTTTCATCTCATTGAAGAATTCTATTCTAATGTCTCTAAAAAGCTGCTAGGAGTAATATGAAGCAGGAAAAAGCATTTTTAAGAAGTGGGAAAAAAATTATAAGTGAAGGTTGAAAAACTTATTTACAAGTAAAGTTTAATTAAGTTACTATCGTATACGACTCAAACATAAATTGCTAATTTTTGAAAATTATCTTTATACTGACACTAACCATTATCAGTTATATGTATTTGTTTATATGATGGCTTATTAGGTTTCGAAAAGGTTTTCTTTTCAATAGAAGAATTATCGTAATTAAAAATAAAGGACTGGATCTTTAGGAATACGAATCGAGCCAACGTAACTTTGTGGAAGTAAATACAGTTCACCAGTCTAGTATTGATTTTAGGAAGTCGATTCCAGTCGCGAGCACTTCCCACAAACACCTGAAATGTGACAGCCCATGTCATTGAAAGACAAACTGTTAAAATAGCTTTATTTTTCCAGACTAAAATCCATGAACTTGTACAAAGCGCCCAGCTGGTAGGCTATGGAGAATTATAACTAACAAACGTAAAAATCATAGGACTAAAATATAAGAAAGAAACGCTGTTTTTTATAAGTAAAAGTGAAAGAAAATATTTTAATTTTTTACGTGAAAGGAAACGATAAGTTAGCTTGTATTTTTATGTCGAAAGATTTAGATTTTTTAATAGACATATAGAATAATCGATGACTAAAGTTGAATGAATCGCTAGCATCTTTTAAGAATAAAAATCAAGAGATGAAAGCAGGAAACAGGTGGTTTTTGTCTGCCTATCTCGGCTCTGCTTTAGCAAGACAGTTTTTATAGTTATATGACATGAATTTTTTTGGTCGTTTCTAGAAGAGTATAAAAGGTGCTGAATTCGGTTGCAATATCAATTGCGAATAAAAGAACCGAGAAACATTTTTGAATTTTGGTATAGGGCAAGTAGTGGAAACAAAAATGACGTCACAAGGCCTATAGTCGCATACTCATTTGGTCGCGCGCTGAGGGCATTTTTCAAGGTATGATTAATGAAAAGAATATTTGTAAGCGGTATTTTTGTTTTGAAATCGTGCTATATGCCTTGAAAAATGACCAGATTGAAAATTTCCAGTTGAGTCTTTGATCTTCAAAAAATAATGCTTTGACAACCAAACACTTATGTATTTTTTTTGATTGCACTAACACAGTTCAGCGCGCTGAATATAATGAAACTCCAATCCTATAACTGTTTTCATCTTCACATCTGTGGTTTTAATTTGATTATTTTCCCCCCATCAAAATTGTCCATATAAGTTCAATATCTGAAGTCAATGCTTATGGTTAAGTAGTAGTATAATTATTGTCTTGGATTAATTTGTGGACGATATTTTTAGGTCAAAAATTGGTATACTTCTTGTCTGTCTGGCATTTCTTATTCAGTTTGTTTTGTCTCTCTCTCTCTCTCTCTCTCTCTCTCTCTCTCTCTCTCTCTCTCTTTCTTTTTTTCTTTCTTTCTTTGTTTCTTTTTTTCTTTGTTTCTTTTTTTCTTTTTTTTTTTTTCTTTCTTTCTTTCTTTCTTTTTTTCTTATTTTCTTTCTTTCTTTCTTTCTTTCTTTCTTCCTTTCTTCCTTTCTTTCTTTCTTTCTTTTTTCTTTCTTTCTTTCTTTCTTTTTTTCTTTCTTTCTTTCTTTCTTTTTTTCTTTTTTTCTTTCTTTCTTTTTTTCTTTGTCTCTCTCTCTCTCTTTCTTTCTTTATTTCCTTCTTTCTTTCACTCTTTCTTTCTTTCTCCTTTCCTTGTAAAAAGTTAAAAACGAAGCTGCATTCTAAATCTCACAAAGACAGGTTACAAGTTTATACAATCCAAGAAAATTAAAGTTGACAATTTTACAAGTGTTTAATTTACAACTTTGAAATTATGAATGCTCAGATCGCGTAGCAACGAGATCAAATTTAAAACCGTTTTAAAATCAGTGAAATTGACCCTTCATATCTCAAGGACGCATGAAATAGATTACTTGTACTCATGTCCTACTAGGGATGAACAGATGTAACGCCCGCGCAACTAGTAATATTCTTAAAATTCGTAAAACACCGCTGTGTTTCTTGATTACAAACGGTTCATCAGCCGTCATTTCAGCGTCAAAAACTTTTTTCCCCAGAATACAAACACTTTGAAATTTCACAGACTTTCACTGGAACACTTACATATTCTACACATAATTGAGGCTAACCCTGAGCAACGGAAAATCAAGAAAAAAGTGATTAGTGAAACTTTACTAAACGACACAAGCAACCGAAAAGATATCGGAAACGTTTCGCGGTTCGGTGTCGTATGTGAGTAGGGATGCTTGTTGGTTTTCTCCTGTGCTTCGAGGGTTTTTCTCCAGTTTTCCTCCCTCCATAAAATCAACTTCAAATTTCATTTGGCATTCAGTGGAAGAAGAGCCACTCAGTAACACAACTGTTATTCCTCATTTTTTTCACTTTCCATTTCTTTCATCACCATTATCACATTATTTTCGTTCTTAAAGTGCACATAACCTTTTTTTAAATGCCTTCAATACTGATTCTACATGAATTAAATAGTCGAATGGTAAAATATTTCTTGATCTTAGTTGTGCGTCTTTAAGATATGAAGGTTTATACTTTCAATATGTTAATGACTGTGACGTCTACTATGGTGTTTTAGTTTATTTGTTTTGACTAGTAATACTAAACACTGGCCATTTTAGGAGAAAAAAAAAAGATGTACCTTTTATGTAAACCACGAGTAAAATAATGATGCTTTTTAGATACTGTTTGTGTGAACAAGATCAATTTTTGTATATTTAATGAAGCCTTACTAGACGTCACAGTCATTAACATATTGGAAGTATAAACCTTCATATCTTAAAGACGCATCACTTAAATCAAGAAACATTTTACCATTGAACTATTTACTTTGTGCAATCAATATTGAAGGCATTGAAAAAAAGGTTATGTGCACTTTAACTCACGTTCTACCTTATTATTATTTTTAGATTTGTGGCGAGTGACAAGAAGTGTGATAGTTTTAAGCATGGAGTTTCAAGAGATATTGATGATATTTGGTATCTTATCCACAATGATCAACATCATCAGCACAAAATCTGCTGGTAAGTTAAGATACCTTTGGTCAAACCACGCGTGTCATTCTCTTGAGAATAAGATTCTTTGTTCGAGTTATATGCATATTCATGTGTCTTCTCATGTGCAACCGTCAAACAAAGAAATGATACTCTAGGGAATGACACATGGTCTTGAAAATAAGATTCTTTGTTTGAGTTGTATCCATATTCACGTGTCTTCTCATGTACAACCGTTGAACAAAGAAATGATACTCTAGGGAATGACACATGGTCTTGAAAATAAGATTCTTTGTTTGAGTTGTATCCATATTCATGTGTCTTCTCATGTACAACCGTTGAACAAAGAAATGATACTCTAGGGAATGACACATGGTCTTGAGAATAAGATTCTTTGTTTGAGTTGTATCCATATTCACGTGTCTTCTCATGTACAACCGTTGAACAAAGAAATGATACTCTAGGGAATGACACATGGTCTTGAAAATAAGATTCTTTGTTTGAGTTGTATCCATATTCACGTGTCTTCTGATGCGCAACCGTTAAACAAAGATATCATACTCTAAAGAATGATACGTGGTCTGAAATGGGAAAAACATTACGCCCAAGTTAAAATGGTCTATTGAATTCATTCGTAGATTACTATGGCTGTAATTTTGACGTATCTTTCTGTAACTGGACCCAAAATGCAACCAACCCATTCAAGTGGACCAGAAGAATTTCCCCAACGCCCAGCTACAATACAGGACCATCTGCAGATGCAACAGGTAGTTACACTAGCTCACAAATATACAGACCTCTGTAATACGGACACTTTCTTTTGTTATGGCTGCACCTATTCACTTATGAACCGACCTCTGTAATACGATCACCATACAATACGGACCAAGGGAGGATCCAGCCAAAATTTTAGGGGGGGAGGGGCTAATTGAGTTTCGTCCGTCAACACAACGGAAAACAATAAAAAAAGCATCTAACTTTAACGAATACTGTCTTTTTTCTGCTGAAGAGGGGGGGGGGGGGGCTTCAGCCCCCCTTTGCCCCCCCCCCCCCCTGGATCCGCCCTTGCGGACACCTCTGTAATACAGACATTCGGTTCTTTCAGGTTCTGGTCCGTATATATACATAGAAACATCGTCTCCTCGTAAATACGGCGATACAGCACGGCTTATCAGCCCTGTTATCGAGAGTCCACATTGTATGTCATTCATGTATCACATGTATGGAAGCACTATGGGAAGTGTTGTGGTGTATGTCAAGAACAACGGGACGAGTGACGTCATACCTGTGTGGATAAAGTCCAGGAACCAGTACAATCAGTGGAGAGAAGCGAATATTTACATCGATGAAGAAAATAGTTATCAGGTGAAGGAATTGAAGAATGGTCCCCTTCACAGTTCCCTGCGCAAACTTGAAAGGTAGCCGTGCCTTTGCATCGAAGCGAGACGAACGGTGAGCTTGCAATGATAGAGACCTTTTTTAACACCTTGGACAATTATTCACATGTCTCTATCATTGCAATCTCACCGTTCGTCTCGCTTCGATGCAAAGGCACGGCTACCTTTCAAGATGGCGCAGGTGATCCTTAGCGTTAAAACAATCGATTGTTGATGTCATAGTCATAGTGTTATAGGGCAATTAAAAAACGAGGAAAATGTTAGTAGAAGCTAGCACGGCGGAATGTTTCTCAACACTTCTCAAGTGTTCTGCGAATCTTCAAGTACTTTATAACGGCACACAGCACAGCAAGTAGTTTCTTATATCTTTTATAAAATACAATTTAGAATAGCCGTTATTTTTGATGCGAATGACGAAGTACATTCTTGGCTCACATAAAGCACGTGGAGTTCCAAGAATTGGATCCATTGATATAATAATGGCAAAATTCATAGTACATTAGAAAATACCAGTTATAAATATCGCTTCCTAACACTTTACCGTGACCGTGCCGCAAACAATAATACTCTTACCAAATCTCGTGTACTTTTAGAGCTTTAAGTAGTTGTCTTATGTCGTTGCCATGACGATGGCCTTTCCTGATTAAACGTCTTGCAATTTTTCGCGCGCTGTACTATGGATTCGCACCACCCTCTATGTGACAGTAACGTATCATCCTAATTCCAAGCATTTTTATCCTTTTCTTTCAGATTTTGATCGATGGAGTGAGGGGTTTAGGCTACGAGAGTGATGCTGCCATAGATGATATTAAATTTGTCAAAGGAAAATGTCAAAATTTGAGTAAGTTTGAAAATGCTTGATATACACGCATCAAGAGTTCCGCGCTACTGCTCTAAGCGCATGCTCAGGGGATTAAAAAGTGGGATAATATTTCGTAAAATATGCAATTTTTCAGTATATTTGATTCAGAATTCGCTTAACGGTACGCGATCTTGAATATTTAATGAAAATTGTGTTTGACAAGAAAAATACAACTAAAATATAACATATGCAGGCGCTTAGAGCAGTAGCGCGGAATGCTTGATGCGTGTATAGACCTTTCCCGAATTCGCTTGGATGATCACGAAACAATGGTTTCAAGTCGAGGTTGGCCATGATAAATAAAACAATCAAGTTCATTCTCGACTTGAATTCGGGAAAGGTATATTAAGGTTAATTCAGGCATTCAATCAGTAAGACATTTTTTGTGGTTTTTCTAGAAAATATGTTTTTCTGAGATCTCTTATTTATTTTTTTACTCAAAAACAAGTTTTATCTTTTTCAGCGTATCAACCGATTCATGTTTACTTCAACGAAGAACTTAACCTATTCAAACTAGACACTATCCCGCCTTACAACGCTTGGATATACGACTTTTCCTTCCATGCTCTGCAAACAAAAATTCATGAAGACGACACAATCTACTTCATCTACGCAGATAAAAAATGCACTAAAAGCCTTCTTTCCAAGACGTTTTCATTATCTAATAAAGATTGCGCTCCCTTTGAATTCTTGTACGCTTCGAAGAGTAGGAATAGTGGGAACAACAAGATCATGTTACTTGACCGCGTGAACGAATCTCAAGGGATTGCAGTTGAGAGCCGTGGACGATGTTGCGGGGAGATGGTGATGGACTATTTTTACGCCAATGTTACTTTTGAAGGTAAGACCTAGTTCAGACGTCGAACTTTTGCCGCGTCGAATCTAGTTGCATGTCTTTCAGGGCAGTGTCTAAAAGACGCCGAAAACTACCGTATAAAACATCAGCTCCTTTGCTAAGAGTCTGGAGAAATCATGTGTTAAGTTTCATTGGTCTACATACTTCTACCAGTTTAAGGGAAAACAGCGCGCGCTGTACCTCAAAGGCAATTACATTCGACGCGCCAAAAGTTCCACTTCTGAACCTGGTCAAAAATATATACTTCTATTGCATGGGAGATCTAATGAGAGAGGGTGCGGTGAGGTGGTTCGTTTAATTTTCACTAACTGTAATATACCTCTTTACCTTCGTATGCAAATTGCCCATTTCAGACGCGCCAAAAGTTCCACTTCTGAACCTGGTCAAAAATATATACTTCTATTGCATGGGAGATCTAATGAGAGAGGGTGCGGTGAGGTGGTTCGTTTAATTTTCACTAACTGTAATATACCTCTTTACCTTCGTATGCAAATTGCCCATTTCAGACCACATGACATTCCCTTGAGAAATGTTCTTTTGTTAAAAAATTTATACATTAAAAAATCAACTCCCAAGAGTGGCATCACGTGGTCTGAAATGGGCACAACAAACAACGAAGGTAAAGAGGTCTATTCAACTCCTTTACACCCATTTTATAAGACTTAACGCATTTGCGCATCAAGATTCTAGTGGATTCGAAAGCTTATAAAAAGTACGATTTACTATTTCCTATGTGTTTCAAAAGTTTAGTTCCATATCAGTTGTTTAAAAACCTGAGTAGATGATTTTCACCAACGAAAAAACATTTCCTTCAAAAAATAATCCATTTTTTTTTTCAGAATTATCAACATGTCCTCCTGGATGGGTCTCTATTGGCAATTCATGCTACCAGTATTTCATTGGCAGCGTATCATGGAACGGAGCAAGAATTTTTTGTGTCACCAAAGGCGGCCATATTGCCACACCTTGGACTGTCTCTACAATGGACGCCTTGGGGAACTACCTCAATAAACTGCAGTTTAGAAACTCGAAAGTGGCTTTTGTAGGCGCAGCCGCCCAGGATCATAGTCACTGGGAATGGTTTTCAGGAGCTGGAGTGAATTCTAAGTTCTGGGGACCTGGACAGCCCTCAGGGGACGGAAAGTGTGGGAACTTCATCAAAGGAGAGGAATGGGATACGAAATGGCGTGGGTATGGATGGAAGTTAAATGACGAACCCTGTAATGATAAAAGCAGCTTTATTTGTCAAAAGAAAATGAGTAAGTTTGATAAATACTAAGCTTGTATTAGTTTATTAGAATAATAATATTAAAAATAATAGTATTGAAGAAACAGAAAACGCGAGCGCGTGCTGCATGCTCGCGGGATTGGCAGAACATGATATTTTTTTTAGGGAAAGCAAATAGCTCGATGCGTAGCGAAATGAGGAATATAATTACAATAAAGAAAGTGCGCTTGCTTGCTGTGTACTATTAAAAAGCAGAGAATTATAAGAAAATACTATTTAAGAAATAGAAAACGCACGCGCGTGGTTTTTGCAGTCATAAAACATGCGGAAATTGGTGGAACAGAGGAGAAGTATTGCGAAAAGAACTACACGCGCACGTTGAAAGCGCGCGCATGCTCCATCTGCTCTTATAAAGCACGCGCCCCAACCAATCAGAAAGCGAGATTTAAAATAAAATATAATCTATTAATATTTCATAAGTATGGGTGTACAGTGGAAAAGGCCAATGCCAACAAAGCTCTATCAATTTGTACTTATTTGTTAAGGTTAGGTATTAAATTGACATTTGCTTGCTTCGCAACTGCTACTCGTCACAATTTTAGAAATACGGAGGGAGAAAAACCGGTGGAGAGCCCGAACAAAACCGCTCGTGACAAGTAGAGGAGTTTTACCGAAGCGGTTACTCCACTCTTGTTACCATCCAAATAAGTCAATAGTCTTTTTTTATTATCTTTTTACAGCACCAAATAGGACATGTGAATCTGATTGGTTTGCCCTCAACAACAACTGCTACCACATCTACCTTGGCCTCAATACTTGGGAAAACGGAAAGCAGAAATGCCAAAACAACGGGGGACTCCTAGCATCGCTCGACAATGAAAATACGATTAATGCCATGGCTACAATACTGGACAAGTATCCTTATTTTAGAGGGTATAATGCCAAAATGTTTGTTGGGTTAAGAGTTGTTGGTCTGTATCAATGGTTAAATGGTCAGCCAATTTCCAGCCATCTTTGGCATGGCGGGGCTGTTGATTATTACAGCTCAAGATTGTGCGGAGCGATAACACCTCATTTAGGAAGCTGGAGGATGACACAATATGATTGTAGTTATCACCTTATTGACTACATTTGCCAAACAGAAAAACGTAAGTTATTTAATATTCAATAGAAAATATCGTATGAGTGGGAAATGTATGTTACTGACTGATTCTGTGCCGTATCATTGAAATGGCTTCCCATAAAAATGGTTATCGTATGAGTGGCAAACATACGGTACTGACTTACAGCACATACACGGTACGACATGCCGTAACATTGAAATGGCTTCCCATAAGAATAGTTATCTTATGAATGAGAAACGTACAATACTGACTTACCAGCACTTACACGGTACGACATGCCGTAACACTGAAAGAGCTTCCCCTAAGAATGGTTACCGTATGAGTGGCAAACGTACAGTATGGAAATATCTTTCAGTCTTGAATGCAAAAAAAGGAAAAAACAATTAGTAGCTAGACTTTCTGTTATTATTTCATTTCGTTTAGAAAAAAGAAAGCATGGCTTTTCTTCCACCTAAATATTCATCCGGTTTAAAATTTCAGGCAACAAAGTTAACGCTCGTAAAGCAGAAACAAACAGCAGTGTTTCTATCGGAGAGGCATCATTTGCTGTTGATGGAAGCTACGCAACATGCTTTCAAACTAAAAAGGTAACCACAGTTCTACAATCCATACAATCCACCCACCATCCATCCAACCCACCCACCTATCCACCCACCCACCCACCCACCCACTACCAATCCATCTAGTATCCATATTTTTAAAACGTTTTTTTTCCTTCTTTTATATACTTGCAGGAAGACAATCCTTCCATCAGAATAGAGCTACAAAAGGAGATGTATGTAACTGCCGTACAAATCATCATCAGGCGAAGATGCTGTCTGGAGAAGAACGCAGACCTGCGTGTGTTACTCGGCAAAGAAGGGTCAATACCAGCAAGGTGTACTGTATTCCAGCATGTTTTCCCAAGTTCCAACAAATACTTTGTCTGCGATGCGTCACACAAGACTAGTTACTTGGTTTTACAAGCTTCTGGTTCCAACACAGTTTTAACACTTTGTGAAGTTATCGTGTTTGGATCAGGTAAAGTGAATAAACCAGGTGTTTTACTCTAAATTCTTCGGACCCTCTCCCTCAGCAAAATGCCCTGACTTTGATCAGCCCAGGGGTTGTTTCAGGGCTCGATCTGTGAGTTAGCCATCCCCTGACTTAGATCAGCCCAGAGGTTGTTTCAGGAAATTGATAACATTAAAGTTTTGTACAACAAAACAACAATTGTAGAAAAGTTATTTTGAAAATTCTGATATATATTTGTTAATTGTTTTCATTCTAGATACTGTTCAAGAATTTCAGGGCGTATTTCAAGAACTTTGGTACGGTGTTTCATCAAACTACTTGTCAAATCTGAGACTGAACCCTCGTTTTCCATTCCGACCGGACGCCATCACAACGATCAAGGACTTTGATGCGCCGTATGACATCAGTATCAACTATGGTCAGCGGTTATCTACATACCTTCAAGTGAGCTATATTTCATAACTTTTTGTTTGTTACAATCATTGGCTTTTGACAATCATTTCCTGTTTTGTGCAGAATGTTCATCAGCTGAATCACAAGTTTTCAATAGAATTCTTTCTGGTGTTATCACATGTTTGACCACCATTTGGAGCAGATAACGATATTCAAAGACTATTATCAGCTGATTGAAACCCAGCAATTCCGGGCTGTCGCAAACCTTATAGAAAGATACCAACACGCATGCGCAAGAAAGTCAGATTTTCTGTAGTTGTCTTGTTCACACAAAACATGAAAGGCGAAGGAAAAAATATTAAGGGCAAGAAATCTGAATTCCAAAATTTCATTTTTCTTCCCATTTTTATTAATTCCAAATGAATTTTTCAATTTATGTGATACTTTCAATTTTGCCCTTCCTATTAGGTTCCATCTAACGGCAACTACACGTTCTACGTGGCTTGTAACAACGAGTGCGAGCTTTCAATAACAACAATTGATGCATTCACTGCGTCAAAGAACGTGTCGGTGACAAGCGAAGAAGATTCTTTGGGAACAACTTTGTTGACACTGTTTTTTAAATATAATGTTGAACACAACCACTTTACCAGGCAAGTTGCGATATCATTAAGATATTATTATATTATTAACTACTAGTCAGAGGTTATAAGATTTATTAGATTCATTCAGCTCAGTGAATTGATACCAAGCAATAGAATACTCTCTGGTTGATAGCACATGACAGGCAGTGTTTGCTTGTTATCCTAGGCTAGTAATGAGATTCATTCAGCTGATTGATACCAAGCAATAGAATACTCTCTGGTTGATAGCACATGACAGGCAGTGTTTGCCTGTTATCCTAGGCTAGTAATGAGATTCATTCAGCTGATTGATACCAAGCAATAGAATACTCTCTGGTTGATAGCACATGACAGGCAGTGTTTGCCTGTTATCCTAGGCTAGTAATGAGATTCATTCAGCTGATTGATACCAAGCAATAGAATACTCTCTAGTTGATACCACCTGACGTGCAGTGTTTGCCTGTTATCCTAGGCTAGTAATGAGATTCATGAGATTCATTCAGCTGCAGATTGATACCACGCAATATTACAAACTATCTGATGAAGTTGCTATTTATCCAGATACCCATCACTCCAGAGATCAAGCCCAGTTCCTTTAAGCACATGTCATTTGTATAAAGTGGTCTTACTGATGAAGCAAGGGATTGGGAAAGATTGTGCTTCTGTTGGAATGAGGCTTCCTAACGGAACATATGAAAGACCAATTCCAGCAAAAAGACTGTTCTGGGTGCACCCAGGTAAGCTGATGATTTACTCTAAACAGCTATTCCGAGGTTGGGTAAAAAAACTGAGTCTTATTGACATTGCAGTGATTTGTGGTATTCTTTTCGGAGACATACACCTACTTGCAAGAACGTTGTCATACAACATTTGAGCATTTATAGTTTAGTGGATTAGGAATAAATTAAAAGTACAAAAGAAGATCATTGAAGCAGAACTCTTTCTTTTGTACTTTTAATTTATTCCTAATCTTGAAACTACAAATGTTCAAATGTTGTATGACAACGTTTTTGCAAGTAGGTGTATTTCAAAATAGACTGATTCCATAAGTCGTAGTTTTCGCTCATTTGTAGGTGGAGGTCGCTCAACTAGCTTGAGCGGGGAAAAAAAAAAAAAAAAACGACAGAGAGCGAACTGGTACCGACTTATGGAAACAGTCATATACCAAAGATGAATTCTATTTCGACCCCTAAAACAGTCCCACAATACACTGCAATGCCAACTCCGTCGTTGACTCAACATCATATCGGAACGGCTGATAGACCCAGCTTGGGTGTAAAAAAGTCCATTTAAGACTAGAGTCATTCCTATGACTATGATAATTGAATCATGGGTTTAGTCAATATTAATATCTTTTTCAAAGAGCCTTAAGCTGGTATATTAGAGGTCTTTTGGTAGGATGGCTTTAATTTTTTCTTTAGGGGGACGGGGTATGAGGGGTAGGGTATAATGGTATTGTTGCTGGAAGACCAATTTTAAGAAAATTATAAAGCAGGTCTTTTGGTAGGATGGCTTTAATTTTTTCTTTAGGAGGACGGGGTATGAGGGGTAGGGTATAATGGTATTGTTGCTGGAAGACCAATTATAAGAAAATAATAAAGCATTTGTACTTTGGGTGTAATGTTATCTCACTTTCTCTCTTTTTTCGCTTTCTATTTTTAGGTAAGAGGGAGATCCGTTTTGAGCTCAAGGATCATAATGATGTAATGAAGGTCGAGACAGGCACTAAGGGACTTATAATCAAAGGTGAGCCAGAAAAAGAGAAGGGTAGAGGAAGAGCAAAGATTGATACGAAGTTGGTAGATATGTAGGTACCAGCGTTCCCAGAAAGGAAGTATGGCTCAACTATTTTTGGTTAGCATTTATTACCAAGCCATTCAGTGTTTGGTAACAGGGGCGTAGTCAGGGGCGTAGTTCCTCATCTAATTGACGTTTTTTTGGTTCGCCGATTTTTTGGTTGATGTTCTGAAAAGGGTTTTTTTCTTCACCAGCTTCTTACAAATATTGTTGCCTTGGTGTTTACTGTCCAAACTGTCCAATCAAATTGCGCTTCCATTTTCTTGATACCAACATCACCGTCGACGAATCTCTTGAAATGAACTGCAGAGAACATAACTTTACAGTTACGTTAAACATCCTGGCACAACCACGTGACTACCTCATGAATGTAGGTAACAGGGAGGAAGAGGTCGGGGTCAAACTTTAAAAAAATAAGGGAGCTCGTGTCTAGACATCGAGCCGTGGCAACTAAGGTGTTTTTTTTTGCAGGAATAATGTGTAGGGAAGGGGTAGGAAAAAAGAAGTACAGCAACCTCAGTTTCCCCGCCAAAAAAAAAAAACACTGTTAAACTACTGCGTGCTTTGTTTCAGATAAGTTATTCATTTTGTCGTGGTTTGAACGAGAAAACAGAACAGAAGGTTGTAGGCAGTATTACGGTTTTACGTAAGTATCTTATCTGTAGAAATAAAGGGATGGATGGATGGATGGATTGATGGATGGGTGAATGGTACATGGATGGATGGTTGGATGGATGAGATAGGATGGATGGATGGATTGTCAGATAAAGAGATTGATGGATTCAGCAGCTTAGAAGGATGAATGGATTGCAGATTGACGAATGATTTATTTTGCAGCTAAGGTATATCTCAGATGTAACTTCACGAAAAACACGTGCTCTTGGAAAAACAAGAATGGATGGAATCTGACGAAACAAAACTACAAAAGTAAGTAGGCATATTACAACAAACAAAGCGTACAAACTCGAAATAACCCATCTTGGCCAATAGTAAAAAGAAACAACCATTTGAACTAGAGTGAAACAAATAAGAAAACAAGCAATTGAATGAATAAATACACGAACAAAGAAATGAAGAAAAAAAAAAGAAGAAGAAAAAAGAAAAGAATAAAATAAAATAAAACAAAGCTAGAACAAAGCTAGAATATTTAAAAAAGAATATAATAATAATATTAATAATAATAATGACAATAATAATAATAATAATAATAATAGTTTAATGAAACCTTTTGCAGCAGAGCTGAATAGACCTCTTTACCTTCGTATGCAAATTGCCCATTTCAGACCACATGACATTCCCTCGAGATATGTTCTTTTGTTAAAATATTTACACATGAAAGAATCAACTCCCAAGAGTGGCATCACGTGGTCTGAAATGGGCACAACAAACAACGAAGGTAAAGAGGTATATTACAAGGATGTCAGCAAATATATCAATTATAGAAACGAGGTCTATAAATTATAATAATTAAGCAATGAATAAGTAATGAAAAGTAATGAAAAGTAGATGAACCTCATAAAAAAGCCCATATATAATAATATTTTATTAATTACTAAGTCATGTGACATGCTGGTTGGTTCATCTAATATGTTGCAGGTCAAAGATCATTTCTCTTTCTTAATCATCAAAGAAAAGCTTACCTAGAGAGTGATTGGATTTTAAGCAGACACGTGCTGAAGGCACTTGGCTTTTGTCTTCGATTTAATTTTCTTCTTCCAACCTTAACGAACTCACAACTGCAAGTCGTTCTAAAACATCGTGGTGATCAAAACAATACAGTGTTGTGGAGTCTTGGAGGGTACCAAGGTAGTAGTTGGAGTTCTGGTCAGATGTCTTGGAAAGCTCTGGACAATGACTTTAAGGTAGCACATGTTTTTATAATATAGCTAAAATATAATGCGCGCTCTAGTTGATTAATTCGGGCAGGGCAGGGCAGGGCAGGGCAGGGCAGGGCACTAATAATAATAATAATAATAATAATAATAATAATAATAATAATAATAATAATAATAATAATAATATTTATTATTTATATTGTGCATATTTTATAAAATAATCATTTGCGCATATGGAAGGTTATCTGGTAAACACATTCTATTTTTTTAACCAGGTCTTTTTTATTGGGACAAGTGTTTCAAACGATTCGATATCCATTGGTCTGGACTCTGTTACACTGGAATCAGCGGCTTGCCCTCGTCTACCAACACATAGCAGTCCAGGTATTTGGCATTTAAAAAATTTCTATTCGCAAAGATTACTTGAATACTTTCAAACTTCGCGCAAATCTATAAATTATGGAAGTAATTATGATTACATCGAAGCCATTTTTACACTTGTCGTTTGCGCGGGATCCCTGTCAGTGTTAAAAAACATTTTGGGCTTCCTTTGTCAAATCGGCCCAGGTTACCAAGCTAAATTCAAGATCAAGATGGTGGACAAAATGAATTGTCATCATTACATTATTTGCAAGTTTTTATTCAAATTTTCGACGAATTAAAGCTTAAAATAGCAGAAGAATCACCAAAAAGGAACCTGTGTTCACTTCAAAATAAGGTAATTATGGATTTGTTGGCCGTGCAAACGACAATTATACTCTGAAGTAAAAGTTCAAAGTGAAAAGCTAGAGTTTTTTTTTTATCGCTTTTGTCATTTGATTAGCATTCTGATGATCAAAATGATTTCTTTTTCAGATTACAGATGCCATAAGGACACACAGTTTCAATGTGCAAATGGCATCTGCATCAATAAAGACCTTGTGTGTGATGGAGATAATTTTTGCATTGACGGATCTGATGAAAAGAACTGCAAATGTCTTTCCAACCAATTCTCATGTTCTAGTGGGGAATGCGTCACTGCGAGTCAGCTTTGTAATGGCATTAAGGACTGCAAAGATGGCTCTGATGAAAGTCAATGCAGTAAGTGTTATAAGTTTCTTTACATACTATTAATAGACATCACTTTCGGTAATAATTATGTTTTGACTGGGGACCATTAGCGTTTGGAAGCTTGGAGAATTTTGGAGGTTATATGCATATCTTGAATTCTGGCTTCAGGCCATAGAAAAAGACAGAGACAGATGTGGAGTTATTTTAACATATTTTGACTTAACAGTCACTTTTTCCCCGGCAGTCAACTCCAAAAAGTCATGTGTTTGATAGTAAGCACTTTGGACGTACAAGTGCATGTATAATGACATAATTTGTTTTAGTTGATTTTTATTTCAATTGCCAACCAGAGATCTATTGAAAAAACTTTTGTTGAAATAGTTGGCATATTAACTTCTCAATAGACCTTATCAGCTTGGGTGTAATGTTGTCCCATTTCAGACCATGTGTCATTCTCTTGAGAATAAGATTCTTTGTTTGAGTTGTATCCATATTCATGTATCTTCTCATGCGCAACTGTTAAACAATGAAATGGTACTCTGGGGAATGACATGTGGTCTGAAATGGGACAACATTACACCCAAGCCAATGAGATCTATTGTCAATAGCAATTTCTAAAAACATTACATCTATACCAGTCCTATTGTTTCATCATTTCCCATTGTTTAACGGTTTACCAAACCAAATGCAAGACTGCAAATAATTTCTTGATAGGCAGTTCATTTGTCAGGCCAGAGGAATATATGACCTGTCCAACCAAATTGTGGCTGGTCAAATGCAATGTCCAGAGAATGGAAATCATTTACCATTCAAGTGTTCATTTTTCCCAGACATTTGTCCAATGAACGGCACTTATTTGCAGCCTTTGATTGGGTCTATTGAAGCGTTGTCCATAATTCTGCATCAGTGGGATTTCAATTTTTATGTCATCCTAGTAGAAATGATTTTTCATATTTGATTCTAAGTTGCTACATATGGTAAATAACCTCCTCAGCAAAAAAATTCTTTTTGAACTATTAACATTTCCCATGCCTATAATTCTTATTGATGGGCTGCATGCATTCCCAAGAGAGTCAAGTGACAAAGTTGTGACGACCATGTTGGTGGTATAAAGAATGGATGCCAATGAAAAGTCTTTTGTTAAACGACCACCAACATAGTCGCCATGATGTAACATGCAATTATGGAATAGGTAGCAACTTTGTACCTTCCAGCCTTCTTGGTGACTAAAGGCCCCTCACAGCATGTTGGAATGCAGGTCCATTTTGAGGATAAAACAATAGGCTTCAATTCTCAAGAGATTGAGATTCTTTAGTTTTGTCCTCCAAATTGGAGTTGGTTTGCGTCATGTGCAAGGGGTCTATTATTGCAGAGATTTTTTGCTATTATCCTCATTTTATCCTTTTTTTTACCATTTTTCCTCTTCAGAAAAGCTCTGTTCTCATGACCATTTCCAGTGTTTGAGTGGTTCATGTGTTCCCTGGTCTCAGACCTGTGATAGTTATTACCAGTGCGAAGACCAGACTGACGAGCCTGAAATTTGTGGTAAGTAAATATTTAACAATTATTCACCTCTCAGTGAATATCGTCTCATAATCACTTGTCACTCTACCAATCACAGCTTGTGAAACTCTACATTCAAGTGTCTAAAATTATACTATTTGAAGTTACAAGAAAAATTGTTTCATCCTATTTTCAAACACAATTAATATCGGGTAGCCAGTCAGTCGCATATCCTTAGCTTAAAGAAAGGAGGTGTGACCTTTGCTTAGGCCTTTTTTTATAAATCCTACAATGCTTTATTTTCTACATTAATTTGAAGTTTATTCTTTTCAATTTCATTAAAAAAAATACCAGATTCAGGCTTTGCACCATCACATGATGACAGCCATGACAAGAGGCAGGAATAATTGAATCTGGTTTATACTGGTTTACATGAGAAAGACTATTGTTGTGCCTCCTGTTATGACGGCTCACGTGATGGTGCTAATCCTCTATTAGGATTTATTAAAAGGTCTATAAAATTTCTTTAAAAAAATACGAACCAATCAATTTTTCTTGGAAAGAAGAATATTTTGATTCTAACAGATTTCTCAAATACAATTTCTACAAATACGCCTCGATTAGTTTATACTATTTGCAGATCAGTGGTATATATTTGTAAATGGGTATTAACCTGCTCTAATAGTTATGAACTGTGAATACACACGCACACGCACACGCACACGCACACGCACACGCACACGCACACGCACACGCACACGCACACGCTCATTCACACGCTCATTCACACGGACGATTTTTGCGGCGATTTTACGGTGAAGGAAAATCACAGCTAAACCGCAGTTAAATTTTAACATGCATGTTCAAAACACCTGCGATTTCGCGGCGACATGAAGTCAAATCGCCAGTCGCTCACACGCGCAACTTCCCATCGCCGTAAAAATTGCCGCAAAACCACCTCAAATCACTGTCAAAATCGCCCGTGTGAACGGGACATAACATTGTTAGCATACAATACTTTCTGATCATTTATCGAACGCTAAAGCAGATTAATTAACCAATCAGATTATCGTTTATCTTCTGGTTTAACATGGATGACTACTTTCTAATAACATTTTTGTTGTTTTAGGATTGGGATTTTGTCCTCTTAATAATCAAAGCTGCATGGGGACTGAAAATAGAACAAAAACACAAGAATGTGCCAGTAGCAAAGGTAGCTGCTCTACTCGATAATCTAAGTATACAAAAAAAAAAAAAAATCAAATGAATCTCCTTTCTGATTGGTCGAGGCGCGTGCGTTATGAAATCTAACAGCACGCGCAAAAAATACTTAATCTGATTTTCTTTCTTTCTTAGTTGAATGCGATTTTGAACGCGGTCTATGTGGATTGACTCATGATCGAGGAGGGAGTTTTCAATGGCTTCTCAACTCAGGACCAACACCAACAAAAGAAACCGGCCCCAACTACGATCACACGAACATGAATAACAAAGGTATTCTGTAGTTCTTGATAATCAGGGCCGGATTGAGGGGGGCACACTTTTGAAAAGAAAATTTTACAACCTAATTTTATCGAACCCTAAATACAACCTCTGCGCTGATCTATAAGTCAGGGCATGGCTAACTCACAGATCGAACTCAAAACACAGATCGAATTTGAACTAGCGTGTTGTGTTTTGTGGAGTGAGCAAAACCGGGAGAACACGGAGATAAAAATCAAGATTTAAGTTAGTGGTATCAAGATGATGTAAAGGTTTCTCATGGCAGCCATGTTAGAAGTCAAAATAATAGAAATTTTCTCCTTTGGGAAATAAATTTTCTTGTCATGCAAAAATGTTGCATTGTACTGCCCCTTAAACATGGCTGCCGCGAGAACCCTCTTTAAGAGGAAGAGAGCATTAATGTTTTTAATTCATAAACGTATGGCAGTTACTGTTATTCTTCTTTGCTTTAGGTAAATACATCTACATCGAAGCATCAGACGGACAGACAGGAGAGAAGGCGCTGTTGTCAAGTGACTTCATCAGAGGTGCTCAGTCAGTTTGTATTCAGTTCTGGTACCATATGAACGGTATTGAAACTGGAAGCTTAAACATCTACAGCAGGACAAATAGCTCGGAGGATTTGCTTTGGTCACGAAGTGGGAATAAAGGCAATAGCTGGTTGTTTGGACAAGTTGGGTGTCACTCCACGAGTACTCACCGAGTAAGTTTATTTATTTTTTAATTCTTAGATCATATGCGGTCAGCATCAAAATACTCCAGTTTGAAATAATCCCCTTCAAAATCGCCTTCTTGAAAGGTAGCTGTGCCTTTGCATCGAAGCGAGACATGAGGTGACCTTGCAATGATGGAAACCTTTTTTAGCGCCTTGGACAATTATTCACATGTCTCTGCCATTGCAAAGTCACCCTCATGTCTCGCTTCGATGCAAAGACACGGCTACCATTCAAGATGGCGCAGAGAACTATGAAGGGGACTATCGATTGGTTGCAAGTATTCCTAAGAATGCAAGGGACACGTTGGTAGTTAGAGAATTCCATAAGTGGTAGGGTTGGGTAGTTTGGTTCATTCATTATGGTCGCCACGTTTTGTTCAGGGGTGTGTGTGAGAAGATTTCTTTGAAGCTTTTGATAACTGTATTTTCTATGATTGTTCCTGTATGCGCGCGCTTATTGTTAACTACGTACGTTATTTTAAACATAATACGTGTACTACAACCCTGATGATGGCCAAGATGGCCGAAAGCTTGGTTCAATAAATAAATCATTTCGCAGAAGACACATAGTCAGATATTAACTTTTGATAACTGTTTTTGACTTTCTCCTGTGTTTGGTAGATCATTCTTGAAGGTGTAATAGGTTCAGGGCCGCGTGGAGATATCGCTTTAGATGACCTATCTATATCGCTTGATAGTTGTACAACACTTATTGACGATATAGGTAAGAACTATTGAAACAGTTGCTTCATTCTAGAGGATGATGAGTAGCGCGGATTTCGTGTGAGTGTGAAAAGTCACGGCACAGTTACGGCGCGCGCTCGGCACCAAATTTCGAATGTTTTCATACACGGCACGGTACGGACACGGACACGGTCACGGCAAGGCGCGGTCCGTGCCGTAACTTTATCAAAGTCATACGAAAATTGCTCTTAGACAGTTCAGGAAAAAATCATGAATAATCATTATTTTCCAGATTCCCTCAGCTGTACTTTTGACAAAGACATTTGCAGTTGGAATGCAAGTCGCTTTTGGCATGTTCGACCTTCGTCTAACCACATGCACAACCTTGACAATATCTATCGATCAGGTACGTCAGCAAAGGACAATTGACTGGTTAATTATTTGAAGTCATTTCGCAAGTTTTCAATATATTATTGCTGGCTGACAGCACACGATGGTCAGTGTCATCAGTTAACCACCATTTGAAGCAGATTATGAGATTCAAAGACTTTTGTCAGCTGAATGAAACCCAGCAACTAGAGGCTTGCACTATCACATGATAAATTCGTTTCAAATGTATGTTGAGGAAAAAATGAGAAAACGTGAAAATGAGAAATTTCGCACTGGTGGATCCAAGAAGTTGGTTGAAGGGGTTGCAATACCCCTATGAGAAGTTTTTTTCTTAAACAGAATGATCAATAAAAAGTTCTAATTATTTTCTAATTTTTTACCTTAGACGCTCAAGCAGTATTGCATTTCACTATGCATGAAGCGGTTCATTTAGCTGAAACAAGTTGTCTCAGAACGGGCCCAAAATACCCCTTTCAAACGTCGACCTTCTCATGAGCCGAAGCTACTGACATCAAAGAAGACCTCCTTATATCCATTGTTCTCAATGCGTTCGGCTCATGAGCAGATCGACGTTTGAACTGTGCCTTAGGTATTTAGGAAATAAGTGTTGAGAAGGATCTTGATATTTTTCAGATGGGTATCTAATTCTTTTCCCGTCAAAAAGCCACCCGATTTGGGAGAAGATAATGAGCCCTGTTGTCAAAACCAGCTATGGTGTGAAATGCTTTAAGTTCTGGTACAATTTGGTTATTGGAGGGAAATTAAGCACCGGAGTAAAAGTATCGGTGAAGATGAAGACAAAAACGATTGAATTGTGGAGCTGGACTGAATACACAAATGGATGGCAGTATGCACAGATCCCGCTGAATTACTCACAGGATTATCAAGTAAGAGGAAGTTCAGGTGGAGACGGACTTGTAGATCACGTTACCGCAGCCATGTTGGATGATAGATACCATGAAACAAATAGTCCCCTCCGCAGCTCTTTGCGCTATCTTGAAAGGTAGCCGTGCCTTTGCATCGAAGCGAGGCATTAGGTGACCTTGCAATGATAGATACCTTTTTTATAAACACTTTGGACAGTTATTCACATCCAGCTGATCTGAGAAAAAATATTAGCCAATCAGAATCGAGAAAATTTGCAAAACTGGGGTGTCATCCTTAGCAGCCAGAAGACTCCGGAAACGGCTAATTCTTTATTTTATTTTCTCACTAAATGACGAATATCATACTAATTTTATACAAAATATCAATAACCTCTCCTAAAAATCTATATTTATCTCAGATATAAATTTTTGTAAGTCGATTTTTGCAGGCTTCATGACACCTCAGTTTTGCAGTGACGTCATTTCTACGTCACTATTTCAGATCAGCTGGATGGGTGAGATTTCATTTCTTACCAGGACTGCTGTCGCGTGATCTTGAACAATCACTATATAGCTTTGAAGTGAGAAGTTCATATTTATGGAAAACTACTTTCAGATCAAAAGAGAAGCTTAATGAAAATTTTATGTCTTTGATTCGTCCCAGGTCATAATTGAAGGAAGAAAAATCACCACTTATCCAAAACTAGGAATAGATGATATTGTGTTCTCCAAAGAAACCTGTGACATCATACCAAGATATGGTATGTATTAATATTCATTTGTCTTGGTCTTGGTTGCTCAGACTTCGGTATTAGGCTTGAAACATTTGCACTTGTTTTCGTAGTTGATCCTCCTGAAATCTACAAAGAGTCATTCGGTGCCATTAAACACTGGAAACTAGACGGATCTGATCACGATGTAAAGTATGTATCAAAAACTCTGCATGATATATCTTATAAGACAAGAAACAACAACAATAATTACGTACAATAAAATACAGCAGCAAACAAGAAGAACAACAATAGCAACAGCAGCAGCAACAACAACAGCACCAACAACAGCAGCAGTAGCAACAAAAAAAACAGCAACATCAACAACAACAACAGCAGCAACAACAACAGAAGCAATAACAGCAGCAGCAACAACAACAGCACCAACAACAGCAGCAATAGCAACAAAACAACAGCAACAACAACAACAGAAGCAACAACAACAACAGAAGCAACAACAACAGAAGCAACAACAGCAGCAGCAACAACAACAACAGCAACAGCAGCAGCAACAACAGCAGCAACAACAACAGAAGCAACATCAGCAGCAGCAGCAACAACAACAGCAACAGCAGCAGCAACAACAGCAGCAACAACAACAGAAGCAACAACAGCAGCAGCAACAACAGAAGCAACAACAGTAGCAGCAACATCAGCAGCAGCAGCAACAACAACAGCAACAGCAGCAGCAACAACAACAGCAACAACAGCAGCAACAACAACAGCAGCAGCAACATCACCAACAACAACAGCAGCAATAACAACAGCAGCAACAACAACAACAGCAACAACAACAATAGCAAAAATAAGTACAGCAGCAGCAACATCACCATCAACAACAACAGCAATAACAACAACAACAACAACAACAGCAACAACAACCACAGCAAAAACAACAGCAGCAGCAACAACAGCAGCAGCAACAACAGCAAACCCGCCTTCGCGTTTCCATATCTCTTACGTTCCCTTCCTACATTTCCTAGTGCCCTGGTTCCTCCTTGTGGTTACCGTCGTTAAACAATGATATTCTTCTTTAACTTCTAGACCTGTAGGGGCAGTAACGTACCTCAGAGATCGAGGGCGGTTCGTTACATGCTTGGACGGAAAGACAGCTTACCTAGAGACGCCTGCTGTTGACATACGTTTGACGAGTTTCTCCATTTCATGTTGGGTCATGTTCAGGGATGCGGGCGTCATGAGTCATATTTATTCCGACTGGACCGATCCGTTCCAGTTTCGTCTCTTCGCGAATCAAAGAGTGCTTACGGCGGAATTGCGTGGGAAGGGCCACGTCAATATAGTTATCCAGTTGAGTACGTAAGTTGAGTAAAGAAACTGTTTTTTTTTTTAACAAATGTGAATGCTCATTAGGTGAACAATACTGAAATCGTAATGCTATGTATTTGGTATACTGTTGAATGGTTATTGTACTATTACCACTACCACTAAACGCCCTGTACTCACCTCTACCACTAACCATCACTATCATTATCGCCATCACCATCATAACAATCGCCAACACCAACCTTACCAAGAAAATCGATTTCAGCATATTTTATAAAAAAATTTATTTATCTATTAACTTTACAAGTAGATACATGTATTTATTTTAGGGCATAATCAACAGGACATTAAAAGTCCCATGTAAAGACTAGGCTGTCTACCATTAATCATATTAATAGACCCTATTCGTTGTGGTGCACTATTTTACCATTACAGATCAGACCACGTGTCATTCCCTTGAGAATAAGATTCTTTGCTTGAGCTGTATCCATAATAATGTTCTTCTCGTGTGCAACTGTTAAGCAAAGAAATGATACTCTTGGGAATGGCACGTGGTCTTAAATGGGAAAACATTACGCCATGACGAACAAGGTCTAATACATTGATCTTTTTCTCGTATTAGTCTACCGTTGTCCTCATAACTACTTACATGGCCTTATCACAAATATAAGGTGATTCAGAATGACCTCTTTGATTTTTGCCAGAGTACTGAGTACAACCAAAGGATGGATACACGTTGGTTTTGTTTGGAACAGACAGTCGCGTTCTGCATACCTGTACGAGAACGCCATACTGAAAGGAATAAAGGGACTCTCTCCCAACATAGATGTTGATTTACAACTGACAGACCACACCTCTTACGAGATTGGCGCCAAGAAAGACACTAATGAATTTCTACGTGGATGCTTGAGAGATTTGATGGTCTTTGATCGTGCGTTAGACTACCATACAATGCATTTGCTGTACAGTAAGTACTGTTTATTGGGCCACGTTGAAATGAAGGTAGGGTGTCCCTGTGCTAGCTAGTCTGGACAACCTCCCGTAATGGAAACAAAGCCTTATTCTGATAGCATTTCTTTATTTTTAAACGATCATCATCATCATCATCATCATCATCATCATCATCATCATCATCATCATCATCATCATCATCATCATCATCATCATCAGCATCAGCATCAGCATCAGCATCAGCATCATCATCAGCATCAGCATCAGCATCAGCATCACAATCATCATCATCATCAACCAGACAATTATCCTTGACTTCCTTATTATCATTATCGTTATCCTCATTATCACGACCACCACCAACACCATCATCATCATCATCACCGTCATCATCATCATTCCATATTAGCAACATCGGCCTCATCATTATCATCATGATAAAAGAATGTATCATTACTATCCTTAATAATCTTCATTGTCAGACATTCAATGTTTCTTGATGTCTTTCACGATGTACAGATATTAATATAATATTATTTTATTATTGGTATGCGATATGGGACAATATGATGTTTATTTGATTTTCTTCCTATAATTTTACATAATGAAGGTCCATCAAGAGAGATGTGCCCAATTCGATCGACAACTGCTGGTGATTGCTGTGAATTTCCTTACACATTTCAAAATCAGTCGTACGACACCTGTATTTACCGTCAGTCAAGGTTCATGTGCGGGACTACATCTAAATCTGTATTTGGAAGGTGCAACGGTATGATAATCATTTGTTATTACCTCATTCTCCCCCTTATCCTGGTCCCTGGTCCCTGGTCCCTGGTCCCTGGTCCCTGGTCCCTGGTCCCTGGTCCCTGGTCCCTGGTCCCTGGTCCCTGGTCCCTGGTCCCTGGTCCCTGGTCCCTGGTCCCTGGTCCCTGGTCCCTGGTCCCTGGTCCCTGGTCCCTGGTCCCTGGTCCCTGGTCCCTGGTCCCTGGTCCCTGGTCCCTGGTCCCTGGTCCCTGGTCCCTTGTCCCTGGTCCCTGGTCCCTGGTCCCTGGTCCCTGGTCCCTGGTCCCTGGTCCCTGGTCCCTGGTCCCTGGTCCCTGTTTAATTCTTTTTTATATAGACTTTACCTCTTAAAACATGTGGTAACTTTTGTTGATATTTTCAGTTGATGAAGAATGCGGTAATGTCAAAGACAACTGGTGTGGCTGGGAGAAAGTTGACAGTAGTGGTAACCCATGGAAAAGGGGAACACTTCACGACATGATAAAGCTCAAGTCGATAGCATCTTCCAAACCAGGTTTCTGTTTAAAAAATGATTTGTATAATTTAATGATTGCCATTAACAATCAAGTGATTTCCATCGAGTCAAAGATCTAGCAAAACCAACCCACACAACCAAACCTACAAACCTACAAACCTACAAACCTACCTAGTAAACATGTTTAACAAACCACATAAACAAAAAGAACAGATATATGAAACGAAAAGGGTTGTCACTGATTATATATTTTATAGATGTTTCGGTCGTGGTCCTGCGACCTTCATCGGTCACTTTGGAAACGAGCAAGGGACTGGGGAGAATTTCGAATTTAAGTCTAATTTTTCCAAACATAACAACCAATCATATCTACTTCCAGGTGATTATGAAGCAAGCTTCCCAGAAAACCATAATGGATACGTCAACTATACTGGCTTACCGGATATGACGTCATTTACTATATGCATGTGGCTAAAGACCAGCGACCGAAAATATGCTGGTACCCTGTTTGTTTATCGAGTGTATTCTGAAGATGCTGGCACCTATGTTACTGCTATAGGAATATTTGATTACAGGAATATCTATGTTAATGTAGGCAAGATATTTTCGTAAGTAGTTTTATTTTACTGCACAAGATTTCTGTTACTTTGTGCGCAATTTTTTTGTCTTTCAAATTTTTTATTTTCCATTGTATCGATAATAGAATGAAATAGTAGTATTTATATGGTACGTTGAGTTCAATTTCACGTAAGCTAACTTATCATATGACCGTATTTCACTGTACGCGTGATTCTAAAAAAAACCTTTGGGGAAAATGTCGTCAGCAAACAAAGTACGCTTTTCCGAAAAGTGTAATAATTTCCCGTTCGGACTCGCCGTTCGGACTCGCTGCCGGCAATCATGTAAAAACTACGCATTTTGATTCGCATTTATTAAAAACGCTTTGAAATCGATTTTTTATATGTGGTCATATGATAAAATGCTTATTGACTGAGTTAAGGTCGGTCCGAACGGGAAAATATTTGGCTCGAGGTCCTTGGCACGGAACTCGCTGCGCTCGTTCCGTACTTCAGGACCTCGAGCCAAATATTTTCCCGTTCGGACCGACCTTAACTCAGTCAATAAGTACATATTACTAAAACTTATTGAAGGATTTTGGACACCAAAACTTAGCGATAAACCTATGTCAAAACTCTGTATTTCAAAAGACATCTTTAGCTTGGGCGCTTGTTTTGCCCATTTCAGACCGCGTGTAATTCCTTTGAGAATAGGATTCTTTCTTTCATTTACATCGAAACAATAAAGAAATAATACTCAAGGAAAAACGTGGTCCGAAATGGGCAAAACATTGCACCCAAACTATAAAGGTCTATTCGATTTGCGAGTTAGCAATACCCTGAACTGGGATCATATTGAAAATCTTGAGAATTGAACCTATCATGCATCAATCCCTTGAGTATTATTCTTCTGACGACCACTGCCACTTGAGAAACTACATTACTATTAAAAAAGTTTTTTAAGAATTTGAACTGCAAAGGGAATGAGGTTAAAGTTATCCTTCATCACTGGGACTATTGTGCCATTTTAGGCTTTGAAATACTCATCCTTCAACCCCCCTCTCTTTAGTTGCCTACTGTTCAAATCGATTTTTGTACCTTTTTCATTCCCAACCAGAAATGTACTCGGCGTGTCTTTGAACGATAGCGTTTGGCATCATATTTGCCTTAGATGGAAAAATAAAGATGGTCTCGTCGTGATAGGTATTGATGGAAGACAATTAACAGGAACTTTTGCACAAACTCGAGGAGATGTAATTTCAGGTATGGAGCTACCTGATCCTGAATTCTAATAGTCCCCTTCCCAGTTCCCTGTGCCATCTTAAAAGGCAGCCATGCCTTTGCATTGGAGCACAACTGCCCAAGGTGTTAAAAGAGTTCTCTATCGCTGCAAGCTCACCCTTGGTCTCGCTTCGACGCAAAGGCACAGCTACCTTTCAAGATGGCGCAATGAACTGTGAAAGAGACTATTCTACCTTTGGGCTTTGATTAAGGCTCCGTTAGTGATTATCCCAAGCTGTGGTATAACAGCCAAAGCTGGTAGAATATACAATGGCTCTTCTGTATTCTGATTGGTTGCATTTTCAATAATGTGGGATAAATTATAATACGTGTAAATAAAAAAAAAGGCATTGCAAATTTTTTGAAACATACTTTCTAATCAATTTTCTTTCTTATTTCAGGAAATGGAGAACTTATTATAGGAGCAACATCGTCTTATGCCCGTACAGCTGGTGGAGGAGTCGGTCAGTTCGTTGGAACAGTTACTGACGTCAATATCTGGACTTACTTTATGTCGTATAAAGATCTAAAGCTCATGAAACTTGGGTGTGGAGGGCAGCTAAGGAAACCATTCATGAACTGGGAGCTCTTTAAAGATTTCTTCGTTGGGAATATATCTGTAAGGCAACCGGCTACTTGTAAGGATAAACCAGGTAATTCAATGTAGGTTTTTTAAATAAGGCAAACTGCTACTGTATTATTCATCTGTCCGAAATTCAAAGGAAGAAAGAAATGGTTAAGAGCACAGCAAATTATCACGCGATCTATGACTAGGGCGATATATTGTATAAAGACCACTTTCAGCGCTTGGGAATGCAGCTCGATAGCCCACTTCCGAGATATGCTTCGCTTGTCACGCACAAAGGCTCCAGTACGAGGCTCCGAGGGCTATTTGGAGGACAATACAATCGGTTTCCAATTCTCAGGAGATTGAAATTATTTTGTTTTGCCCTCCACTAGAAATTGAGCTGCTTTGAAGTCAAGTGCAAGGGGTCTCTATCCATATTTTGATAGGCATATTGACGTCATCCCTTGTCCGCCATTTTGGAAGATTTCCATGAATCAGATTCATGTTTTTTTTTTCAAGAAGAGTACACTGTGTGGTCACCCTGTTTCTTTTTGCCTTTTTGAATCACAAATTTTCCAGTTTTCAATGCCTTATTTTGCTTTTTATTGGTCAGGCGTACGTGCCATTATGACGTCACATAATGTGATTGATCCTGGTATGACATCATCTGTCTACATGAGCCCAGTCTTCCGCAGCTCCCACCTTTCTTATGGCCAATGTCTGAGGTTCCGGTATTTAATTTACGGACCAGGAACACGTAAACTGCGGATATATCACCATTTAAAAGTTGACAACTATGCTAAGAGACTAGTGTGGTTTGCCAATACATCGAATAGTACTGAATCAGCATGGCATTATGGAAAGGCAGCTATTTCGGGTGTATCTGAATACAAGGTTTGTAGGTTTTTTTAAATTTCCTTGACTCTACAGTGTCTTTCATGCCGTACCGTTCCATGACGTTGACGTTACCATGACTAAGCACTTGAATGGCTATGATGTAGTAAGTGCACTCTCGGCTTGAAATCCGGCAATGGCTTAACATTTTGATTGACAACGATTTTATGCACTCTGATTGGTTCAAAGTATGTTACCATTTCCGTGCCGTGCGTCCCGTTCCACAGCCTGTTATACTAACTGTTCTCTTTACTTATCCACTGTTTGTGTTAACTTAATATATCTGCATTATTTTTGTTAAGATTTCCCTTGAAGGATTCCAGGGTAATGAACCTGGTTATATCGCAGTTAAGGGTATACATGTTGACGATGGCTACTGTAATACACTCCCTCCAACTGCTAAAAAAGGTAATGGAATATCAAGACGTATCACCATTTCAACTAAGATTTTTACCTCAATCTGCTGTATTGAGTGAACTAAAGTGGGTTGCCTGTTCAGTATATGTGGTGGTGGTGGTGAGTGGTGTTTGTGCCTTACAGTTGTGTGATGTTTTGATAGAAAACATGCTGAAAAAACCTGCAGACAAAGTTTGGGAAAACCCCATATTTTTGTGACCTTTCGCTGATTGCATCCACATCACCCATACTGCATTTCAGGCTTGGTATGCAACATGCAACATGCAACAGAACCTTCACCAACCTTTTTGAAATAGCTGTATGCGGTAATGTTAGAAAGTAGTAAGCATGTTGCAACAAATTTAATTGTGCACATTATCTATAATAGTTGCAATAAGAAACCTTCTATTCATACCTTATTTTTTTTAGTTTGCCTCAAACACCTGTCAAAGCCAAGCGGCATCCTCCAATCTCCATTCTATCCCGGTTACTACAACCTTAACGAACACTGCACCTGGTACATCAAAGTCAAGCAAGATCATTTTATTCGTCTCTACTTCCTCTCGTTCGACCTGGAAGACCATCCAGTTTGTCAAAAGGATTATGTCTCAGTCTATGATGTTGGAAAAATAAAGAGGATTGGTAAATATTGTGGAACTCGTTATCCAAAGTTCGTCGAGTCGACAGGAAATGTTATGATTGTGGTCTTCAAAAGCGATGAGAATGTCATTCGAACTGGTTTCAAGGCACAATACAAGGCTATATCAAGTAAGAAACAGTACAAAACCTTTGATATATTGATGTATCCCGCGCCATGGAAAAAACAGACAATCAAAATGCAGGAAAGCCTGCGGTATTCGATTCCACAAGTTGTTTGCATCAAATTTTGCAGTGTTTGGAATTTCTTGACTAAATGCCTAGGAATTTTCAATGATGATGGAAAAAATACATATAACTCTTGTTACAGCGGACACACTCGCGAGAGTTAGTTGAGAGTCCTTTCTTTGACAGAATTTTCCGCTGGGGATTTTGCCCCTGTCCGCGCAGTAGCTAGGTGTCCATAAAATCGGAGTGTCCGTATGGCGAGAGTTGACCGTAATTATACAATGCTTTCTTGTGGCACAACATTGCTTATCCCACTTCTCACTTGTATTTTCTTAGAAAACAAATTTGTCTAAAGGCTCGATGATTCCATGGTGTGCCCTCAGAAGCATAGACATACCACGTTTTGTTAACAGTCTCTCTTTTTCCTCCTAACTCAGTCGATTTGGGGTTTTCCCTGCTTTGGACGTAGGGTCGAGTTTGGAGGCGGCACGCAGGGAGAGTCAAACTAGCCCCCACTCCCCGCGCGACCATGGGAAATCTGACTCGACTGAGTTAGGAGGGAAAACAGGGACAGTCGATCAGAAGCATTGTATAACAAGTATTGAGTAAAAATACAAGACTAAATGCGTTGATTTTTTATTTGGTTTTAGAGCAAAAGATTATAACTAATGAAACATGTACATCCTATGAAGGTCGGTGTAGAATATCCATTCGCCTGTGAAGTCCCACATGGTTTGTATTGTTTATTAAAGTTTTGCATTCTTTGCTTTAATATTTTCAATTTTCAGGTTGTCCATTGAATTGTGAATGCAGTTTGATGTCTAGTGATCCAGAGAGTATCATGATCAATACGCGTGAGGGAGTGACATTGACCACAATTCCTGCAGACATCCCAGACAATACTAAATTACTGTAAGTCACTCGGAGATCATTGCAGTGTGGCTTTTGTCACACGGTGGCCATGTCTATTCCCATGAGAGCAAAAACCTTTGTTTGAAACGTTCTGAAATGACTCAAAGCGAGGGCAAGGAGACCCAATGAATTCCTAACCTATTGTTTCTCCGCATGATTAATGCGAATACGGAGTGCCAAAGTTTTCTTCTCTGACTTCTCATTGGATGAGAGAGTATCACGTGATTCTTGTGCTCAAGCCCTCTCCCGCTCGTGTACACTCATGCATGATTTAAAAACTTACTGGTTATTACCCTACTAGCAGAGGTACCTTTTCCATTTTTCTATTACTGCTTTGTCTTTTCGCTGTACTGGCTCTTATTTACTTATTTATTTATTTATTTGCCCTGATTCGCCTTTTTTCGTTTGAGCATGCGCCGAGTTGGCGACCAAAAACTTGGAAGAAAACACGCACGCATAGAATGAACAAGAGAGTTCTCTGACGAAAATGAGCCTGCAAACATGCGCACGCATAATGTAGTCAACTCTCAACTGGTCACTCATGAGCAAACGTTCGAATCCAAAATGGTGGACGGAAACAACGTTCTCGTTTGCATGTCATCTAGCAACCTGTGACGTACCACGTGACGCAACTCGGCGTATGCCTTCAAATCAAAATCAAGGTTTTTCATCCAGTAAGCCGCTCAATGTTTTAATCTATGTTAAATCCTTAAATCACAGAATGCTATGCAACAACAGAATTGATCGACTTCCAGCAGAAGCTTTCAATGGAAATGCCAAGAACATCGAGTATTTGTAAGTATGGCACCTGTTCTGTCTCGTTTATCCCAATTCTTGCCAGCTCATCTGTGACAGTTATTTCTTTTAGAACAAAAAATGTATCACTTGTCACTATTTATTTGAATGCTTTCAGTAACCTTTTGAAGCGGTACAGCTACGCTTCGTGCTTCTCCTAACCCTTCTCTAGTGTTTTGCCAATACCTGCGTGCTTTATAACTGCACACAGCACGCGCGAGCGTTTTCTATTTCTTCATTTTTACAAAAAGGATATTTTTCAATTCAGTATTTTCTAAAAACATTTTCTAGTTTTCGTACATTTTTCATTCTATGTGAATAAAGTATTACATTTGTTTCCGTTCCGGTATCCTAAAAATCTTGCGTTGTGATTGGCTGTTTGAGCGTGTGGTATTTTCTCAGTATCTGCCCACGGTCCGGTATCCTGACGTCATCCGCGAGCGCTTGAGCGCTTATGCAAAACAAGTGGAAAAGTCATTGGGGGAAAATGAATAAATTATTTACCGTCCTAAAGTCGGTCCGGATAGGGGAAAACTGTACCCTCGGCCTTGAAAACGGACCTTGACGTAATGATCTCCTGGCCGGTAAATAATATATATATATCTTTTTTGTTCTTATCTTCAGAGATATATCGCATAATATTCTCATGGATATACATAGCTCAGCTTTACAAAACTTGACGCGACTTGAAACACTGTGAGTATTAAAAATCTTCCTGTTAACACAATAGTATGTCACTGGATAGAGCTATTTCAAAAAAAAATTAGTGAAGGTTTTGTTGCATTTTGCATGCTGCATGTTACAACTGTGGATCATATGCAAATAATGTCAGCACAGAATATAAAATGCCGGAAAATGCGTGCAGACAAAGTTTCGAAAAAATTATTGTATTGTTGTGACTTTTCGCTGATACATTCACATCGCCCACAGTGCATTTCGGTCTTAGTATACAACATGCAACATTACCTTCCTCAACCTCATTTTTGAATAACTGTATCGTGATGGATTTTTTTTGTGATTTTTGTAAACCATATGTACATTCAAAATTATCATCTGTGACTATTATTTTAAATTTTCTTTTTTTTTTAGGAGGTTGAACTCTAATTATCTGATTTCGTTAAATGGAAAAACCTTTAATGGTTTGACACAATTAACCATATTGTAAGTGATCTTCTGTCTTTCTTTTTCTTCTCCCCTCGTTTTTTTTCTTTTTTTCCTTTCAACAATCACACTATGAATTACGACTTTGGCTGGCCTTACACCGTACCGGACTAATTTTAAACAGTTCAAATATTTGATCATATTCCACATAAAGTCCATATAAATATTCCATTTACACGGAACCGTCTCTTCATTTACGCGGAACCGGACCGTTTGAATTTTTGTCCAGATAGCACAGTTCCATGTAAACGGAACGCCTACACGTACAACGTTTTGAACGGTAAAAAATTCGTCCAGTACAGTGTAGGGCAAGAATTTATTTATTACCAAATCATCATTCTATCCTATGTACCTTAACAGAACACGTTTCTTTATCTTACAGGGACCTCAGCAATAATCTTCTTCCTCACCTCCAACCAACACTTTTTAGTTCTCTAGCTTCATTGTCATCACTGTACGTTGTTGATACGATAGACTTTAAAGAGAGAAAATAGTTCCCTTCACAGCTCCCTGCAACACCTTGGAAGCTTGAAATGATAGAGAACTTTTTAACACCTTGGACAATTATTCACATGTCTCTATCATTGCAAGGTCACCTCATGTCTCGCTTGGATGCAAAGGCACGGCTACCTTTCAAGGTGGTGCAGGAAACTGTAAAGGCGGGACTATTTTTTAAATTTTATTTTGACTTAAAAGTCATATAGGCCCCTTGCCCTAAATCCCTACCTTGGGGTCAAAACAGCGGAGAAAAACAGGAGACCAGTTATTTTTGGCTTTGACCACCAGATTGGCAATAATTGCAAGGGGTATATAAACCCCTTGCAGCACGTCGGAATGCAGCTCAATTTGGAGGACAAAACAATAGGTGGCAATTCTCAGGAGATTGAAACAATTTTGTTTTGTCCTCCAAATTGAGCTGCTTTGACGTCACGTGAAAGGGGTCAAAAGCATCACTAAGTGAAAGTCACAAGCCACTGATAGGTCACGTGATTTGTTCCCGCCATTAATAATACAATGCAATTCTCTTATTACCAAGGAGTCTTCGGTCAAACCGACTTAAATCAATGGAACCAACAGCATTCAAGAATAATAGGAATCTCACTTCATTGTAAGTATTATTGATGGCACGATTCAACTCTATAAGTTGCACATTGTCTGTGAATATGTATTGCTGTACAGGCCAAAAACAAAGAAGTAGCCGTTGGATTTGCTGAAATTTGACTCGGAGAAAGATCAATGAGCATAATTTAAATGGCCAAATCTTTTGCCTATTGCACCTTTTGGGGCATATTTTGTCGAATGGCAGTGAATAGGTTATATTCACGATAGACGCCATCATGGTTTATATATTGTAATGCAAATTAGCAATTAAAATTTCAGGGGGCAAAGAAAGCACTTTTAAAAACTCGGCTCGTCCTAGTAATTTAATTTTTATGCCAAATATTGTTTCAAACTTCCAAAGAAATCTGCGTGTAGTTTTGGAACTGTTACTGGAAAACATTAAGGTGGAATCTCCTGATTTTAGAATTTTTTTGCCGCCTTAGCAACCACGTGACTAATCTGTATTACAATGCGAAAACCACCATGGCGTCTATCACGAATCAAAGCTATTGATATTTCTTTTAGGTATATCAATCACAACGATCTTAAAGAAATCCCAGATGAGTTAATCAGGAATCTAAAGCACCTGAAGATACTGTAAGCTTGCTTTGTTACAATAGAAATTTAAAGAAATTGCCATAGCTAGGACATTTATCGGGAATTCGCGTGGAGGCTATAAAATGCCATGGCTAATTGACATGGAGATACTTTTTAAACTGTCAGACACGTAAAGTCCATGCATGCATAATGGGAAAATTTAGACCCCTTGAACTACAATCCCTGCTTTAGGGCTAAACAATGAAAAATATTCGAATAAAACAAAGTCCAACCCTCAAGAGAATGAAATTCTAGTGTTTTGTGGGGTCTTTCAAAATCCCCTTTCCAGACACCCCTTCCAAATCTTCTTCTTCAATGTATATTGAATTAAGAATGATCCGTTACGATGCATTGAATTATACTTGTACTGATACGAGTATTTGTGTTTTTAGAAATTTAAGCAACAACAAGATCAAAGTATTCAGTGCAACAATGTTTGAGGGACTAACTTCTCTTGAAAAGTTGTAAGTCGTATTTCTTATTCATCATATTTTCATTGCTAACTTTCTCGTACTTCTACATAATATACTAGACTGATTTAGCATCAGGACGCGAACGTCAAATACGAAGGCGCAAGTGCATTTTTTTCCGTGCGCGCGCCGTCCTCAACGAGGTTGACGTCCTCAATGCTGCAAATGGCTTCCTGTTGCGGACGGCTAGCGCACGAAAAAAATGCGCTGGCGCCGTCGTATTTGACGTTCGCGTCCTGATGCGAAATCAATCTACTGTGTCGTCGTAGACGACGACGATGTAGCTAAGGAGTTTTATAATTTTTGTAATAGCCCCCTTCACAGTTCGCTGCGCCATTCGAAAGGTAACCGTGCCTTTCCATCGAAGCGGAGGCGACCTTGCAATGAGAGAGAAATGTGAATAATTGTCCAAGGTGTTTAAAAAAGGTCTCTATCATTGCAAGGTCACCTCAAGTCTCGCTTCGATGAAAAGGCTTGGCTACCTTTCAAGATGGCGCAGGGAACTGTGAAGGGGAATATTGATTTTCTTATGTGATTTCCTTTCAAGGTACCTGCAAAACAACTTTCCAATAAAATTATCACCGAGCATTTTTAAATCACTTCCTGCACTGAAAGAATTGTAAGTAAAGTTTTTGTTGCTGCTGTTGTTTTTGACGTTTCTACTGTTGTCTATTCCACTGCTACCGCCACTGTTGTTGCTTTTGCTGGTATTGTTTTTTTAATTGGGTCGCGCAGCTACCAGAAACAGGCTATGGTTTTTGGAATATCAAGTTATACTTCCAAGCAGATCGCGCGCGATGCGTGATTTAGCATCAACTGACACAAACGTCAGAGACGATGCTCGAGCTCATTTTTTTCGTAAATCACCGTCCTCAAAGGGTTGACTTCCTCAACAGGATGTGAAAACGCTACAATCCTACACAGGATGTGACGTTTGCTATTTGATGCTAAATCACTCTAACATGATGATGATGATTTTGACCGCTTGTTCTTTTGCTGTCTGTTAGGCTGTTAATTCAAGTTGTTCGTTTGATTTATTGTTTGTTTGTTTGTGTCTTTTTGTCTGTAGTTTGGTCACAAAGGGGGATAGGTTAGTTTTTTTGGTTAGCTGGTTGACTTGCCGCGAGCTTGACTGCTTTAAATCTATATCTTCTGTCTAAATTCTTCTCAGGCACGTGGATGGGTTCTTCCTTTGCTGCTATGCCAAGAAAGCTATCCCGGATGTAAAATGCTTCTCACCAAAAGATTTCTTCTCCAGCTGCTCTGATCTGATGAAAAATAAAACGCTACAAATTTTCATCTGGATTCTCGGTCTGTCAGCCTTACTCGGCAACTTTTTTGTCGTGATCCTACGTTCAGTTTTTAAAGAGGACAACAAGGTGCATTCCTTTCTGCTCACCAACCTTGCAGTTGCAGACTTCTTAATGGGAGTCTACATGCTCATACTCGCTATAAATGACGTTACATTCCAAGGAGAGTACTTCAAGCATGACTTCACATGGAGAACTGGGAACATTTGCAAGCTCGCTGGGGCTTTGTCGCTGTTATCAAGTGAAGTGTCTGTCCTCCTTCTGACATTAATAACTGCGGATCGCTTCAAAAGTATCGTTTTTCCATTCCGTTTTGGAAAGTTAAGAATGAAAGGAGCTTGTTTCATGGTTGTTCTTATATGGACCATCGGGCTTGTTCTTTCAGTTATTCCTCTTCTTAATTTGAGTTATTTTTACGATGAATCACGACGGGTTGGCTATTATGGACGATCAGCTTTATGCCTTCCACTGCAGCTGACACGAGACAAACTTGCTGGCTGGGAATACTCAGTGACAATTTTCATCGTACTCAACTTAATTTCCTTCACCTTTATCTTTGTAGCTTATATCTTAATGTTCATAACGGTAAAGCGAATTTCTTCTTCGATACGTTCAACAGTAATGAGTCGAGAATCCCAGATGGCAAAGCGGATGGCGTTCATCATCGCCACGGACTTTTGTTGTTGGATGCCTGTTATTATCATCGGGATTCTTTCCGTGCTGGACCTATTTCATGATCCAGAACAACAGGTTTATGCTTGGTTGGCTGTGTTTGTGCTTCCTGTTAACTCGTCCATCAACCCAATCCTCTACACATTCTCGACACCGCTTTTACAAAAGCGATTGAAATTTAACAAAACGTTGAAGGACAAATGGTTGAGCAGAACATTTTTGACTACACCATCAAGTAAGTATGTAGAATATAATGACTGCAAGAGTTTGGTTTGTTACAAAAGGGGTAGTGCTAGTGCGCTTGCTTGCCTCTCACGTATGCGGCCTCGGATCCAATGTGAGCAAAGCTTTTAAGTCTTATCCCTTGCTTCAATGGGTTTTGTCCGGGTTCTCCTGTTTTCCTCCCTCTGCAAAACCCCAACACGCTAAATACCACATCAATCTATAAGTTAGCCGTGCTTTGACTAAGATAAGCCTAGAGGTTGTTTCAGGGTTTGATAACAATTTATTATTCGTATGCATTCTCAATACCCTCATATAAGGAATGCTGTTCTGTATTTCTAAGACTCTTTTTATTCATAGCCATTCCTGTCACTCGACTTCATAACAGTAACAGTACGAGATTATCCAGAATTAACTCAACAACAGGATTTGGTTACACCAACCTTGTGGCAGGGAACTCTACGCTGGATATCCCGAAAGAAATAAACGCAAATAATGTAAGTACATAGACTAACATAGCATAGAAGGACGAACGGACGGACGGACGGATGGACGGGAAGGAAGGATGGACAGATGGACAGATGGACTAATTTATGGATGGATTAATGGTTAAATAGATGAATGGATGGATCGATGGATGGACGGACAGACTAAGAGGGATGGATGGACAGAAAGTCGGATGGATGAATGGATAGATCGATGGATGGATTGATGGACGGACAGATGAATGGGATGGAATGGATGAATAGATGAATAAATGAATGGATGTATGACTGTATGGAAGGGTGGATGGGGGATGGAAGGACGGATGTATGGATGGTCGGACGGACGTACGGACGGACGGACGGACGGATGGATGGAACGATGGATGGAACGATGGATGGACGGATGGATAGTGAATTTCCTATTTGAGTAAGTTTTCCATCATTTTGCTACTTCACAGTTACCAAAACACTCAACTCAAGAAGATCTATCCCGCACCAAGACCAACAGTGCTCCATACATGCCAACAATGAACCTACGACTCGTTGAGATCCCAGACATCTGTAAAGATGATAAACAGAATTCTTCCGTGGTAAGGCAAAGTTCTGGACGCCTCCAATTTTGATTGCATTTTGATAATGATTTAATTTGTGTTGCTGCTTTTCTGTCCCCTCTCGCGACCATGATCCTAAGCGTTAAAACAATAGATTTTTTGGATGTGACATCACAGTGTTATAGGGAAATAATGATCCATTATTTTTAGTTAGTTATCTCAAGGAAAACTATTCAATATTCTGAGCAAAATAGTTTTTAGAAGTAATTCTATCCTGTTCTTTGTCAGAAATACTGAATATTATTGCTTGACCTTGGTTTTGTTATGAAGGTCAAGTCAGCCGGATGACATAATGCAGTCAGTTGCGTCATTTGCGCACTTGAGGTTTCATGCCTTTACATTGCCAATCATTGTATATCACTAATGAGTTATTCCAGAAAAGTTACGTGTTTCCGAACACGACTAACACGACTTTGACAAATCAAAGCGACTTCTGACCTACTCATTTGTGATGTTGAAGAAAAATGTGCTCGAATCCAAATTTATAGCTTTTTTGGATTAACCTTGGAAGCATTGGTGACGTATAGGTAACTTTCTGTTTCGCCTTCCGTACGTTATGTCTTGTCGTATGTGAGTAGGGTTTTTTGGTTATATCCTGTGCTTCGAGTGTTTTTCTCCAGACAGTAAAGACTTTTGGCACCCTGTGTCACTCCTCTCCTTCAAATATTCCCCACTCTTCAAAAAATAAAACTTCTACTTGTTTTGAAAGGGCTTCGTTGTTGCATGGTCAGAAGCAGTTCCTGGAGAGATATCCTTGCGTCTTGTCAAGCACATGGCCAAGAAAGACGAACAGGCATGGAAGAAAGAAGCTGGCATTGTTTCATTACTAACATCATCAGGCGAACACCCAAATATATTGAACTACTGCTGGCACTCTAGAGGTGAGACTGGAATAGTCTAATGGACGTGGCGTAGATGCAGAGAAAGAAAGAGGGAAAGGAAGGGCGATACGGTAGTTATGGACAGGATATAAGAGGACGGATATCC
The DNA here is from genome assembly GCA_964019055.1 of Anthopleura xanthogrammica. Taxonomy (NCBI): domain Eukaryota; kingdom Metazoa; phylum Cnidaria; class Anthozoa; order Actiniaria; family Actiniidae; genus Anthopleura; species Anthopleura xanthogrammica. Next base: position 10,951,371 of record OZ025217.1, read on the forward strand.
TGAATAGGGGGATTAGACTAATGATCAGAATAGAATATCAAAAGAGGAAGCTATACTGGCTTTTAACATAACAAGTATCTCCTCTCTTCGTCTCTTTTCTTCTTCCTGTAACTATCAAGTTCCTTTTTCTCAAAAAAAAAAAGAAAAATCAAAAAAATCTGATCGCTTGGATCGGCGGTCCTGTTGATCAAGATATTTGCTTGTATTTAGAAAATACAGCTGTTTATGACTTTAACTTACTGTAACCAATTCCCAAGCTAGTTGTTATCTCAGCAACTTAATTTCAGAATGTTTTCTCTAGCTAAAGCGTGTTTTGAAAGATAAAATCGAGTAATTGATTCTCTACCGATTGAACTTTGGACCCTATCCCACAATGCAACGACACCTGTCACTTGCGATCCGTGTATATGATATAATTAAAGATTGATTTACCTTGCAGCGAGTGAAGTTAACATCAAATACAACAACGAAAGTCTACCAGAGATAAAACCAAATGCACTGTAAGTATCACACCGATGTTTAATGTGGGAATGTCAGTGTTTTCTGCTGCTCGTCTTGTATATCAAATAAATATATAAAGGAAACGTTAATTAAAATGTATTTTGATTCCTCACTCATTGCGCTCATTCGTACTCTGGGACAACTGATTCATGATTGTCACTACCATTTTCCCACGCGGTCCATTTGACCCCTTCTCATCTCTATTATCTGATTTACCAGGCTTATCTGCTACGATTTCGTGTCTAGTACTTCATTAGAAGATTACCTGAAGGATAGCCAGACAACAATAAATTTTGATTCGTTGTGTGTCATCGCTCTGGACCTCTGTGGTGCATTAGAAGAGCTGCACAGACATGGTGTGGTGCATAATAACATCAAGCCGTCGAATATCCTTATAGGAAGATGCCTGAGGGTAAGTTGACATTCAGAACAGAGACTGTTGCCTTGCTGTTTTTTTATATTCAGTAATTGCCTGAGCTATCAGCAATTGAGATTATTGTCAATGCCATTCAGTTTCATTATCATCAGCCATCATCTACATGCTCAGAAGCAGCAGCAACAGCCATCATTATCCCAACCACCTCCATCATCATCATCAGTCAACATGATCATCATCAGTTATCATCAATATCATCAGAAGCAGCATCACCATTACCACCACCATGACCACCTTCCCCATAATCATCATCATCATCATCATCATCATCATCATCATCATCATCATCATCATCATTATCATCGTCGTCGTCGTCATCATAATCATCATCAACATCATCACTATACCATTGACAGCAGTATCATCATCATCACCAACAACATCATCAGCATCATCACCACCACCCCGTCCTCATCAACATCATCAAATATCATCAATATCATTATTAGCATCAGCATCACTGTCATCACCATCATCATCATCATCATCATCATCATCATCATCATCATCATCATCATCATCATCATCATCATCATCATCATCACTATACCATTGACAGCATCATCATCACCAACAACATCATCAGCATCATCACCACCACCCCGTCCTCATCAACATCATCAAATATCATCAATATCATTATTAGCATCAGCATCACTGTCATCACCATCATCATCATCATCATCATCATCATCATCATCATCATCATCATCATCATCATCATCATCATCACTATACCATTGACAGCAGCATCATCATCATCACCAACAACATCATCAGCATCATCACCACCACCCCGTCCTCATCAACATCATCAAATATCATCAATATCATTATTAGCATCAGCATCACTGTCATCACCATCATCATCATCATCATCATCATCATCATCATCATCATCATCATCATCATCATCATCATCATCATCATCATCATCATCACATTATCATCATCATCATCATCATCATCACTATACCATTGACAGCAGCATCATCATCATCACCAACAACATCGTTTGTAATCGTCATCATGTTCTCACGACAATCGTTTCTGTTTCCTTGTCTTGCCTGTTGTAGCCGTTTTTCTTAATGGCTGTCCAAGGCTTCTTCTTTCTGTATATTTCCCGATTTTCTTCTTTTTTCTTTCGTTTCATTTTCTCTTTTCTATTTTAGTTTCCTCCCATTATGGCAGTCCTCGGTGGATTTTCAAGAGCTGAAAAAGTAAAGCCTGGGAAGTCTTTGGGCAAATATAAAACCTTAAGTAAAGACCTTCTGCTCTCTAAGAACATTTATCAGTTTGGAAAGATTTTGTCAACACTGATTGATCATTGCAAAACTTTGAACAAGTGCATCGAGGCAAGTATCATATACCTCTTTAGTGTGTAACTGAATTTAATTAAATGCTGCAGGGAGTAACAAAATCGTGCAACTTGCTTGTCGCGCAACATTGTTGCGTTGCAAGTTGTAGAGTGAATGAGGCTATTGCCACCCCTCTACGTTTGACGTGAACATCCAGCTTGACAACGTGAGTGTATTCCAACAATTTTGTTGTGTGACTGACTTTGTTGCAGAAGTTGAAACTCTTTCTACTTTCTGCAACAATGAAAATGTGTAGCCCGCTTGGTGGTAATAATACGAGGCACATTCACTCTGCAAATCAACAAATTTTAAATTTATACCGTTGTTCTTTTGAACATCGGAGAAGGCTAATACACTGTTCATTTTCCAAGGTTTACAATAGTGAAATAATCATATTCAGAACATACACTTCTAATCTATTGTAGTATTTTCTTCCTAGATTCAAAGTGTGATGGAGCTATGTGTGGACCAGGTATTTGTTAAGATGATAACCCCATCACATATCAAAGAGATTCTGAGTGAGATCTGGTGCAGCACAGAAGTATGGGACACTTATTTGTAAATCAACATTACACATTGCTGCTCATGTGTTTATTTTTCCGCAATATTCTATGGAGGGGTGGATACATACGTCTTTTAAGTGCTCGAGTACGCCGGCATCGAGTAAAGGTATGGCCGAAGCCATGGTTCTTATGTTGTCTTTGTCTGCTGGTCATTCTTGTTTGTTTGGAAAGAAGAAAGAAGACTTGTTCGTAGCACCAGAGTTACCCTACTTCTTATAAACTGAGTTTAGTATGTTGAGTTAGACGTAAGGAGTTCATTAACATGAAGGATGCACTTCTGACCAGGAGGAACGCAGACTTGTTCGTAGCACCAGAGTCACCCTACTTCTTATAAACTGGGTCTAGTATGTTGAGTTAGACCTAAGGAGTTCATTAACATGAAAGTTGCACTTCTGACCAGAAGGAACGCAGGCTCTGGTGACAAGATTATTACAAACCAAATTGTTGAATATGGAAAATAACGATCCATGCGTAGGCCATTATCTTCAAAAATGACAATAACGTAATTTAAACCAAAGAGTACCAAAATATATGTTTATTGACGATATCATGCACGTATATTTCAAAACGTTAGTCGGCAAGTGAGTCGTGAGTCGTACATTCATTAGACACCGCCGGAAAGTATTTCCTTATTCGTGATTAGGATCTACGTGACCTGGAAACCAAAGTGTTTTTTAACCATGCTGGCTTTTTTCCTATAGATCTTGACAAGCCAATCTTGTAGGCTAACATTCAGAGCTTTTCAGCCCACGATAACATTATATTGTGTCCTCAAAATCCCTTGCATCTTTTTCTTTTGTTCAGTTAATTAGCACCAATTAATTGTCTCTACCATTCTGGGAGTGGTGGTAAAATGACGTCATCATGCAAACGCCGGGTCTCTATTCTCCAACGTCGTCAGTCATTAGATTTCAATGCTGGCATCAGAACGACCAGTTTTATAATTTGTCCACTTTCTTTTGCTTTAGAGGTTTTGTATTACAAGGACTTAAAGAAAATGTGTTAATTTGATAGGTAGTCTGTAAGTGCTAACAGAATTACATCACTATGCAATTTTTTTTCAGTACAGCTATTGCTTGGCATTGATGTAACTAAAACAAGTGTAAAGTACATTTAAAACATTGAAGATAATCGTGCCATACTCTTAGACAATCATGTCTGAATTTAATATTAAAATTCCGTGCAGAATCAGCTAAAATATATCGTTCTTGCCTGTTGCATATCACCTCTACGTTTGACGTGAACATCCAGCTTGACAACGTGAGTGTATTCCAACATTTTTGTCTGTTGACTACCTAGGGTCAAGTTGAGTCATAAAAAATTCCAGTTGCTTTAAACGTGCCTGTCTCTGCCACACGATATTTAAGGATCGACATTTGAAAATTTGAAGACTGTCAAATTTTTTCAAGAGATACCTCTTGAAGGTGCCTTAATAATCAACTCATACCTCATTTTTTTCTGTATATTTTTTGCAAAGGTTGCGAAGCACTCCCCAGGAAAAGATAATTTAAACAACTGCTCAAGACTAAGGCCTACATTCAATATATATTCTTTCTCTTTTTCTTTTTTCTTTCAATTCTTTCTTTCCATTCTTCCTTTTATATTTTTCAAAAAAGAATTTGCATTTGACTTTAAGGCCAAAAGCGGCAACAAATTTCGATATTTTGATTTTAATTTACACAATTCTTATTAAATGAGTTGAAGATGCAACCCTCTCAAACTCACCCAACCCCACCTCTAACCAATTCAGTCTGCGTATGCTTTTTTTTGTCTTTTAGCGTACGACAGAAATCTTCACGTGCTCGCCTTTTTCAAAGGTCAAATGTTTCAAAGTAATTTTGGCTTGCGACCAAGTATGATCTCATTTTTTGCAAAATTTCCAAAGTATGAACACGATCATGGCACAAAGCAAGCGAGGTTAAATCCTAGGATCTTCAGATTAACGTCGACACAATGATTTATTTAGATCGATGCGGAGACGTGTGTAACATAATATGAATAGCGGTTTGGAAAATGGCGGTATTATCTTGTTTTCGTGATTGTATTTGATACTGAATATATGGACTAAATTTTCTAAAATTAGAAGTACGATTTTATGCAGTAAAATGACGAATTAACCTCTTTTGTTTGAGCGTAATGTTTTGCCAGACCACGCAAATGAAACGAATCCTATTCTGAAATGAATGGTGAAAAGTCGGCTGAAATTGGCAAAACAAACGCCCAAACTAAAGAGGTCTATTGAGATGAAATCCTGCTTACTAAATTATGCTACACATTTGCAACGATCTAGTTTTAAGTAGATCGGGTGTAACGTAAAAGGGAAATAAAGCCCAAGTTGCAATTGGCAAAAGGCATAAGAATTCGAGCACAACTTTATAAAGTATGTTTGGCAACATTTCCCTCTCTTTGACTGAATTAGTTACAAAAAATTACTTGATCCTCTTAGAAAATTACAGATAGCTTACTGATGAAGAAAGCAAAGTTTACCGGGTCAGGGAGAGCTCGCGCGCTGTATAGAAATAGAGAGAACAAGTGTCGATATATATTCAAGTGTTCATATATATTCAGACAAAGGCGCTCAGGTATGCGGGATGAGTGGTTTAGTCTAGAATTCAGCGGTTTTTTTTATTTTAAGTAACTTTACTTTCCAATGCTGGGGTTAATCAAAAGGCCGTGTCCTGTCTGCAGTTCATTATCAAATAATAATAGTAAGGTTCTGAGAATGGTATATATGAATACCCTACTCTAATAACTATTTTAAGGAATGCAAAATATTTAATTTTTGAATGGCTTTTATGCATCTTGAATCCGCCTCTTTTTTAGCTCAGAAGTTCTTTTTAGTACTAGACTAGAAAAGGTATTTAATTCAAACTCTGCCCTTCCCCTACCTCGCTCCAAAAATGTTTACAAACTGCTGTTTCCATGAAGCTGTTGGACATATTACACAGACTCATGTAGTGCAAATTTTGAATGTCTGTGAAACGGAACGGCGCACGACACCGTCACGGCACAGAATCGACGCCAATCACTGCGAGTGAGATGACTGCGCACCCAATGAAAATGCTCAGCCACGGCACGAAACGGCAACTCCATTGATCCATGCATGATTTTTTTTAAAGTATTAAGTATTAAGTAATTTGCTGCGAGATAAATTTTGAGTTACCATTGTAAGTCGTTAGAGGATCGAATTGGAATTTGATTCGTTTTTTTTTTTTGGTGGCCAGAGAACTAGGAAACCTGGAGAGAACTCACGAACTGAAATTAGATAACGTTAACGTCTCCCGTCACGTTTACGGGGTTCAAACCATGAACTTTTGAGTGCTGAGAGAAGAATGGTCTACCGCTATGCCATCCCTTTTCCCCTCATTACAAGTGCAATTTTATTTTACGTGCAGCTATTTTCTGCCTCTTTGAACAGCAGGACAGAAATGAAATATTCACTAAAATAATGAAATAAGAGTTTCCGATTTTGATTGATATTTGTAGACAAAAAGATTAAATGCGAATTAATTCCGCAGTTTGACTGAATCAAAGCCAAGATTGGTTGTCTAGAAATAGCTAGCGCCGTGTGGGACCAAATAATGAACTCTCTATGACATCATTAGCATTACACTAGGAAAACAGGAAGACACGAGAGCTTACTTCCTTTTCAAAATGGCAGCAAAGCCACTGAGATTGTGCATGCTAAGGGGTACGTACCACAGGGATTTCTATGGGTTCTCGTGTGCATTTACTTCCACATTTCAGCGTTTTGCCATTGGTTTAGGCCAATTGCAAATTCATAAATGAAATTGGTGATGCGGTAACAATCTGTTTGTAAGTTTGGAAGATAAGATAAGGTATGCCACAGAGATCAGTCCATGGACCCTTTTATATATGCCTTTCCACATTTCACCGTTTGGGTTTTGGTTTTGGCCGAGTTAATAGTGCTGTGCCAACTGTTACATTGCATGATAAGGGATACCACAGGGATCTACATGGTTCCATATCCGACTTACTCATTTATTAAGAGAACACTATTTAAAAACGAACATAAGTTGTGCGCAATGGCACACAAAAATATTGCGGGAAATTAGAAGAAGGTATGAAAATGCACGAAAAAGAATGAAGACCAGGTTCCTCAAATTGTCCTTCCTGTTTCTTTTGCCGTCAATCAAACGTCGCGCCATCTCTCGGCGGCGCATCAACAAATTCCAAAGGTTAATTCAAAAATACCCGCATGGTATTGAAAATGGCAGACGCTGCCAAAACGAGAAGTAAAGTTGTACAGTCTACTCCGACAAACTTTCTTTGATGTCAAAATATTCTCAAACAGCGGTACCATTGGTAAAGTAACGTATGCACAACTCTAAAACATATTGCTGGTTTGCCATCATTCCCAAGAGAATAAAATAACAAAACGGCGGCCATGTTGGATGACATAAAATAAATTATTTAAATGGAAAATCTTTTGGTAAATTAGGCGGGTACGAAAACCAGCAATTGGAGTTCCACGGTCGTTCCTCAAACACATGGGTACACAAAATCAAAGTTGACCATGTGCAAAAAAATATCTCGAAATCGAGTATAGGTTTGTTTGAGGCCAATGTTCACCGTTGCAGATAGCGTGACTGTAGCAAGAAGGAAACTACAGCCAAAACTAGACTTTTGTTAGTGTAACCCTGGCACTGCTGGAGACATCCCGACCAATTTGTCTTCACTTTGATGACTTGATAGATTCTTAACAAGCCATGGAATGATGCTTTGTCATTGTCTGTATTATCAAACGGGTCCTGTTCAAGCTGAGCTGAGCCACACATAAGTAATTTCCGGTGCCACAAACGCAATCATTTGCGGAGTTATTCCAGTGCAGACAAAGATGACCTAAAGGAATATATTTGCAATTTTTAAGATAGGGAAGTTCCAGAGAAACAGTTCGGTTTATGGTCGGAAATTCGTGCGCGTTTAACACTGAGCCAAATGATCTCTAAAACGGTCACCGGTATTGTGCATATCCGATTTATATAATCAGTTGTCTCACATCAACGGATAAAGCCAACAGCCCAAAATATGCAATATTGATTAGCGACGTGTTTCCGTAAGATTGAAACCCAACCTCTTCAGTCAAAGATCTTTGAGGTCATTTCCATTGGATGTCGTGTTTACATTCAATACCGTCTTATCATGTGCCGTAGGTATTCTAATCAACTGACATTTGGAGAAGCCGCAGCTACCGTGCTTCTTTTAAAAGGAATTTGTAAACTGCGCTCAGCGCGCTTACTTCCATTTCATGGAACCGCAAGGATAAAGGTCAGCTTCCAAATCAATACACTGGGTATAAATACTACCGTTTCCTTTGATAATCTCCATACCATTGGATGGCCGAAGGAAGTGAATCGGCACTGAGATTCTATATAAACAACGCGACCGACTTGGACCGGGTCTAGTTTAACTCTTCGACAATTTCGTCGTCTTGCATGCACATTCAAATGACCGAATCATGCATTATCAAGAAATTTATCTTAAATTGCTTTTCTACTTGGCTATTCTTGGTATATTTTCATGTATAAGAGCAACAGCATTTTCCAAAAGCGAAGACCAAGGTAAGAAGAGTTCCCTAATGACATTATTTATTGTATCAATAGTTTTATCATTCCTATTAATCTCGTGTTACTGAAATTATCTTTTCTAAACTTTTCTTCAACTTCACAGAACGCTTTCTACAGACTCTAAAATCCTTTCAAATAGTATATCCAGAGATATCCTACGAAAATGAAGTTATATCCATCGACGAAAGTATCTCAAAGCCTGTACTTCGGATACGATTTCGCGCCTTTGGCGAGAATTTCCTTCTGGATGCCTGGTTAAACCTGAATTTAGTGCCTTCAAGCTACTCGAAAGATGTACTACCCCGCGAAAGGCTCTCGCAGAACCAAAACATTAGGATGTGTTTTTATAGTGGGAAGTCAAAGTTGCATTCCGATTCAAGTGTAGCTATTGGCAACTGTCGTGGACTGGTAAGAAATTAGTAAATCAATTTGCGCTAATTGGGGAAAATGTTTTATGTTTTTACAAGGATGGTAACATATGGAAAATCACTGAACTTCAACCAGAGGTTCAATGTATCTATTTTCAAGAAAACAAAGAAAAATAATATTTTTTTTCCGAAAAAATTGAATAGATTTTATACACGTGAGACACAGATGATATTAAGAGATTGGGATTATAATGATGACAATTGAAATATTATATATCCATTGGGTAGTGCTTATATACACATGTGTTTGGACTTCGATATTTAACTTTGTCGGCGTGAGCATGATCGTTCTGGGGTCAGCAGAAGTTTGTTTGATTAATGTTATGCACATGCCAGACATGTGGCAAATAATATGCCAATAGTATTCTCTCTATCAATACTTCAATCTCATGCTGAGACATTCATCTTTAGCTGGGTGTCATCAGGCTGGGCGAAGAAGAGTACTTCATTGAACCAATGGAAAAGAAACCAGGACAAGTACTTGGGCATGTATTATACCGAAGGTCAGATTTGCCAAGAACGAGGTCTTCAACACCACAAAGCTGTTCAGCGGTGAAAGGTTCGTAATCTTTCGACAATTGATTAGCAACCTGATCAACAATATTTGAGGAATTTAGTATATTTCTTTAGACAACGCTTTGCATGTCTCTTCATTATCATTCAGCAGTAGACATAAATACTTCACCAATGTATAGTTGGTGAATGATCCTCATCCCATCGTCTGAGCAGTCTAATGTTATCCCAACCGTCTTGTTGGCAAAACTTTGACATTTGATGCCTCTAATCATGTCTAATTGTGCCTGTGACTACAGCCTGGCTCAGACATTTGGGGTAGGGTACTTACCCTTTCCATTGCCATTGATGTCCTGAGCTTACATCCAGGGTGTTAGGGAGAGTAATTGTTCTTTTTCATGGTTCAAAGAGTTGGCCCAATTTAGATTTTCATGTGCTGTCTTGACTAATGTTCATGTGACTATTTTCTACCCTTCAATAAGCCTATTCACAGTTTAAGAATCGTTGTCAGTGCGCATGCGATTTTATCCCGAATTTCTCACCTTTTGTTTAATTAAAGACAAAAGAAGGTTTAAACTCAAGAAGGTGAGAAATTCGGGATAAAATCGCATGCGCACCGATAACGATTCTTAGACTGTGAATAGGCTTATTGCCCGGATTTTCCCTCCCTTACTAAATTTGCGCTCTCCCATCCCTGTATGTACTGAAAGTTTAAGGAAAACGAAATTTAGCCAAACCATACCAAAGATTGCAATAAACTCATCTGCACAGGTTAAAAAAAATTCTGTAGAGTTGAACTTTAGAAACTCTGTGTTTGAAAGACTTACTTAGTAATCAAGGCTCACGGTGTGAGTCGAAAACTTTACTTAGTAAGTCTTTAAAGCAGAGATTTTCTAAAGTTCAACTCTACTGAAACCATACCAAGGCTCTATTACTATTATCCATAACAATTACTCATTTTCAAGTGTGTAATTAAACTTAATGCCTTTTGTATAACCTTTCTTTTGACATTTTGACACACTTGACCAGGCTGACTGATTTTCTCCATTCATACGAACGCCGTTTCTTCTTTCTGTTTTTATGGTCTCCTGGCCTAGTGAACGACCTAGTGATAGATCGATCAAGCAAGCTCTACCATATGTTAACGCAATGTTCAACATATCATATAAAAAAAACCTTGAAATATTATTTAAACAACCTCTGGGCTAAAATGAAAGCACGGCACAGCTAACTTGCCGATCAAATTGCAATTGAGCGTGTTAGGCTGCGGAGGGAGAAAAACCTTAGAATCAAGGGAGAGACCTTACAAAACCCCGAGAACCCGGACCACCCGAAGAAAATAACCTCCATCAAGGAAGAGACCCAACAAAATCTACTCCCACGCGTTGCCAAGTCGCCAAAATATAGGACTCGGCTTAGAATAATGGCGTAGCGCCCACAAAGGCCGGGGGGCGTGCCCCAGTTCCTCCAACCTAAAAAATGTAAAGACATCAATAATTAAATATTATTTTTTTGTGATCACGTGTTGAGGGGTGACCTTGTGCCCCACCCCCAGTTTGTCAAGGCTTGCTACGGCCCGGAAAATGCTACAATGAAACTTTTTTTTTTATGGTCAGATGGTCTAAGATCGCCTCAGCATCGACGCTTCAATATTACCAATATTACAGCTAATCTTCACCATGGGTCTCGGAATCGGCGATCGGTCGAGGAGATCACCGTGCAGCTGTTGGTGGTCGTGGATAAGGATATGATCGATTTCCATGGCAACGATACTATAGAGGAATATGCACTGACAATTATGAATATGGTATGTACATTGTTTTATGAATGCAAAATTTGACTTCCGAAAAAAGATATAGACCCCTTGCAGTACGTCGGAATTAATGCAGCTCAATTTGGAGGACAAAACAATTGGTTCCAATTCTAGGGAGATTGGAATTCTTTTTTTGTTTTGCTTTGTTCTTCTGCTTTAACGTTACGTGAAAGGGGTCTATACACGGGCTTTCATGGCAGCCTTGTCGTGGGACAGAACAATAGGAAATGATAGTTTTTCTCATACAAGACGTTGTTCCTGCCCCGCGACATGGCTGCCGTCAAACCTCAGTATTTAGAAGGAACCTTATATATTCATGGCGATAGGCTAACCCTACGTATTCTTGTTTTTTTTGGCTTTGTACTAGGGGTACTCTGCCTTAAAGGCTTTTAATTTATGTTCAAAACATTTTTGATACAATGTCAGGTGTCAGAGATCTACAGGGATCCAAGTATTGGTGTTGCTATAAACATCGAGGTCATCAGACTAATTCTGCTGTACAATAAACAGGTAAGTTAACTTACGGAAGGTCTATATTGCAGTACATACACGCTGTATATGTGCATTTTGTCATTTATATTATTTATTTTGAAAAGAGGTAATGGAAACATTCGACAAATACGAATCTACCAGAACGTTTCTTTAAACTGAAATCTTAGACCTCTAAAACATGGGATGTGAAACGCCAGAAGAGCACATAATGATATAATTGATAACTGTTGCTTCGGATATTTACAGAAACAACTTTCAATAACATCAGATGGTCACAAGACTCTTCAAAGCTTTTGCGAATGGCAAAAAAGTCTGCGATGGTGGAAAGGAGAGGATCCCCAGCAGCATACCCATTATGACGCGGCTGTGCTGATAACGAGGTATGAAGTCTAAGCCATTTATGCTGCAATATCTGCTGTTTTGTTTAGTGATGGCGACCATGTGTCCTCTATTGATAGTTTTCATAGCCACCATCTTGGTTGAATTAACAAAACTCTTTGTCATTAGGCTCATTATTATATCAACTAACATGGCTGCCAGGTCTGTTGTTAATTATTCTCATTGGGATGATTAAGAAAGTCGTTAGCATTCGCAAACAAATTTAACAAATAGACCTCTTTAACTTGTGTGTAATGTTTCCCATTTCAGACCACGTGTCATTCCCTTGAGAATAAGATTCTTTGTTTGAGTTGTACCATATTCAAGTATTTTGTCATGCGCAGGCATTAAAATAAGAAATGATACTCTAGGGAATGACACGTGTTCCGAAATTGGAAAACATTATGCCCAAGGTAAAGAGGTATATTGTTCAAGCATTTCCTCTTCGACCAAATGTCCTTTGCAACTCTATTTTTGTACCTGAAACTGCAAAGCCAAGGTCAAATATTTTATTAAGCAAAATTATAAATCAAAGTCAAGGTCGTATAGTTATGATTTCTAGGCTCCTAGAGACCAAAGAGATATGGAAGACGTTTTCTTTTAATTTCTGGAAACATGTCTTTCTCTTGAGTATTATTCTTCTGTGTACCAGCTTGTAGACGATGCGTTTATATATGGATACAACTCAAACAAAGAATCTTAGTTTATTCCAAAAAAAGTAGGAAAAAACTGTTCTTAATTAGAATCTTTAATAAGAATTAATTAATAGAACTTACGTCACTCCGATTGACTTTTCTCTATTCCAGACAAAACATCTGTGCTGATAAAACAGGACAATGTGCTACAGTCGGTAGGTCAATCTCCTCGTATTCAATTCCCTAGTAGATGATAGCCTCTCCAGTCCACACTGATATCGAAGGTCACTAACAAGGCCTCTTGATAGGATTCAATCTAGAAATGAGGCGTTATTAAGAATGGCATCAAGAATGCTTTTTGATCTTCAACAGTGCCGGCCTCCGGTGCTTATGGCATTTTTTTTTTTCGAAGAGCCAATAATAACCCTGTCTCTAGACTCACGTAAAATGTGGGGAAATAAGTCATCGTACTTTCTTTCCTTGTGCTAGATTTTCCTGGGATTCCCCGTTACCACCTTCCCCTCTGTAGGGCTGAGCGGTAGGCTGGGAGGGGGAGGGGATACCTCTGCAAGCAGAGTATGTGATCATCATAGCATTGTAGCGGAAGGTAGTAAGAAAACTAATTAATAATCCATATTTGATTCGCTTTTCCAGGCATGGGATACCTGTATGGGATGTGTGACCTCAAAAGACGGTGTAGCGTCAGTGAAGACAATGGGCTTAATGTTGCATTCACGATTGCTCATGAACTGGGCCATAAGTAAGTCAAGTAACTATATTAAATTCATACTTATAATGATGGCTTTAATAAATGACCTTCTAGGAAGTTGCATTGGTGATACCGCTGGGACATTTGATTACAGACACATGCATACGCTTTGAGTTCCATTCGATTTTAGAATCAAAGTGGGTTTTTTTCAAACAACAAAGTAAAGAAATTCATTTGGCTTTTGTGTAGAACAAGCATCATTTTCGATTTTTAGCAAATATAAGCAGTAACCAGTTACAATTTTATGAAGACATTCCGTTGATAGAACACGAAATATTCTACACATTTGCAAGACTAGCTCCGTGCTACAGAGAATTTGAAACCTGCGTTTTTAAAAAGAGGGATTCCAAGATTGAGCAATCAATTGAAATTACTGTTTTCCATGACTGCAACTTTTGGTCGAATTTAACAAAAAAATGTGTTATTAGATCTTATTAGTGTCTTTCGATATACCAATCAGTATGTTGGGCTATTATTTCGTCGCTTTGGAAATGAATTCAAACCACCTATTTGGCAAATCTCCTTCTCAAAAGTATCCCATTGAATTCGTATGAGATTTCGATACCACAACTCTAATCCCCTTAAGACCTCGAAAGCGCTCTAATCTTAATCCCCCTCAGCTTACGGTTCTTAATCAACATTTCCGTTTCAGTCAATTCACAGCTCTGCATGATTATTAAATATGACCGACTTTCATAATATAGAAGGGTTAAACAAAAGAACCCTCAAAGAACCCTCACGAAACTCGGACAAGAATTGTATTGACCAGTGGAATCAATGTATGGAAGCGTAGTGAATTTTGGGTGGGGAGGGGGAACATAGCATGTGAGTTGAAGAGAGTGATCCACTCTTACTTTTTAGGACAGATGGGCTTTAGATATTAGGTCCAATTATTATTGAGGGTTTTTTAACCAAAAGGAAAATTTTAAAAGACTATTTTCCACCTAGTTATCACATTACAATTCGCTCTCAAATTTTTTTTTGACTTCTTAAATGATGCGTAATATTGCAAAATATTAGTGGAGATAATATTAGTTGTCAAAAGTCTGCTCTTTAGGCTTTCATTCTGTTCACCCATTTACTGCATACAGGCACAACCGTGTAGCAGCCATTAAGTGCAATCCGTTTTTAGCTTAGACGAGTGAATATGCATCAAACAGGGTCAAATCTCTTAGCCTTACTTCATCCTGTTTCCGCCCCTGCAAGCACAACAGATGTCAATACTTTACCATTTGTATCAATTTCTGGAGAATACTTCCAAACCGATTTTAATTCTGAAAGGACTTTTAATCGAAAATTGGTCAAGTCGTACGTCAAAGCCGAGATTGGCTCATTAGAAATGTTGATGTGTGAAAGGGCATTGTAGAGGGGGCCACGCCCTACGAACAGCTCTATTTGTCATACCATATATGGTTCTACAAGGTTAAGCTTCCTTCAGAGAAGTATAGTACAGCGCATAACTCAGGGTTCAGGAAATAGAGCCAACTACCATATTTAGATTGGCTTTAGGTTTTACAGCGCGACGCGCCTTACCGTAGCCACCCAACAAACTTTTTTTACAAGTTAGCCAATCAGAAAGCGAGAATCTGTAAATTTGCATGTTAACTTGCTTTGTTGTTACCGCAAATATTTGAACTTCGGAGCAAGAACTTGAAGAAAATGCTTAAAAATCTCTATTTCTAAAACCAGTTTTGCTCTTTTGGCTTGCTAACACTTAATACTTTCGTAGGCATTCTTTTTCATGTGGAAATTCTTTGCAAGAAGTGATTTATCGTACTTGTACGAAACTTTGGCAGGGTGGCCACGGTAAGGCGCGTCGCGCTGTAATCTCTAAACTACATGTAGCTTTGTTAACCGTTGTTAACGTTTTCGGACTTGAATGCAAAAAGCGACTTTTATATACATATACTTAAATAAGTGCAAACCTAGTGAAAGCTAGGGTACTGTTGCAGGCGCCTTTCCCCTTGGCGCCAACGTTGTTCCCCCTACTTTGGGGAAAGGAGTTATTTTTGCGTTTTTCGCGAGTAGGTGCCCTCACAAAGCTGCACCCCTCCCTTGACAAAATCCTGGATCGGGCCCTACAAAGAAATCGATACTGGTTGATAATCGCATGAGTTGTAAGAAGGTTGTGTTAATAGACATTAGGAAATTATTAATAAACCGCAAATCAGACAAATTAAAACTAATTATGAAATCGTCTGTCATCAAGATTACAAGACTGGGAATAGAATTGGCATTCTTTATTAGGAAGCATAACAAATCAGTTTATACATAAATTCATTCCTAATGGAAACGCCCTTACATCTGAACAATTACTTCTTTTATTGACTGATCGTCTCCAGCTGAGTTGATCGAGTTTCCCGAACGGAATCATGGGTCAACTATTTTTGGTTATCACTTACCGAGTAGGGACATGTGAAATGCTAATCAAAATATAATGTCGAATCCTCAATTCTGATTGGGTGATTGATTTAGTTCTCAAGGTCACCTCAACTAGCTACTTAGGAACTCTAATCTAGGACTTCTTACTATTGAGTCGTTTAGTCGCAAGAGCTTTTTATAACATCTCAACATATAAATACTTAGAATTTATCTTACATTTTCGCCTATTTGTGTCTCTTTGTTCGTCCTCTCCCTCCCAACCACCAACCCTACGTTGACGCCCATTGAATTTTGCATTTACAGCGCTTTTCATAATTCTGCGACCTAACGAATTCCCATCGTCTGGCGTTTTGCCTTCCGTCGAGTTTATACCGCACGCGAGCGATAAAGAAATCCACATGCGAAAATAACTGTCGAATAATTTTCGCGACTCAACAACTATTTTCACATCGGAATGAACTTGGCCCTTCGTAGTTTGATTAACGGAAGCCAAAACACCAAAGGCCTAGAGGCGGTTAGGTCGCAGACTCATAAAAAAGCGCTGTAACGTAGACTGATCTTACATTGTATTTATAACAGTTTGGGGATTTATCACGATGGTGATGGAAATTCTTGCTCTGATTTCTCTGGTGAGATTCCTCATCTAATGTCAGCAAGATGGCTCCTGAGGAACAAGCATGGCGGCATGAAGTGGTCTCAGTGCAGTAAAAGATCCCTCAAAGCCTTCTTAAAGTAGGTATTTAGAAATATTGACATACACTAGGCGAATCTAAAAGCGACTCTAACTTCTTAAGGTATCAGGAGGGGATTTGAATCCCTATTAACTCACTTTGTATCGCGTCAAAGACACTCGGATATTTCTGAATTTAGCTCATGTAGCTGTGTCGGAGTCGCCTTAAGTTCTCAGAAGCCGACCAATTGCATTCTTAACTTAATGCTTGGATGCACACATGATGTTGATCATTTCTTTCATAACGAAGTAAAATCAAAAAAACTTCTTTGATAATTGAAAGACATTTCTACTTTCATTATAACAAAGTCTTCTCACATAGAAGGCGCTCCTCGATGAGGTTAGGTTACAGTCCACTGAGTCATGGATGCATGCTCGTGCACGCTAATTAACCAATCATATCGCACGTAATACTGTCAATATAGGTGAAGTGATTATTGAAGGTCTCAATGATAATAGGGGAACTTATAATTATTTTCAATCTCTGTATCAGATCTGACGACAGCAAATGTCTGCGTCGGCACGCAAAGACCAAGAAACTTGTTTTGCCGCCAGATTTGCCGGGTGTGCGGTACAGCGCTGATGACCAGTGTAGATTGCAGTATGGAAACAGAGCTAGGCACTGCTTGAAGTTCAAGGTAAACTAAGGTTCTTTTTTTTTTCTCTTTCTATTCATCCATGCATCCATCAATCCATCCTCCCACCCATTTATCCATTTCATCCATGCATCCATTTTCCCACCCATTTATCCATGCATCCATCCTTGCATCCATCCTCCCACCCATTTATCCATTTCATCCATGCATCCATTCATCCATTCATCCATTCATCCATTCATCCATTCATCCATTCATCCATTCATCCATTCATCCATTCATCCATTCATCCATTCATCCATTCATCCATTCATCCATTCATCCATTCATCCATTCATCCATTCATCCATTCATCCATTCATCCATTCATCCATTCATCCATTCATCCATTCATCCATTCATCCATTCATCCATTCATCCATTCATCCATTCATCCATTCATCCATTCATCCATTCATCCATTCATCCATTCATCCATTCATCCATTCATCCATTCATCCATTCATCCATTCATCCATTCATCCATTCATCCATTCATCCATTCATCCATTCATCCATTCATCCATTCATCCATTCATCCATTCATCCATTCATCCATTCATCCATTCATCCATTCATCCATTCATCCATTCATCCATTCATCCATTCATCCATTCATCCATTCATCCATTCATCCATTCATCCATTCATCCATTCATCCATTCATCCATTCATCCATTCATCCATTCATCCATTCATCCATTCATCCATTCATCCATTCATCCATTCATCCATTCATCCATTCATCCATTCATCCATTCATCCATTCATCCATTCATCCATTCATCCATTCATCCATTCATCCATTCATCCATTCATCCATTCATCCATTCATCCATTCATCCATTCATCCATTCATCCATTCATCCATTCATCCATCCATCCACCCATCTATCTATCCATCCATCCATCCATCCATCCATTTATCCATCCATGCATCCATGCATCCATCCATCCGTCCGTTTATTCCTTTTTCCTTCTTTCACAAATGTGGGGCATTCTCGTAATACAAGCCATTAGTTTCCTTCACAAAAATTACTCTTTTTTTCTCATAAAATTTAAAGGCAAAGCTGTGTCGTGAATTATGGTGTGAAATCAAAGGAGAGCAGTCATGTCGGTCCAAGCTGAACCCACCGGCCAAGGGCACGGCATGTGGTCCTGATAAGGTATGTTGCAACTACTGTATAACATATAGTAATGAAGGCTTTCTCTAGTTTACAATCTCATTTCATGATCGATTGTTCGTTAAGGCCCAGACTCACTGTGTATTTGTTGCATTCAACGTTGCCGTTGAAATCACGTGTAGCAAAACATGTAACGACGTGTTCACACGATAACACGTGTTGCCGCGAGCATCTCATTGTGCGCAACCATATACCTTTTCCGAATTCGGTTGAGTGACCACGAAACAATTACTTCAAGTCGAGGTTGGACTTGATGAAATTCATTAAATGTATGAACACATCAAGTCAAACCTCAACTTGGCGTAATTGTTTCGTGGTCACTCAAGCGAATTCGGGAACGTGGTGCACTTTCGGAGTGGTGCACTTTCGGTTGCACGGATAAATCAGCATGCGCAAATACCCTCACAATTTCCTCTTTATTGAAAACTGATCATCGTATGTAATTTATTGTAGTGGTGTATGTTCGGTTCATGTGTAGAGAATACCATCATTCCCCACCGTCGTGATGGTGGCTGGACCGAATGGAGTGGATGGAGCAAGTGTTCAAGATCATGTGGGTCTGGGGTCATGGCTATGCAACGGAAGTGTAATAATCCAAGGTAAGACCAGTATATGCAAACCAAGAGGGTGAGTGCGCGCGCGTGATTTGTAATAAACCGTACCTGCCGAAATCCACAAGACCTCCATCAAGGTAATCCGTCAAGAAAACCGTTAGTCGCGCACGGCTTTTCGGTTATGAACCCGATGCAGAATATAATGATTTTTTTCTTGTGTCAGACTTGTGCAAAGAAGGATTATTAAAATGAAGGCATAAATTTTAGTAGGGGATTGTTTGGCCCTCCCCCTCCCCCACCTTATGATCCCCCTACTCCACAGGCCACTATTTAAGTACTTGTATATTTTTCAGACCCCTTAATGGAGGAAGATATTGCATCGGCGAAGAAAAGCGTTACAAATTATGCAACATTCAGGTAAAATGTCTACTACTTTATGAATTATTTGAGATAAAGACCCCTTTCACGTGACGTCAATTCAGCTCAATTTGGAGGGCAAAACAAAAGAATTTCAATCTCCAAATCTCCTGAGAATCGGAACCTAAAGACCTTTATAGCTTGTGCGGTTTGTTTTCCCATTCTAGACCACATGTCATTCTCTTGAGAATAATATTCTTGGAGTTGCATCTATATTCATGTGTTTTCTTATGCTCAACCGTTTAACAAAGAAATGATACTCTAGAGAATGACACGTGGTCTGAAATAGGAAAACGTGCTACAAGGGTACTAGCGTGGGTACTGAAACTTCTCGTAGCACACTACATTAACCAATAACATTGGGACTATTCTTTTGAAAATGTTTCTGAGATAAAAGTTATTGTCAATAATAAAAAAAATCATTGTTGTCGTTCACTTTCAGCTGTGTCCAAAGGGATCCCAAGACTTTCGTGTGGTCCAGTGTTCCTCTTATAATATCACTAAATACAAGGGAAAAGTGTACAAGAAATGGGTGCCTGTCATTAGTGATGGTAAGCCTAGATGACCCTTTAAGATATGTTGACTTCCTTCCTTCCCTCCTTTCTTCCTTCCTTCTTTCCTTCCTTCCTCCCTTCTTTCGTTCCTTCCTTCATTCCTCCCTTCAATTCGCTCGTTCGTTCTTCTCTTTCTACCTTTGTTCTTTATATATTTCCTTCCTTCGTTCTTTTATTCATCCATTCCTTCATTCCCTTTCTTTCTTTTAGCAATGAAAGAAAGAAAGGAAATGAAGGAATAAATGAATGATTGAATGAATGGAAGAACGAAATAGTTAGTAAAGCACGATTTTGTTGGATTAGTACCTGGATGGGCAAGTTCCAATATAGGTACAACATCTTAAAACAGATTCGGATAATTTTTGAGAAACTCCATTATCGAATTACTCAAGACGAAACTAATTTTTTAGACGTTCATTCTTTTCGTTTAGTTTGGATACGTAAAAATTTTACGTAAAAGTTATTGTTGATTGTTTATTTTTTATTCTATATTTCTGTAGGCCAGCCTTGTGCTTTATTCTGTAGACCTGAGGGGACCAATCACAGGTTCTCAGCTAAACTGGCAGAGAATGTTATCGATGGTACAACTTGCCGGGCCGATACACGTAACGTCTGTATTGATGGAAAATGTCATGTAAGGAATGACGATTATTTCTAATTTGTATTTTATAAAATAAATAGAAAAACTTGCTTGCTGGGCTGCGTGCAGAATTGGTAGAATACTCCACTAACACTTCTCTCGTGTTCTGCCAATCCTGCGTGCTTTTAACGTATTAATTTTCTAAAGCACCCCTTTAATCAGTGAATATGTTTACAGATTCCACTTCCAGGATTTAGATCATATTTCCAGCTTTATTCCTCAAAATTTTGACAGAAGTTTTAATTTTTCCAAAAATTCTACCCTAGTCCGTAGGATGCGACAACAAACTTGGTTCTGGTGCAAAAGAAGACATCTGCGGTGTGTGTAAAGGAAATGGAACAACGTGTTATACAATTGAAGGAAGGTTTAACCAACTGGCCGGAAAAGGTAAGTACCCTACATGTGCAGTGGTCCGCTACACCTTATCTGAAAAGGAGATACATGCTCAATAGCCCTCTTTAGCTTGGGTGTAATGTTTTCCCATTCAGACCACGTGTCCACAGTCATTCCCTAGAGTATCATTTCTCTGTTTAACGGTTGCGCATGAGCGGAATACACTTGAATACAACTTAGAATGGATACAACTCATACATAGAATCGTATTCTCAAGAGAATGACAGGTGGTCTGAAATGGGAAAACATTAAGCCGAAGCTAAAGAGGTATATTCATTACAGACGCAATCTACTTGTAGTAACCTGCTGGAGCTTGTTCTAACTAGACAATTGAAGGTTCAGAGGAAAAACGTTCACTTTGGCGCGCTTTTTTTTCTATCCCGTGTCCTTATGCGAGATTACTTAAGCGCACATTTGCGCGCATTGCTGATTTGCGAAAAGAGCCATGAAGAGAGGCATATTTGCGTAAGCACACACTAAATTCTTTCACTCCAAGGCAGTATAGAATTTGTGTGTTTTATAATAGACCTGTTGTTTTGGTTACTAGGATACGTTGAGGCAGCGTTAATTCCAAAAGGAGCAAGAGCTATTCTTGTAACAGAAGTAAAACCATGTACAAGTTTCTTGGGTAAGTAAGAGTTTTTTTCCTGAATATTTTTTTCTTTGAAAATGCGCCACGCTATTTTCACATGCGTGGGGCTATCAACGGGGCAGAAAAGAGACAAAAGTCTTCCAAAAATATGCAATGTTCGAATGTGATGGAGGGGTTGCCATCTCGTAAGCATATGCAATTTTTTTTGCAAACAAGAGATTTCATTTCAGACCACTTCATTTCACAATAGACCTTTTTGGCTTGGGCGTAATGTTTTCCTATTTCAGACCACGTGTCATTTCCTCGAATGTGACAAGACACATGAATATATATTATTCTCAAGAGAATGACGTGGTCTGAAATGGGAAAACATTACGCCCAAGGTAAAAAGGTCTATAATGGCTGCATCTTTGAAATTAGCTTTCTCATGATTGTCAATTTGCCTTAATTAACGATTATATATTGGGATATTTTTGATTTAAGCGTTGCGAAGCCGTATCGACAAGTATTACATCAACGGTAACAAGAAAATCGAACTACCAGGAGATTTTGATGCTGAAGGCACGATATTCAAATACATTCGAAGAGGAACCTGGGAGAGATTGATTGCTAAAGGACCCACTACTACGCCTTTCCATATCATGGTGGGTAACTGAGACTCCCAAATAACAACCAGGCTAACCTAGGTCATTCCCTTAAGTATTAATCCTTTGTTTACTTGCATATCCATCGAAGATAGATTGTTACTACAAAAATATATCTTGTTCCCAAACGGATGATACACATATTCCTAAACGGAAAATATTAGGCCAGAACTGACTCGGCACCCTATATATTTTCGTATATATATTTGCAATCAGCTCAGGAAAAAAATCCAGCACCTTTTGACTCAATTTTTCCCCCAGGTTTTGTACAATGGATTCAATCTTGGTATCAAATACCGGTACACTCTACCTATCAATACATCGAAGAAGTTAAAGGACAAGAAGAAACTGCTGCGCATAACGGGACCCACATATGGCTGGGTACATGGAGGATGGAGTCCATGTAGTGCTCACTGCGATGGTGGTAAGTTATGAAGTTCTTGATTAGATTGATAAACCAACTCAAAAAAGAAACAGACAGACGGATGGAAATACAAACGGGAGGACAGACATATGACAAACCGACAGACAGACAGACGTACAGACGGATGGAAAGACAGACGGAGAGACAAACAGACGCGGACAAACAGACGGAAGGACGGACAGACAGACAGACAGAAAGAGATACAGACGGACAGACAGAAGGAAGGGATGACAGCTAGACAGACGGAAGGACAAGCAGATACGACTGGCAGGCAGGCAAGCAAACAAGGAACAGAATTGATTGATGAATGAGGGGAGTGGTACGAATGTGTTAGTGAGTGAGTGAGTGAATATCCCATCCTCGTTCCTTCTCGGTTTTCAAGACAAACGAAGACGGGGTTCCCATTTTCTCCAAGTTATCATACTATATTAATATTCTTATGAAATTATTACTGAATATCAGGTATACGAAAAAGCCTCAAGATGAAATGCGTTGGCTTTTATCGTGGAGACATCAGCTTTGTCGAAGATTTTTACTGCAAAGACGCAACCAAGCCTCAGACCGAGGAACGAGTCTGTAATGTACACAAGTGTGCCATTTGGTAAGTGTTAGTACACCCTATGTGCACAATGCGCATACACCCCTTGCAGCACGTCGGTATGCAGCTCAATTTGGAGGACAAATCAATAGGTTCCAAATCTCAAGACGTTGAAATTCTTTTGTTTTGTCCTCCGAATCGAGCTGCTTTGACATCATCAAATATGTGCAGAGTTCTCGTTGGGTGTTTCTCCTATACCAAGGGTTTCGTCCATGTTTTAAAGTTTTCCTCTCTCCGCAAAACCTATATTGATGTCATCTCATATTAAGAATTCATCTAATTTAGGTGGGATGTATCGCGATGGCAACCCTGCAGTACAACATGCGGAGGAGGAGTCCAAAAGCGCTTGGTGACATGTAAACAGGAACACAGGAATGGCAGCCGGACTCTTGCGTCTGATCACCGCTGCACCAAAGACAAGCCATCCAGTCTAAGGAACTGCATCCATAGAGCCTGTCATTTGAAGTGGAGAATTGGAAGATGGTCTAGGGTGAGTTTTTACTTATTTTGATCCCTTTCGTATAATAGTCCCCTTCACACTTCCTTGCCCCATCTTGAAAAGTAGACATGCCTTTGCATTGCAGCGAGACATTAGGTGACCTTTCCATTTATGATAAAGACGTGAATAATTGACCAAGATGTTAAGAAAGGCCTCTATCGTTGCAAGGGCACATCATGTCTCGCTGCGATGCAAAGGCACGCGGCTACCTCTCAAGATGGCACAAGGAACTGTGAAGGGTATTATCGAACGGTGATCTTACTGCTAAGGCTAAAATGTATTGATTGATAGAGAGAGGGACGGTAGAATGGAGGATTTATTACTCCTCTTCCTCCCCATCCTTATTAGTTGCTTTTAAAGCTGTTCTCTAAAACAAATTAGAAAAGAGAGAAAAGTTTTTTTTTCATTTCATGTTTACAGTGCTATGCGCTCTGTGGAGTTGGAGTCCGTAGAAGGTCGATCACATGCCCGGGAAAGAACATGTGTTCCTTGTCACTGAAGCCAACAGCCAGTAAACCGTGCTACAGGAGACCCTGTCTTGAATGGGTTACCGGGAAATGGTCAAAGGTATAGTCTACTGATTCATATCTTGTTGTTACACGTCATATGTATGCACGTAGTAATGTGATCCTGATCTGGGAATATGCTGGCGCTCAGACCAAGTTTGGGAGATGGATGCTACTAGTAATGGGCTCCTGATCTGGGAATAAGGCTGCTCACATACCCAAGGGGAGAGGTGACTTGTAAGAAACGCTTCTCATAATGGGCTTTTGCATTGTTATATTTTAGTGTTCAGCAGGATGTGGTCCTGGCTATCAAAGGCGCTCAGTAACGTGCAGACATACACTGACTGGTAAAAAGAGTAACAAATGTGGAAAACGAAAGCAGCCAATGGATGTCAAGGCGTGTAAAGTCGTGGAGTGTACTTCAGGTAATTACAGAAATGTGTGGCCAATCAGAATTGCGAATAAAGACAAAATTTATCAAATAAAAGTTTAAGAAAAAATGGCACGACCTTATGGCATTATAAGACGGACTTAATGAACGAGATAAAAAAGTCCCACAATCCTTTGCGCCAAGTGTTCGTTAACATTCTTCTTTAGAATTTCGGAAAGCCGAATTGTGCACATGACACACACTTTACTAATTTGATATTGTAAATCATGTCTTTCAGTTCAAGAACCTCGATGCTTAAAAGATAAATACAACAAGAAACAATGTCATTCTGTCTTGAAGTACAAGTTATGCCACGACAAGGCTTGGTACAATTTATGCTGTAAAACGTGTGAGAGAATCGCTCGACCAAGATAACATAGAAACACGACACATCGCCCTGGTCGGTCAGGTTGTTCAGGTCGGTCAGGTCGATCAGGTCGGTCAGTAAGGGCTAGTTTTTTAGTTTAGTTGGTCGAGTGCTCGGTCGTTCGGTCGGATTTAAAGGTTCAGGGAAACATTTCCTAGTTCACTATAAATATTCTGTAAAGTAAAAGAGATCAAATATATTTAATAATAATATGCTTAACCGAGCTAGACTAGTTGAGTTTAGCTTCAGGAAGTATTATTTTTGAGATGGGTGGTCTATGTGTGTAGTGGGAGGAGGGAGGAGGGGGGTTGGGAAACCAAAATAAAGGGGATCCAACAACACCAACCTCACCCAGCCTTCCACCACCACCACCACCACTTAATGTACAAGCCTCTGTTTTTTGATTGGTTAATTTCATTTAATGTTTTCGGTTTAAATGTGGCATTAGTGTGTCATTAGTTGTTCAAAGCAATGAGAAGTTAGCAAATTCACGATGACTATCAATAATCACAACTTTAACAGTTGGCTTGATTTTCGTGACACATGTTTAGATCACTAGGCTTTCATAATAACTGTTTATAATTATCTCCAAATTTTATGAGTATTTTTGTTGTTGTTTTATAAAACAAATTAGTATTTAAGGTACATTTTACATATTGCAATGTAACAGTTCATTGCTGTTAAAAAACACTTAATCATTAGTTTTTTTATTAGATTTCTGATATTAAGAAATGAAAATGAATTCAAACAATGTGGATTATCAATCAAAAATGATATTATCAGGGAAAATAAAGATAAAAATTATATAAATATTTATGAAGATGTTTTATATCACGCCCTTACATTACTACA
This sequence comes from Anthopleura xanthogrammica, assembly GCA_964019055.1. Taxonomy (NCBI): domain Eukaryota; kingdom Metazoa; phylum Cnidaria; class Anthozoa; order Actiniaria; family Actiniidae; genus Anthopleura; species Anthopleura xanthogrammica. The sequence goes on from OZ025217.1 coordinate 10,977,246, forward strand.
CTTTTTTGCCTTCATCAACAGCAAATCATTATTGCCAAATGAATGTTCGATAAAATTATGTAGCATTCATCTTCACGACCCATTCTTCAGCTTCATCATTCTCGTGTTCAATAACGAAAGTACCATATGCACGAACATTTAAAGCCCAAATGCATGGGCTATAGTCCATGGTTTTGACCGATTTTGCCCCATTTTCACACCATTTCAAAATATATGCATTATTTATAAAAAATGCAAAATAGGTCAATTTTAAATATTTTCAGACAAAAAGCCCAAAGTCCATGGTTTTGACCGATTTTGGCCCATTTTCACACCTTTTCAAAATATATCCATTTTTTATGAAGATTACAAAATAGGTCAATTTTGACCATTTTCAGCCCAAAACCATGGGCTATAGCCCATGCTTTTGACCGATTTTGGCCCATTTTCACACCTTTTCAAAAAATATGCATTGTTTATGAAAAATTCAAAAGAGGTCAATTGTGACCATTTTTAGCCCAAAAGCATGGGCTATAGCTCATGGTTTTGACCGATTTTGGCCCATTTTCACACCTTTTCAATAAATATGCTTTATTTATGAAAAAAGAAAAATAGGTCAATTTTGACCATTTTCAGCCCAAAAGCATGGGCTATAGCCCATGGTTTTGACCGATTTTTGCCCATTTTCACACCTTTTTAAAAAATATGCTTTATTGATGAAAAAAGGAAAATAGGTCAATTTTGACCATTTTTAGCCCATGGTTTTGACCGATTTTGGCCCATTTTCACACCTTTTCAAAATATATCCATTTTTTAGAAAAAATAGAAAATAGGTCAATTTTGACCATTTTTAGCCCAAAAGCATGGGCTATAGCCCATGGTTTTGACCGATTTTGGCCCATTTTCACACCTTTTCAAAAAATATGCATTATTTATGAAAAATGCAAAATAGGTCAATTTTGACCATTTTCAGCCCAAAAGCATGGGCTATAACCCATGGTTTTGACCGATTTTGGCCCATTTTCACACTTTTTCAAAATGTATCCATTATTTATAAAAAATGCAAAATAGGTCAATTTTGAGCATTTTCAGCCCAAAAGCATGGGCTATAGCCCATGGTTTTGACCGATTTCGGCCCATTTTCACACCTTTTCAAAAAATATGCTTTATTTATGAAAAAAGAAAAATAGGTCAATTTTGACCATTTTCAGCCCAAAAGCATGGGCTATAGCCCATGGTTTTGACCGATTTTTGCCCATTTTCACACTTTTTCAAAATATATCCATTTTTTATAAAAAATGCAAAATAGGTCAATTTTGAGCATTTTCAGCACAAAAGCATGGGCTATAGCCCATGGTTTTGACCGATTTTGGCCCATTTTCACACCTTTTCAAAATATATCCATTATTTATAAAAAATGCAAAATAGGTCAATTTTGACCATTTTCAGCCCAAAAGCATGGGCTATATCCCATGGTTTTGACCGATTTTGGACCATTTTCACACCTTTTCAAAATATATCCATTATTTATAAAAAATGCAAAATAGGTCAATTTTGACCATTTTCAGCCCAAAAGCATGGGCTATAGCCCATGGTTTTGACCGATTTTGGCCCATTTTCACACCTTTTCAAAAAATATGCATTATTTATGAAAAATTCAAAATAGGTCAATTTTGACCATTTTTAGCCCAAAAGCATGGGCTATAACCCATGGTTTTGACCGATTTTGGCCCATTTTCACACTTTTTCAAAATATATCAATTATTTATAAAAAATGCAAAATAGGTCAATTTTGACCATTTTCAGCAGAAAAGCATGGGCTATAGCCCATGCTTTTGACCGATTTTGACCCATTTTCACACCTTTTCAAAATATATCCATTATTTATAAAAAATGCAAAATAGGTCAATTTTGAGCATTTTCAGCACAAAAGCATGGGCTATAGCCCATGGTTTTGACCGATTTTGGCCCATTTTCACACCTTTTCAAAATATATCCATTATTTATAAAAAATCCAAAATAGGTCAATTTTGACCATTTTCAGCACAAAAGCATGGGCTATAGCCCATGGTTTTGACCCATTTTGGCCCATTTTCACACCTTTTCAAAATATATCCATTATTTATAAAAAATGCAAAATAGGTCAATTTTGAGCATTTTCAGCACAAAAGCATGGGCTATAGCCCATGGTTTTGACCGATTTTGGCCCATTTTCACACCTTTTCAAAATATATCCATTATTTATAAAAAATGCAAAATAGGTCAATTTTGAGCATTTTCAGCCCAAAAGCATGGGCTATAGCCCATGGTTTTGACCGATTTTGGACCATTATCACACCTTTTCAAAATATATCCATTTTTTAGAAAAAATAGAAAATAGGTCAATTTTGACCATTTTTAGCCCAAAAGCATGGGCTATAGCCCATGGTTTTGACCGATTTTGGCCCATTTTCACACCTTTTCAAAAAATATGCATTATTTATGAAAAATGCAAAATAGGTCAATTTTGACCATTTTCAGCCCAAAAGCATGGGCTATAACCCATGGTTTTGACCGATTTTGGCCCATTTTCACACTTTTTCAAAATGTATCCATTATTTATAAAAAATGCAAAATAGGTCAATTTTGAGCATTTTCAGCCCAAAAGCATGGGCTATAGCCCATGGTTTTGACCGATTTCGGCCCATTTTCACACCTTTTCAAAAAATATGCTTTATTTATGAAAAAAGAAAAATAGGTCAATTTTGACCATTTTCAGCCCAAAAGCATGGGCTATAGCCCATGGTTTTGACCGATTTTTGCCCATTTTCACACTTTTTCAAAATATATCCATTTTTTATAAAAAATGCAAAATAGGTCAATTTTGAGCATTTTCAGCACAAAAGCATGGGCTATAGCCCATGGTTTTGACCGATTTTGGCCCATTTTCACACCTTTTCAAAATATATCCATTATTTATAAAAAATGCAAAATAGGTCAATTTTGACCATTTTCAGCCCAAAAGCATGGGCTATATCCCATGGTTTTGACCGATTTTGGACCATTTTCACACCTTTTCAAAATATATCCATTATTTATAAAAAATGCAAAATAGGTCAATTTTGACCATTTTCAGCCCAAAAGCATGGGCTATAGCCCATGGTTTTGACCGATTTTGGCCCATTTTCACACCTTTTCAAAAAATATGCATTATTTATGAAAAATTCAAAATAGGTCAATTTTGACCATTTTTAGCCCAAAAGCATGGGCTATAACCCATGGTTTTGACCGATTTTGGCCCATTTTCACACTTTTTCAAAATATATCAATTATTTATAAAAAATGCAAAATAGGTCAATTTTGACCATTTTCAGCAGAAAAGCATGGGCTATAGCCCATGCTTTTGACCGATTTTGACCCATTTTCACACCTTTTCAAAATATATCCATTATTTATAAAAAATGCAAAATAGGTCAATTTTGAGCATTTTCAGCACAAAAGCATGGGCTATAGCCCATGGTTTTGACCGATTTTGGCCCATTTTCACACCTTTTCAAAATATATCCATTATTTATAAAAAATCCAAAATAGGTCAATTTTGACCATTTTCAGCACAAAAGCATGGGCTATAGCCCATGGTTTTGACCCATTTTGGCCCATTTTCACACCTTTTCAAAATATATCCATTATTTATAAAAAATGCAAAATAGGTCAATTTTGAGCATTTTCAGCACAAAAGCATGGGCTATAGCCCATGGTTTTGACCGATTTTGGCCCATTTTCACACCTTTTCAAAATATATCCATTATTTATAAAAAATGCAAAATAGGTCAATTTTGAGCATTTTCAGCCCAAAAGCATGGGCTATAGCCCATGGTTTTGACCGATTTTGGACCATTATCACACCTTTTCAAAAAATATGCTTTATTGATGAAAAAAGGAAAATAGGTCAATTTTGACCATTTTCAGCCCAAAAGCATGGGCTATAGCCCATGCTTTTGACCGATTCTGGCCCATTTTCACACTTTTTCAAAATATATCCATTTTTTATAAAAAATCCAAAATAGGTCAATTTTGACCATTTTCAGCCCAAAAGCATGGGCTATAGCCCATGGTTTTGACCGATTTTGGCCCATTTTCACACCTTTTCAAAAAATATGCATTATTTATGAAAAATGCAAAATAGGTCAATTTTGAACATTTTCAGCACAAAAGCATGGGCTATAGCCCATGGTTTTGACCGATTTTGGCCCATTTTCACACCTTTTTAGAAAATAGGCATTGTTTATGAAAAATTCAAAATAGGTTAATTGTGACCATTTTTAGCCCAAAAGCATGGGCTATAGCCCATGGTTTTGATCGATTTTGGCCCATTTTCACACCTTTTCAAAAAATATGCTTTATTTATGAAAAATTCAAAATAGGTCAATTTTGACCATTTTTTGCCCAAAAGCATGGGCTATAGCCCATGGTTTTGACCGATTTTGGCCCATTTTCACACCTTTTTAAAAAATAAGCATTATTTATGAAAAATGCAAAATAGGTCAATTTTGAGCATTTTCAGCACAAAAGCATGGGCTATAGCCCATGGTTTTGACCAATTTTGGCCCATTTTCACACCTTTTCAAAATATATCCATTATTTATAAAAAATGCAAAATAGGTCAATTTTGAGCATTTTCAGCACAAAAGCATGGGCTATAGCCCATGGTTTTGACCGATTTTGGCCCATTTTCACACCTTTTCAAAATATATCCATTATTTATAAAAAATGCAAAATAGGTCAATTTTGAGCATTTTCAGCCCAAAAGCATGGGCTATAGCCCATGGTTTTGACCGATTTTGGACCATTATCACACCTTTTCAAAAAATATGCTTTATTGATGAAAAAAGGAAAATAGGTCAATTTTGACCATTTTCAGCCCAAAAGCATGGGCTATAGCCCATGCTTTTGACCGATTCTGGCCCATTTTCACACTTTTTCAAAATATATCCATTTTTTATAAAAAATGCAAAATAGGTCAATTTTGACCATTTTCAGCCCAAAAGCATGGGCTATAGCCCATGGTTTTGACCGATTTTGGCCCATTTTCACACCTTTTCAAAAAATATGCATTATTTATGAAAAATGCAAAATAGGTCAATTTTGAACATTTTCAGCACAAAAGCATGGGCTATAGCCCATGGTTTTGACCGATTTTGGCCCATTTTCACACCTTTTTAGAAAATAGGCATTGTTTATGAAAAATTCAAAATAGGTTAATTGTGACCATTTTTAGCCCAAAAGCATGGGCTATAGCCCATGGTTTTGATCGATTTTGGCCCATTTTCACACCTTTTCAAAAAATATGCTTTATTTATGAAAAATTCAAAATAGGTCAATTTTGACCATTTTTTGCCCAAAAGCATGGGCTATAGCCCATGGTTTTGACCGATTTTGGCCCATTTTCACACCTTTTTAAAAAATAAGCATTATTTATGAAAAATGCAAAATAGGTCAATTTTGAGCATTTTCAGCACAAAAGCATGGGCTATAGCCCATGGTTTTGACCAATTTTGTCCCCTTTTCAGACGTTTTCAAAATATATCCATTATTTATGAAAAATTCAAAATAGGTCAATTTTGACCATTTTCAGCCCAAAACCATGGGCTATAGCCCATGGTTTTGACCGATTTTGGCCCATTTTCACACCTTTTCAAAATATATCCATTATTTATAAAAAATGCAAAATAGGTCAATTTTGAGCATTTTCAGCCCAAAAGCATGGGCTATAGCCCATGGTTTTGACCGATTTTGGACCATTATCACACCTTTTCAAAAAATATGCTTTATTGATGAAAAAAGGAAAATAGGTCAATTTTGACCATTTTCAGCCCAAAAGCATGGGCTATAGCCCATGGTTTTGACCGATTCTGGCCCATTTTCACACTTTTTCAAAATATATCCATTTTTTATAAAAAATCCAAAATAGGTCAATTTTGACCATTTTCAGCCCAAAAGCATGGGCTATAGCCCGTGGTTTTGACCGATTTTGGCCCATTTTCACACCTTTTCAAAAAATATGCATTATTTATGAAAAATGAAAAATAGGTCAATTTTGACCATTTTCAGCCCAAAAGCATGGGCTATAACCCATGGTTTTGACCGATTCTGGCCCATTTTCACACTTTTTCAAAATATATCCATTATTTATAAAAAATGCAAAATAGGTCAATTTTGAGCATTTTCAGCACAAAAGCATGGGCTATAGCCCATGGTTTTGACCGATTTTGGCCCATTTTCACACCTTTTTAGAAAATAGGCATTGTTTATGAAAAATTCAAAAGAGGTCAATTGTGACCATTTTTAGCCCAAAAGCATTGGCTATAGCCCATGGTTTTGACCGATTTTGGCCCATTTTCACACCTTTTCAATAAATATGCTTTATTTATGAAAAAAGAAAAATAGGTCAATTTTGAACATTTTCAGCACAAAAGCATGGGCTATAGCCCATGGTTTTGACCGATTTTGGCCCATTTTCACACCTTTTCAAAAAATATGCATTATTTATGAAAAATGAAAAATAGGTCAATTTTGACCATTTTCAGCCCAAAAGCATGGGCTATAACCCATGGTTTTGACCGATTCTGGCCCATTTTCACACTTTTTCAAAATATATCCATTATTTATAAAAAATGCAAAATAGGTCAATTTTGAGCATTTTCAGCACAAAAGCATGGGCTATAGCCCATGGTTTTGACCGATTTTGGCCCATTTTCACACCTTTTTAGAAAATAGGCATTGTTTATGAAAAATTCAAAAGAGGTCAATTGTGACCATTTTTAGCCCAAAAGCATGGGCTATAGCCCATGGTTTTGACCGATTTTGGCCCATTTTCACACCTTTTCAATAAATATGCTTTATTTATGAAAAAAGAAAAATAGGTCAATTTTGAGCATTTTCAGCCCAAAAGCATGGGCTATACCCCATGGTTTTGACCGATTTTTGCCCATTTTCACACCTTTTTAAAAAATAGGCATTGTTTATGAAAAATTCAAAATAGGTCAATTGTGACCATTTCTAGCCCAAAAGCATGGGCTATAGCCCATGGTTTTGACCGATTTTGGCCCATTTTCACACGTTTTCAAAATATATCCATTATTTATGAAAAATAGAAAATAGGTCAATTTTGACCATTTTTAGCCCAAAAGCATGGGCTATAGCCCATGGTTTTGACCGATTTTGGCCCATTTTCACACCTTTTCAAAATATATGCATTACTTATGAAAAATGCAAAATAGGTCAATTTTGACCATTTTCAGAACAAAAGCATGGGCTATAGCCCATGGTTTTGACCAATTTTGTCCCCTTTTCAGACGTTTTCAAAATATATCCATTATTTATGAAAAATGAAAAATAGGTCAATTTTGACCATTTTCAGCCCAAAACCATGGGCTATATATTTTGGCTCATTTTCACACCTTTTCAAAAAATATGCATTATTTATGAAAAATTTTGACCATTTTCAGCCCAAAACCATGGGCTATAGCCCATGCTTTTGACCGATTTTGGCCCATTTTCACACCTTCTTAAAATATATCATTTTTTTGAGAAATGCAAAATAGTTCAATTTTGACCATTTTCAGCCAAAAAGCATGGGCTATTGCTCATGGTCTTGACAGATTTTACCCAATTTTCTAGTTATTTTGAATTTTTGTTCTTTTAATTTTAATTAAATTATTTTATGATTTGGTAATACACACATATATTTACAATTCTGTGTTATAATAGTTTTATTGTTATTTTTTTAAGTGATAATATTATGATTTTTAATGATTTAATTGTGTATATTTTATTATTTTCTTACCCTTTTCGTGATGGATTAAAGAACATGCTTAAGCTGGTTTTAATTTCTTTTTGACGGAAACAAGAAGAAAACGTTTTTTATTTTATTCGGGAATAAGTCTTGCCTTGTACTAGGATTGTTGTATCTTCATTTGTTTTTTGGACTTAGTGAAGGTGTTCCACAAACAAGGTGCATTGTGGTCTAGCTTGGGTTCCAACATCTTATGCTTGTCATTGTCTTATAGAAGGTGGTTATAACCCAAGATATACCACAATGCACCTTGTAAGTGAAACAGTTCAGTGTCCATGCTACACTTGTTCTAGCTATAGTATTCTAACTCGTCAAATACTATCAAATAGCTTTCCTCTTTATTTAGCTCTTAGAACATTTTAATGGAGATCTGAACTACACGAAAAAAACCTTCGAGTAACGAAATATTCAAAGCATGTCATGGATTTCTACTGCATTTAAGTAATAACCATGCCCCTGTATATACTGCAAATTTGTTCGCATTCCTCCTAAACTATCCCTGAAAATGTAACTTTATAACTTAATTTATATAGACAATTTATTTACCAATTTGCAGCCATTATGAATTTTTATCCAAATGTGAACATGTGACTTGTAAAGCTAGAAGGCGTGGTTACATTTCAAGATGGCGGTCTCTGCTGCAAAAGCAATTGTTCAAATTTACACAAACATACAGTCACTCACTTGGAGATTGCGTACCTATGCGACCCTTTATCGTTGAGCTAGGTCAATGTACGGGATACCTTTGTTGGTGAGAGACTGGGGCGAGTCTGTCTTACCCATCGTGGCCAAGATGGCGCGATTTCCGTTCAACATTCGTCAAAATGAACCCAGTTGGCATCATGTGTTCCCATTTCAAGCCTCAAAATTCTTTGCTTGAATTTCATTCATATGAGTTTACTTTCTCAATCGTTACCGACAAATAAAGAAATAATACTCAAGGGAATGAAACGTTGCCTGAAATGGGAAAACGACATACGTAGATAACCTTTCTTACAGTGAATGTATAGCTATCGAAACGATGAAGATATTTCCTATTATCCTTGCATACTCCTGCTCTATATTAACTATAAATCTATTATTGAATATTATACAAATTAACAAAGACATCATACATCCTGACTCAAACACACATTCGTGCAGTTCATTTGTCTGTCCTAGAGGATCGTCAAGTCTTGTTTTACCAATATCAATCTCTTCTTAGTTGAATTGTCTTTCTTCTTCTACAAGAGGTATAATCTAGCTCTGCTTAGGGATTATTGGTTTGTATTTTAGGTCCAAAGCTAGACAGCTATCCTCAGATGACATCGTGTTACGATCTGTATTTCTCTGGGGTATTTTGCTGGTTTAACTACAAGACTTATTTTACTTGTTTTCCCTTTCTTTTCTTGGCTTCTGCTTGAGCATATAAGGGTATCGTTTCTGGAAAAAAAGAGTTGGTACATTTGTTAAAAAAGATTGGAAGGGGGAACAACAAGACTGGTATACAAGACAGGAGAAAAGAGAGACAGAGAGACAGACAATAAGCTAACAGAAAGAAAAACATATAGACAGACAAATAGACAATAAAAGAGACAGACAGACAGACATACGGACAATCACCTAGCAAATAAAGAGGTAGATAGATGGATACACCTGACAGTTCGATCAAACAGACAGACAAATATACAGACACACAGACATCAGAGAAATCTAACAGAGAGATAGACAAATAGACAAACAGCTAAAAATATGGGAGACACTTGAAAGATAGACAGACAGACAGCTAAAAAATGACAGATAGACATACAGAGAGACAGAGAGACAGATAAACACATGACAGATAGCCAAACAGTCAGACAGACAGACAGGCAGACAAACAGCTAAAACATGACAGATAGACATACAGAGAGACAGACAGACAGACAGAATAACAGACAGCTAAACAGACAGGCAGACCGACAGACAGGCAGATAAACAGCTTAAACATGACAGATAGCCAGACAGACAGACAAATAGACAGGAACAAAGAAAGACGTGATTACTCACCATTACAAGCGTATCTCATGTTTTCCCATACTACATTGGCTTGTGAAAAGACATACATTCCAAGTCGTCCACCTGTGAGTGTATTGTCCCAGATGTTACCAGTATCGATCAGCATACCTCTCTCTGTATCCACACGTAGTCTGTCAAAATTATCAATAATTCAACTGCTTGCTATCAATTAGCAACAGCAAACTTCCTGGAAACTACAAACAGCACTGAAAACCAACACCGCCAACAACAAATCATTATATCATCTTCACTATCATCATCAGCACCATCATCAACATCATCAACATCACCAACGTAAAGATCATCCTCATCAGCAGCAGCATCATCATCATCATTTACATCAACGAAGAGATCATCATCATCATCATCATCATCATCATCATCATCATCATCATAATCATCATAATCATCATTATCATCATTATAGCCATCATCATCATCATCATCACCATCATCATCATCACCACCATCATCATCATCACCAACGTAAAGATCATCATTAGCCTCAACGGATTAGGTATTTAAGGTAATTAGATACACGACCACATCAGCAATGCTGTAAATCTCGTGTTTAAATAAATATTATTATTATCATTATTATTATTATTGGTATTATCATTATCAACAGCATTATGGTCATACATCATCACGAACAAGAACACGTGTGTCCACTTGTCCACCAACATCTTCATCATTATCATCATTAATAACAACGTCATCATCATCCTCACCTAAACCACAGACATAATTATCATAGTAATTTATCACTAACACCATCATATGACACCATTATCAACACTATCGCTACGACCGTCATAAAACAAATACACCTGTTGTTATATTTAATCAACGAGGTATACTGACCTTATCAGGCCAACAGAAGGTCGAACCGTTAACTGCCAGAAATACTTGGTCTTGTCTTTCCATCCTTGATTGGCCGGGTCTTTCCACAGCATTTTTATCTACAATTTTTTTTAAAGGTTTTTCCATTATTACAGTATGAGGGAGGGGAAGGTTAGCAGATTATTGTTCTTCTTTGGAAGGTTATTTGTTTGCAAAAACCGGAGGAAGGGGGTATCAATTTTTTGGAAAAATCTAGATGGTCGCAAAAAAAAAAAAAAAAAAAAAACTGGGCGAGTACCGGGGGAGGAGGGGGAGATATAAGAATTGATTGTGAACATTGGTACGGTAAAGATGCATGGAAAAACAAAGGCATTTTAGGTTACCTCATTTCTCACATCTCCAGTGTGCCACATTGCGTTTCTCATGGTTGGACCTGGACCACTTTCTGATTTGATGGCCTGAAAAAGCGAATAACAAAGTTTAGCAAACAAAAAAGACTAGCTGACTGAAAGAGCGACCGAGAAGTAGACTGATTCACTGACCGACTGACTGACCGACCGACTGACTGACTGACTGACCGACTGACTGACTGACTGACCAACTGAATGACTGACTGTCCCACCGACCGACTGATTGACCAACTGACTGACTGGCTGATTGACCGACCGACTGACTGTCCCACCGACCGACTGACTGACCAACTGACTGACAGTCAGTCGGACGGGTAGAATATACAGCTACATTACCAAGCCTACCTTGATTTGGATCCCCCTGATAGCAGTGGATCTGAACGGTCTCATTCCCCAAAACACTTGGTCGTTTTGTTTCCAAACCATTGCATAGAAACGCTTGTTGTCTAGGTAACTGAATACTATTCCGATATAGTCATCATCGTGGGTGGTATCAACGAAGAGGGTGCCGTTGAAGTCAACACCATTGAATCGTGATTTACCTGTGATTTGTAAAATAATAGACCTTAGAGTTGCTAGTTATGTTGGGATTGATGAGGAGGGAATGACTTACCGATGGCAACTCCTGGGTCGCTGTTGACAGTCTCCCGGACCGTATTTCCCTGAGATAAAGAGAGAGAGAGAGGTGAGGAAAGACGATGGGTCAATATATTCAGGTATGCATCTATCCCATTTCATCCCATCCATGCATCGACGTATCCATACTTCTAATTATCTATGCATATATCTAGAGCCCATCTCTATTTTTTTTCTCTCATCCTATTCCATAGTCCATCCCAACCATCCATCTATCCATCCATTCATCCACGCATCTGTGCGTATATATAGAATCCATTCCTATTGCTTCATCCCATCCCATCCCATTCCATCCATCCATGTATTCTTCAATTCATCCATCCATCCATCCATCCATTCTTTCATTTATCCATCCTTCCATCCATCCATCCATCTATTCTTCCATCCATCCATTAATCTTGATTTTCCCTACCTTCTTATCCACCACCCAGGCGGGCTCTTTCCTCGGCACCTCAAATGGATTCAGCACAATCTTTTGCAGTCGTTTGAAGTCAGTCACATACATATCTCTATTGTTTGGACACACATCAAGCTCATCTGGGATCTTATCTCCGTCATAATCATGTTGACATGCATCACCACGACCATCACCTAGGCAAAAGTATAAATAAAAACAGCAGTCAGTCCTATAATCTATTTTGTTTGCGGAAAGGTGTTGAAATCATGGAAAAAGAAACCCAGACAAAGGGGAGGTTAAAGACGAAAGGTTAGGAAAAAGAAACTAACGAAATCGAGAACACCAAATACACCAACAGCAGCAGTAGTAACAATAACAGCAGCAGTAACAACATGAACAGCAACATGAGCAGCAACTACAGCCGCAGCAACAACAACAACAGCAGCATCAACAACAGCAACAACAACAGTAACAACAGAAGCAGCAACAACAGCAACAGCAGCAGCAACAACAGCAACAACAACAGTAACAACAGAAGCAGCAACAGCAACAACAACAGCAGCAGCAGCAACAACAGCAGCAACAACAACATTAAATTGTTTCATTGTTTCATACCATTGAGATCACGTTGCATTTTATTGGGTACCAGAGGACAGTTATCTTTGATATCTGGAATACCATCATTGTCGTCATCATCATCACAAACATCACCTTGAAATGGAAAAAAATGCTTTTAATCAATAATATATTTCAGTAATGACAGTAATAATCCGGCTAATCTATTTCATTCATGATACACCGCATGCTCTTCAAGCTAGATGAATATTACTAAGCAACAACGCGCAAGCGGATTGGCTTGAGTGGCTACAGTACCAGAGGCCTATAGAACAAAAACCCACTCGCGCGCACAATTTTCAAAAAAAAATACATGTTATAAAAGCAATATATAACGGCTGTTTGCGTCACTTTGAAGAGCATTCGAAAGGACTAACATAAGGGTAGATATTTTTGATAAATCAATAACGTTATCAGTTTGAGGATTTTTCGTCGTGTTACAATTCTTGGGGGCGACCACATGACTGAAAATACCTTTAGATATACATAAAAATGAAACAGCCGCCATCTTGGTTGATCTAACAAGAATGTTATTGAGGAACGGTTTGTATAACATGGCGGCTAGTGACGTAACTTGCACCCCAAGATATATGCGCCTTTACCTTTGCCATCACCATCATTATCAACTTGATCTGTGTTGGGGATTCCAAGACAGTTGTCAACAGAATCATCCACGCCGTCTAGATCTTTGTCGATGTTTTTGTCACATTCATTACCAAGGGAGTCACCGTCTACATCACGCTAGAAACGACAAGATACAGTATAAGAATCGCGTAAATAGGCGCGCGGATTTTTTAAATGGGTTCACAGTGGCCATGCTGTTGTGTTTGTCCACCCTACCTGTATTGCTTTATTTCGTATCTAGCTATCGTAGGCGAAGTCAAATAAAATAGAAATAAAATAGAAAATAATAAAATAAAAAACGAATGCGCAACAGACTGCGCAAAATAACATTGTAGAACTCATAAAATACCGCTGCGTCCCTTGAATACAGACTAATTTCCCCAGGTCATTTTAGCGTCAAATTGTTACAAATACCAACAGTAAAGTAAAGAATGCGCAACTTCATATGCCAAATATCTTGGTGAGGAAAGGTATGGCTAGCAGCTCTTTAAAACAGTTCTCTAGTGGCCCGTTTACACCGGCGATTTTTGCTGTCATTTTTGCGTCGAGTTTTGAAAATATATTTAAAATTAGATGTTTTTTGTTGCTTGGTTAATAATATAATTCTAATATATTATTCTTTTAATGCTTCTAAAGAGACAGTTATCCAGGTAATCTTGGTGTCCTGGATAAAACTTCACAAGTTAATCCTTTACTATTCTTGACTATGACCAAAATCGCCGCAAAAATCGCACATCAAACGCAATATAAACCGCCAGTGTAAACGGACCTTAATGGTTTAAAAAAAATTAGAATAAAAGAAACAACTACTAATTAAATGTATTTTTGTTTCTCATTCATCGCACTGTTTTTTCGCATTCAGGGACAACTGGCCTCGCCTTCATGTCTATCACTATCAATCCTTATGTGGTGTTATTGAGATATGAAAAAGCAGTATATAGACCCCTTGCACTAGTTACCAACATGGGGGACAAAACAAAAAAAATATTAACATCAAAAAAGATTTCAATCCTCAAGAGAAAGCAGTTCTTTTGTTTTGACACCAAGGTTGGAATTAGTGCAAAGGGGTCTATACTGGAACGGGATCTACCTGTGATTTGTTTTCGACTTTAGGGCAGTTATCGCACTCATCACCAAACTTGTCTCCATCTTCATCTTCCTGGCGAGGATTGTAGATTTTAGGACAATTGTCCCGTCTGTTGAAGACACCTGTAAAAAAAATGGAATCATTCGCAAATTTAAATCAAAATTTTGATTGATTGGCCTATTAAGTTGCAAATACTCCCGGTTTGAGCATGCGCAATGCGAGCGTAAAACATTAGTAACAACTGGTTAATGTGAACATGGCGACTACGACCTTTAGAATGATGACCAAAGAAGTTCGTCGAGTGGTACATTTTTAAATTCTGCTATTCGCATTGTTGCTATTGCTGGCGCAGCTTTCTTGTGATGGTAATGTGTATGTACATACTTATTTCAATACAGTTAGTCACCTGAAAAGCTGCAAAGCTGAGACCAGGAAGGATTATGGGTAGATACATTTTCCATGTTCCAACCGCTTGATAACTATTGATTGACTTGAGACCTTTTACTAGTTACAGTTTCACTTCCTGTAAGCATCCTCAAGCTGCAGTTTGTATCAAAAGCTTGACTTAATGGATATAAAATGTTTCCCATGATCCTCAGTGATCTTAGCTAGCTTTGTATTGTAGGTTTTTGGTGACTAATTTATTGAAATAAGTATGTATAGCGCGCACATTTGTGCTCGATAAAATCTTGTTGTCGAGTTATATCCATAGTAAATGTCACCAGTAAAGAAAGAAA
Source organism: Anthopleura xanthogrammica (assembly GCA_964019055.1). NCBI lineage: Eukaryota > Metazoa > Cnidaria > Anthozoa > Actiniaria > Actiniidae > Anthopleura > Anthopleura xanthogrammica. The sequence goes on from OZ025217.1 coordinate 10,992,445, forward strand.
TCATGCTAAAGGAAATAGCACGGTAGATGGTTAATGGCTGCTATACTCACCATCACCATCCATATCTTTGTCGCATACATCTCCTGCACCATCGTCATCCAGGTCGCTCTGTAAGGAGTTGCTGTGATACGGGCAGTTATCACAGGCGTCGCCCAACACATCACCATCGTTATTCAGTTGAGTTGGATTGGGAATACGGAGACAGTTATCCTTTGTTCAAGAAAAATATGAAAATGACTTGTTATACAAATATTCACGACTTATTGCGATTTTAAAATTATTTCAAAAAAGGTTGTCGGAGGAAAAAGGGCGAACGTCAAACGGTGATTGGACAACCGAAAAGAACTATGGTTTAATACACAGTCTCGGATCCAGAAGGATTTCAAGGGGGTGACTGGTACCTAGCAAGGCATTACATAGTGTATTTTTTGCTCTTATCTTATCCTTTATTCTTATTATATTCAACTACAAGGGGGGTGACTAGTCACCCAATTCACCCCCCTGGATCCGCCCTTGATACACTCACACCATTTGACAACAGTTTGATTGACAACATGGGTGAACTTTTGTTTCAGGCACCAAAGAGATATATTTACGAAGAAGAACTCAGTTTCTTTCACTAGTGCAATTGCCGTTCGACGTCCGCCGTTCTCTCCGACGACTTTTTTTTTTTAATAATTGTATAAAAATAACGTTGTGTTAATAAAAATATACAACTCAATCTTTTGTATTGATGACTTACTAAGCTGTTTCTGATACCGTCGCCGTCCATATCTTCATCACATTCATCTCCTTTGCCATCGTTATCGATATCGCTTTGATCTCTGTTGGAAACCGTTGGACAATTATCCTGAAATGAGATAACAACAACTTCAATAAAATTATCAGTTAGCATCGTTACCATCATCAGCGCAATCACCATCATCATCACCATCGTCATCATCATCATCATCATCATCATCATTGTCGTTATCATCATCATTACCATCACCATCACCATCATCTCCATCATTATCATCCTCACCATCATCATCACCATTATCATCCTCACCATCATCATCACCATCATCATCATCACCATCGTCATCATCATCACAATCATCATTATTATTATCATCATCACCATCATCATCATCATCATTATCATCATTATCATCATTATCCCCATCATCACCATCATCATCACAATCATCGCCATCATCATCATTATCATCACTATCACCATCGTCATCATTACATTACCAGTACCATCACCATCGTCATCATCATCATCACAATCATCGCCATCATCATCATTATCATCACCATCACCATCGTCATCATCATCATCACCATCGTCATCATCATCACCATCCTTACCATCCTCACCATCCTCACCATCATCATCATCACCATCATTACAAATACATATACAATATCTAAGAGACTGTTTATATATATTTGTGCATTTTCATTTTACTACATCAAGAAGATTCTATTTTAATACCAAATGTAACACTGTGACTTACAGCTCGACAAACTTCTTCCGTACAATTCAGAGCGGTGTCTGGGACACCATCGTGATCTCGATCATGACCACATCGTATTCCGTTACCAGCATAATTGATATGGCACTGCAGAATAAAATAGGAAAGAATTACTGATGCAACACATGTCGAAACTCCCTCGTGCCTTCTTGTCTCCTCCTTCCTTCCTTCCTTCCTTCCTTCCTTCCTTCCTTCCTTTCTCTCTCCTTCTACATGTCTGTTTTTTCTCTATCCTGCTGCTATCCATACCTCACATTTGTAGGATCGTCCACCTCTCACAGGTATACAATCAGCGTACGAACTACAAGGGTTGGTTTTGGAGTCACCGTTACAGTAATTGAGGAAAATACACGAAATATGAGGATCACCGGTGTAGCCTGGTGGGCACGGAGAACACTGGTAACTACCCTGGAATGGAAAAAAAAAATTGAATTTCTATTAAGTCCCCAATCATTCTCAAGCGGGGAATGGGAATAGACCTTATTGGTTTGGACATAATGTTTTTCATTTCAGACCACGTGTCATTCTCTTGAGAATAAGATTCTTTGTTTGATTTGTATTCATATTCCTGTGTCTTCTCATGTGTCTTCTCATGCGCAAGCGTTAAACAAAGAAATGATACTCTAGGGAATGACACGTAGTCTGAAATGGGAAACTATTGAACCAAGACAAATAAGGTCTACTGTCGGGCGACGTCAGTGTGAGACAAGCTATAATAATCTTCATTGAGAAAACTATTTCATTAAATACGATTTTCAAAAAGGACATCGCTCCAAGCCAATATGGTAAAGAAGAAAGCCATACTTACCATGGTATTCATGCACTGAGAGTGAATAGAACACAGAGCTAGTCCTTCTTTACACTCATCCACATCGACACAGATCTGAAAAGGAAATCATATTTACGTGTTAAAATTTAATTAATATGGTTATCACATATTCTTTGGGTGCATATGACGTCATAGACAGCATGTTGGAACTATAACAAAATATGTCTTGGTTTCGTTTGTCAGGTGAACTAAAATGGCTTCCATGTCTTGTGAAATGTTGCTCTCAAGGGGAGAAATGAAATTCCTGGCTAAGCATCACCAAAAAACCTCCCATTTTACAGGCTTTGCAGCTACCCAAAAAGAAAGAAATATAATTGATCTGCACTGGAGCGTCCATGATGTCTTCAAATTTCATGTGTGGGTTTCCTGTGTTAAAGATGGCTTCTGAAACAGGTAGGCCAAACTTTTTTTCCCTACCTGTTTGTTTTGTTCTGCAAATTTTCTCCCAATACCATAGACCTCTTTGCCTTTGTAGCCTTTAGGACAGGGGGGGCACCAGTAACCAGGGCTACGGTTGTGACACTTGTTGACGTCAGCACACGGATGTAGACGACACTAGAATATGAATAGAGTACATTACGAGATATGTGAATAATTGTCCAAGGTGTTAAAAAAGGTCTCTATCATCATTGCAAGGTCACCTCATATCTCGCTTCGATGCAAAGGCACAGCTACCTCTCAAGATGGCGCAGGGAACTGTGAAGGGGACTACTGGAATTTAGAAGGCACAGCTACCTCTCAAGATGGCGCAGGGAACTGTGAAGGGGACTATTATCGCACAAGTACTGAGTACTAAGCTTATATAATATGGTGTACCTCATCGATATCAGTACAGTTGACTCCATTCCCTTCCATACCAAGCGGACAGTCACCACACTCGAATCCTTGATCGCTGTAAGGATCATTGAAGCAAGGAACACCAGGGAAACATGGTTTGAACTTACAGAAATCTCTGACTGAAAAAACCAAATCATATATAATTTTAACACGATTACGCTTGTAAGAGTTATTTTAGATCTAGTTTTCAGTGTTACAAATAATGTTGTCATAAACAAATAACAGCAGTAAATGAAGGAAAGGACAGAAGAAAAGAAAGAGGCGGAGAAAGGAAACGAAGTTCATCGTGAAGGAATCAAAAAAAGCAGAAGAAGAAGAAGAAGAAGAGAGGGAAAATGATAAAGCAAGGAAGGAGAGAGAAAAAGAGGGAAAAAAGACAATGGGTGAAAGGGAGGAAGAGAAACGGATAGAAGAGGAAAGAGAATAAAAACATGACAAGGAACAAAGAGCGGGAAAGAAAAAAATGTTATGAGGCTAGGGAAACAGGGATGGATGAATGGAATGCTGCATTGTTCTTATACAGGACACTGGGATATCTGCTATTTCTCTTACCTCTACACATCTGACAACTCTCCACAACTTTTCGTAGGTATTTTATTTCAGCAACCTGATCACAAAAAGATAAATAAATGAACGGTAAAATTAATAAAAAAAGTTTATTGAAGGTCAACTTTGTAACTACGCATTTTGTGGTACCGTTAATGTGATTCGATTTCTGAAGTTGAAAAGAAGACTGTGGTACATGATCAAAAAGCTTCACTATCTTGCGTCCCCAAAGGCCCATAATCCCATGCATTATAAGAACGCTTCCTGTCTTCTTTCAGACAGCTTTTCCGACAACCAAGTGACGACCTGGTGGTGCATGGAATTATGGGACAGAATTTGGGTTCGAGATGAGAAACCTCCACCATCTCCAGCAATCCCATACACTATGAAGTCACTCTCAGCCTACTTTTGATATCTAAAAGACAAAAGGCACATGCCTACCTGAACAGAGAAGTCGTATCGTAAGTCCCTAATGAGGCCTTGTATCTCAGACATCATGGTTTGGGTGATAAATTCATTGACGATTGGTTGACGAGGTGGCTTTGCTGAAAATCGAACAAATTTATAAAGGATTATTATTATGGTTCAAGACGACTACCGACTACAGTGGCTGATCCAGGGGGTTTCCGAGGGCTCCATTGAACCCACTTTTGTGAGATCTTGTGAAGCCAATCATGTTCTTTATGGCCCGTACAATGAAATTGGAACCCCCTTTTTAAAGTTGATTGCACCAGCATTTTCTGCGTGGCGGCCTTTTAAAAATCCTGGATCATGGATCAACCACTGCACTACACAACATGAACTAAAAGACATGTATAGAGTACGAACACAGCAAATTGAGTCCGGTTGACGTCAGTCAAAAATAGACTTATTTTTCCAGTTTTTGCTTGAGTATGATTGATAGACCTTTTTTGGCCTGGGCATGTTTTTCTATTTCAGACCACGTCATTCCCTAGAGTATCATTTCTTTGTTTAACAGTTGCACACGAGAAGACACATGAATATGGATGCAACTCAAACGAAGAATCTTATTCTCAAGAGAATGACGCGTGGCCTGAAATGGGAAAACATTACGCCCAGGCCGAAAAGGTCTATAGACCCCTTGCAGCACGTCGGAATGCAGCTCAAATTTGGAGGACAAAACAATATATTCCAATTGTTTAAGGGGTCTATTGACGTGTACCGACGCTTGGACTACATGATTCATTCTTGTTTTCAGAGCCCGCGTTTCTTTTGGAATGGCTCTGGGAGAACCTTAATGCCCCTGTTTTCTGAATGCCTGATACAAACATGGGTCGCCACAACAACAAAACAGGAAAAAATGAGCTCAATGAACTAAAGTGGTTCCAGATGCCTTGCTGTTTTCGTGTCATTGAGAACGGGTATGACTTACCTACTGCACAGTACAGGGTAAGAACTTGCTTCATGGTACGTTTAAAGATGAATTTGAGAGCCCTTATCCGACCCTGAAAGGAAAAAGAAGATGACGATGATGATAGATGATGATAGTAATGATGATGATGATAGATGATGATAGTAATGATGATGCTGGTGGTGATGATGGTGGTGATGATGGTGGTGATGATGGTGGTGATGATGGTGACGATGATCATGGTGATGATCGTGGTGATGATGTTGATGATGATGGTGGTGATGACTGTGGTGGTGGATTCCAACAACATGCGCAAGATCGTTATCATGACTAGGAGGGTTGTTGTGCATCGGACGTTTATTACCAATCAAAGTTTCCGAGAGGTATTATCGTGCACTAACACAAGTGTCAATACCACTTGCCATCAGGGATATTTTGCGTTCCATAACACAAAAAAAACTGACCTTAAGTAAGGATTATTTACCTTCCATCTTGCCGCTACCTCCCTGTCCCTGTACCCTTTTCTCTGCGCGATTCTGAACTCCATCCGCGACAATCTGATTCCCTCATAAGAAAACACAAGCGACACTGGAGTCAATGTCTGCTGCCTTCCCACTAATTTACAGTCTATATACAAGTCCACCATAGAAGTCTGTAGCCCTGAGTCGTACAAATGCAATGCAAACATGTGGTAATTCCCATCGTATAATCCAAAAATGCCATGTCGAAATATCAACGCGTCAGTGGATCCATTAGTTAGCCTGTATCTGAAGGTCATTTTAGCTCTTTTCTCGCTTCCCCCTCGAGTCACCACCTCCAGAAGATTTTTCTTACTTCTTTTTGAAATAATGTGGACAATGGAAAAGAGTGCACCAGATGATGAACCTTCAAGGGCTTGAATCTCGGCATATATGACGAATTCTGTTGTCGACTCAATGTTTAGAATGGTACTTTCTAATAGTTCTCGTGAGGCCATGATTTTGCTGGCACTAGACATTGTGAAGGATTCTCCTTTGGGGCTCATTACTGGAGACACCTTGTACGCCTTAGGGTCGTCCTTGAATGTATCTAGCAGGTCAATTTCTGCGGGGAAACAGGAAATACAGTTATTTTTTATTAATGATATGGTCATTTATTTATTCGTTTGTTCGTTCATTTATTCGTTCGTATATTCATTCACTATTTCAATCTTTCGTTTATTCATTAATTTATTTTTTCATTCATTGTTTGTTCATTTATTCGTTCGTTCATTCATTCACTTTCTTCCTTTCTCCATTATTTCGTTTGTTTTAGCAATTAACTGACTAGCTATTTCATTTAACAATTTCTCATTCATCCTTTTCCTCTTTTTCACTAACTCTTACACTGAATTCGAACCCATGCACCTCTCTCCTCCCCTCCCCTCCCCTCCCCCTCCCCCTCCCCCTCCCAGCAATTGGTTTCAATTTAGTTTTGACTATGAATCTCTTTACTATTTAAAAAGAACCACAAGTTATTTTAATTAAGTGCTTCCCTTGTAAAACAGTAACGATTTATTTAAATTCATTTGATATACTTGCAATCCAATCCCAATAATGAATCCATGCTTCCTTGGGTGGCATAGAGTGAGAGGGATTAGTGAGCTACTTCAAGAGATTCCGTTTTAACCTTTCTTAGATTATCGCTACTTATAACTACACAAGTCTATAAATACAAGCTAGCTAATTGTGTAGATCAGCTTTGGGCTGTTACAACTAGCATTTGCCCTAGTATAAGGAATTTTATAATGGTTTTTTGTTTTTTGTAAGAATGGCACAAATGAATAAGAAAAGTCAAAGTATCACCTACCTAATGCATAGGAGCCCATTGAAAACAGAACGGCGATTATCACTGGAAAGAATCGATCCATTTTGTCTGGAACAGTAAAAGATAGACAAACAATAAGTATAAAGCTACTAGTTATGGAAGGAACAAAAGTTGGACAGCCGTGCCATCCAAATGACCCTTCGTTGGAATTCCTGTCAGGTCAGGGAAAAATACCATCCAATATATCCCCCTTGATCCTTTGACAAAACAAACAATATATCCCCTTGCAACACGTCGGAATGCAGTTCAATTTGGAGGACAAAACAAAAGGTTCCATTTCTCAAGAGATTGGAACTTTTTTGTTTTGTCCTCAAAATTTAGCTGCTTTGACGTCACGTGAAAAGGGGTATCTAAAGAGAGATGTTTTGTCTACATATATATTACCAACTCGCTATCCTGGTCAATCAGACAACATTCATTAAGCTATAATGATCTTTTGTTTGTCTTGCTTTAGATAACGCACCACTTCAAAGAGACTTCGTGGTGAAGTCATACTAGAAAGAACTCCAAGGTTATCGAAATGAGAGCGAGAGAGGTCATGAGAATTTGCCTTTGGAGAGCACGAATGAATAGGTGTGTTTTATTTGAAATGTAAATAGAATGGGGATCGTCAGATAACTGGTTTCGGAGTCCATGGTGTCGTAGATAAGACCTTACGTTGAAAAACGACAAGGACTTATTTGTTTGATTATTGATGAGAAGAATGTTTGATTTGGAATTGCAAGCAAGGGCTGATTCTCAAATTTGCTAAAACTAAGTTGTCTTAATTTTGTAACGAAAAACGAACTGCCGCCATTCCAAGATCGTTTCGTTTAAATTTTTTTGCCAAGCAATCTTAAACAATGAAGAGTTTTAGCTTTGGATTTTTTGGAGTCTGTTTTTGATTTATTTGACGTTACGCCCATGAGCTGAGAGTATTTATATCAACATGTAGAGATGAATGGTTTGGCGTAAATGGAGGGCGGTTAGGACAAGGGCAGTGGTGGGAAAACGATTGCATCGAAGATGCCAAAAAGAAAAAAGAAAATTTAAATGCAAAAAAGAATGTGTGTTTAGAAGTGAAATATCCACTTATAGACTGACAAAGATATGACTAAAAACATCGTATAGGAATTAAGATCTTGCTACATGTGACAATATTTCTTGAATGATTGAGTTCCAGAGTGAGGCGAGCTGCAGATCAAACTAAATTTCAATTTGCGTGTGACATCTGGATGGAACTTGCCACAGACGAAGACAACATAAAATAACTTGTAAAACATTAATGTACTTCTTCGTAACACGCAAGATATCTTTTGTAAAAAAAGTGAATTTGCGCACAATCACCTGGCTTCGCACACATGTCAACTTACAGTTTGGCTGTACCGATTTACGAGCTTAAACAGTTTCAAAAACGGTTCGCTTCGTACAAGTAAGCTATTATTGCTCGCACATAAGCCAATGATTAAGAGATATTTGTAGACATTTTCGCTCGATAACCTTAGTGGTGAATTTATATCCAACATTATCGCGTAGAATCTAACAGGTAATTAGGATAAAACACAGACAGATAAGAAACATTTTTTTAAATTTAGCTGCTAAAACGGTTTCTTACATTATAAGAATAGAATTGTGCTAAGTGTTTGAATGCTAAAGACTGCAGAATGCAGAGGAAAAACATTTTTAATGCAATAATAAATTGTAAATTTTAAGGGACTTGAAAAAGAACAAAGGATTACGTCATCTGGTTTTGATAGATTGTGGATTTTTTGGAAAAAGTAATCCTCACGAAAGCACGGAATTTCTTAAATTAATCGTAGAGTAAAACTATATATCACGAAAATTTTGATTTTTTTTACTATTTTTTGTTATTGTTTTTGATTTTTTTTAATGCATTAATAAATGCTTTTAAAAGAAAAGTAAAGAAAAACAAACAAACTGAATACAAAGCTTTTAAAACAAAAAACAAAAATGAAGATAACAAACAAAAAGAAACAAATAAACAATCATAGCAATGGGAAGCCATTTCAGTGCAAGCTTTACAAAGCTACGAATTTTTCCAAAAGAGTTCGAGTGAAACATTCCTGAGCTCACAAAACGTTTTCGGCAAATTCGTGCATGTCGTACTTGTAATCACAATGTAAATAAGTGAATTGCGACAAAATATTGGGAAGCCATTTCAGTGTTACAGTTTAGGAATTTCACCCGGAGCTGAATTTCGAAGTTCATACAAAATATTAATGTAGAAGCAGTTCCGGTTTTGAGTAAATGAGGTACATGCTCAAAGACATGGGAAGCTATTTTAGTGTTGGGGCGGAAAACCACAGAAATGGGTTCCGAACAAATTTCGAGCTGGTTTGATCGATGAGACAGGAAAACAATCGGAAGCCATTTCAGTGTTACATACCGCCGCAACATTGAAATGGCATTCTTGCTCAAAAATTTGTTTAAATTTGATTTTACAATGAAAAACAACGACAAATTCATAGTGTTATGGCGTAATGGATGACACAAAAATGGGAAGCCATTTCAGTGCTACAGAGTGTCTTTCACAGCTACAAATTCTAGCTACGACTATGATTTCGACCGCCTGTCACCAAGGGTTAACCTTTGAATGGGTTTTACTATAAAGTGTCTGTCCTGTCTTCTATATTGATACACATAAGCTTGCCTAAACCCTTCCTGAATAAGAAGGCGACAAGAGTTTTCGAGAGAGTTTTCAATCCAAACAAAAATACATTAAGATACTTTAAGTGTTGTTGGCTGTCATGGCTGAAATCTAGAGATAAAAATGCCTGCGTATACTCGATTCAAGATCAGTTTTGTCGATTAAGTGGATGACCAACATTCTTCTCTATGGTATTCGCTAAATACAAATTTGTCCTAGCCTTTGTTGTACATTTATTTTTGAAGTCAAAATAGTCTTGAGCTAGGTCGCACCATTGCCTTGGTATAACAGCAGGATTTCGGTCTCACTGTATTAATACAGTATATCAACTTAACATGGCTTTAGAAAAACAAACTACGAATAAACAAAGTACTTTGTTTGAAAGAACCGACAGGGATCATGACACGGTTATGGCTAAGACGAAATACTTAGAATTTATCTCGAAAAAACTGAAAACTTTAAACGAATTATCTTCATTCCTGGCAAAATAATTCGTTGTGTGCAATTGATGCGTTTCCATCAAACATATCAAATTTTACTCCAATTTACTCCAAGATATTAATTTTAAGTTTTAACGATTTGTGTTTTTTTTCTTCAGTTCGCGATATGTAGAAAATTAGTACCAAAATCGACTAGATTTTAGCATCAAGAACTAATGCACGACAGCAAATTTGGAAAACAAGCTGACTTATATGAAGTAGCTATTGCATTTCTATTGTCTTAGTGAAAGAAATCTAAAGGTCATTGCTTCTATAATTTCAAACGAGAGACCTGAAGTCATAAACGTGACGAAGTGAATCTATGAAGACAGCGAACTATGGCCCAGGAGATTACAAGCATTTCCTATCTAAAAGTAATGCGATTTTTAGCTTTTTACAATAGTTCGGATGCTTGAAAAAACCACAAAAATCAAAGACATGATGATGCGAAAAACTGATGTTCGAGTTTTGAGAAAATTCGCTAAAAACTGAAACAAATTGTTTTCACTGAACATACCTTAAGCTAGGTTCTTCAAGTATTGAACGCACGAAAATGTTACACGTGTTTCAGCAATAAAAATCGTTCCTCTAAAACAGCATTTCGTTGTCAAATATCTCTGTACAGAAATCGTGGCGAGTGAAAACCATATCGATGTTGCCTGGGCACTTCACAGGTTTACGCTTGGTACTAGAAGAGTTGCGTCTGATTTTATTTGGTTCGACTGCTTAGACACTGTGTCAATATATTGGATATATAGGATTGCATGACGCGGGATTCTCATTATATCCGGTACAGACCACGTGCCCTTCAAGACCCCTTAAAAATGACGTCACCGTGCCCATCCTTCATTGCGTCGTTTTTATTACGACTTAATTAACTATTTTATCTTAATTGGTCAATATATAAAGTGTTTGATTCAAATATACTTTCCTGTTCTGTACAGTTCGCCCTTCTCTTTAAACTACTAATAACTCTTATCATCCTCTCGCGTCTAGCTTCAATTCACGATAATTATTTCCCTAATAGCCTGAGAAAACAGACGTCCTTTCGTTCCTTTTCGCGGATGGATGAGGAGCGAAAGGACGTCTGTTTTCTCAGGCTATTTCCCTAATGCATCGAAAATTTTCCTTATCTTTTCTTGATAAAAATATTTTCATGATATTCTTTTTATAATCATCTAATTACGTTGCTAAAGACAACTTTTTAAAGAGATTTAATTGTAAAAAAATCCTTATCTCTCTGGGTCAGTCGCTTACACGACACTTTTAATGTCCATGTTGATTGATGTTGTTATTTCAAACGTCAGTCATTATCGTTATATGTGACTTAAACTACATCTAGATAAATCAATGAATATAGAAAGAATATACTCGTGAGTTTTGCCACCCTTGTTGATATGAGATACGACGTCTTTAAGCTACAACTAAAGATTGATAAGCTATTTAATAAACTAGGTATTTTTTTGAATTTTTCACGACTTAAAAAAAGATTATTTGAACGAAATTCATATTTACTAGAAATGTGATACCTTATTTAAAAATAATCGTTATATAAACAATATAAAGTAAAGTGTTACTTTAAATATGTACTTAATTTGTCTAACCTTTTTTAAAAAGTATTATTTCATTATGTCAAACGATTCAACGTTTTTAAAATTTGAGTCAAAAAAGGTTAAAAACAATGGCTTGGCAGACTTAGTATCTAGAGGTCGGGTGGGAACCCTGTGGCAAAACCGATACGAACATGAAACCACAGGGTTCCCATCGGGTAAGCATGTGGTCAAAAATTGAAAAATGAAAAATTCAATAATCTATTGATGTGAAAAATATATATATATATATATCATATATATCATATATATAATTTATTGAAATTTAATGTTGTTTTGCGTGAGACAATTTTGACATCAATTAAATTCTATAAGTTTAATATTTTAGTATTATTCATCAGAATTACACTTGATTTAAAATCAACAAGAAATGTCCATTAGTTAAACAACAACTAATGGGTATTCAAATTGATTTAAAATCAACAGAGAATTTTTTTATAAATTCGAATGGAAATGACTATAATAATATATATTCTTATTTGAAATATATTCCACAAAAAAATCCAATTTTCAACCTTATGCAATAGTGACTACCCTAACTAGTATAGTCTAAAATTAACGAAAAATGTCCATGACTTCGACAGCAAATGACTTGATTTTGAGCTCCAACATTTCATGTTATGGTATGCTACGTGTTTGTGAAGGAATAATGGTCCACAGGTCAGACAAAAGAGACGATTCTTTTCAAGGTGGGATAACATACTTAGAACAAAACATGTGTGATTACACTGATAAGCTAAGTGAACACGTTCGACGAGACACTGGTGCTACTGGTGCAGGAGGTGCTAAAAATAGAAGGGACATTAAGTAAGACGTCGAACTATACACGATTTGTGAGATGAAAGTTGATCGATGGTTTTGAATGAAGACAGAAAACGTCATCTTTGTCATTATCAATGTCAATGAATAGCTTTTGATGAAAAATTCATCTACACGTGTACGGGTACTAGTCTATTAACTATCAGTGAATAGTTTAAATTCACATTCTTAGATTCATTCTTATTGTTTATGTTTATGGCCATCATCATCATTTAATATCATCATCATCATCATCACAATCATCACCATGAGCCATCATCATCATTGAGACCATCATCATCATCATCATCATCACCATGAGCCATCATCATCATCATCATCACCACCACCACCACCACCATCATCATCATCATCATCATCACCACCATCACCACCATCACCACCAACGTAAAGATCATCATCATCATCATCATCATCATAACCATCATCATCATCCTGACCATCATCATCATCATATTTAAAATAATATTCAGTACCCTGGTTATCTCGGACTCTTTTACGATTCTCGTCCCAGTCCTCATCCCTCTTGTTGACGTCCTCAGTCTAGTTCTAGTCCTTCTCCCCCTCACAATCACCATCTTGGATAACAGCAATGTTGCTGTTCTCTTTGACTCGTGGTTCGTGGGTGGTCTGTCTAAACCTACCCCCTAAATGAAAAATACAGACCCTCTAACTGGAAAACAGCCAATACAAAAGCAATGGACTTTGGAATTTTTCTAGTCAGTTTTGAGTTTGATGAGACCTTGTATATATTTCAAACTCCGCTAATCGTGTCTCTTGAATCAGATCTATCAAACCTCTCCTTTGTTACCTAGGAACCTCGGAATCTCATTCCCATCGACTGAATCAATCCTGGATTAAGATACTCTGGCTAATCAATAAGTTAAACCAGCTTTACCAGTGTATCGTCATAATCTAATAATCTGGATAATCAATAGCTGAGCAAGCTTTACCCCTATCGCCACCATACATTTGTGTTTCCCACTGATCTTCATTGACAGAACGTGTATTGACTATCGTGGTATGCAAATGGGAAGATAATCCGATAATATCCTAGATTCTATTTCCCTGCACAAACATATTCAGCGACCGGTACTACTGGGCCCTCTTTTTGTACTAGCCTACTAGTTATAGCAATTGCAAATGGAAGTTGCGATTAGCACAATTTAGAAGACCGTTCATCTATGATATCTGTCGATGTTACATGAATATTCAGATAGGCTTCAAGCTTATTTAAGACCATTTCTTAGTCAAGATTCTAAATATAAAATTAAAATAAATACATCCTCGACTATCAACTGCAGCCCGACTGCCCTACGTCTCTTGATCGAATCGTAAGAGAAGATGTTTTTATTAGTAAGGTCTCATAATTGTAAACAAAAAATTCATTCATTCCACGATCATGTCTTGTTAATCTTACACTGGTATCTGGAAGCTGTAAGCCAGACATCATACTCAGCATAACCAGTAATGTTTTTCTATACTTTTATACTCTTATACTCTATTCTATATATATTCTGTTGATAAAGGATAAAATTTACTAAGCATCGCCGATACGCGCTGCCCTATATATCCCACTCTGGGAACACAAATTCTGGTTTTGCAGCAACTGAAAAATTGCAGCATATTCACTGGTACATGCGCAATTAATGTCTTCAAAATATAACAGTTAAAAGTTCAAACGTCTACATTTTAAGTAGCCCTAGGCGGCATTTAAATACCAAAATCTAATCGTTTATTGCTTTTTTTATCATCAATAATATCTCGATGGTGGCATGTTCACTTGAACGAAAATTGATTCTAATGTTATCAGAAATACCGATCTCAATAAGGAGCAAAAAAAGATTTGAAGATAACAACCTACAGCAAAACCTTTATTTAGCGACCAGTTGTCAAAGTCCAAAAAAGCATTATTGCATAAATTTATATCTCTATTAAGAGACTAAACTCTTTTTATCGGCCAGATATCAAAGTCCAAAACCGGTTTTTGCACTATTAGACCATTACGAATTTGTACGATACCGCTGTGTTCCTTGATTACGGAATCATTTACTGGGTTAGGCTCAGGGACTTAGCGAGGACCAAGGTTTTGGGGGGGCACCTCCGCCAAAAATCGCCGAATCAAAATAAAAAAATAAAAAAAACCGCGATATTTACGACGAAATAGGGAATAAAACTTTCTCTACAAAAAGTGGGGGGCGCCAAGTACAAAAAAAAAAAAAAAAAAAGCCAAAATAATAAAAAAGGGAAAAAGCCAAACAATTACCTATTTACCAAAAATTTGGGGGGGGGGGGGCACGTGCCCCGTTCCCCCCTCCCTACGCTAGTGGTTAGACTCAATTCAGCGTCAGAATTCTCAAATACCAACGGTAAAGTAAAGAATGCACAATTTGAACAATTACAAACACTTTGTAACTCCACGGACCTTCACTGGAACACATGAATATTCTACACAAAATCGCAAGGAACCCAAAGCATCAGAACTCGTAACTGGAGTATACCTTTATTAGGCGACCCACCTCTATTAGTCGCCACTTGACAAATCTCAGAGGGTGGGCGCTTGTTAGATATTAGATCGTACTTGTTTTGGAAATAGGCCTAATAGCAATCATTCTTTAAACAGGACTAAAGTTCAAAAAATAGAACTTGGTCGAATTCTTAGCGAAGTCTTACTGCGATGCTTAGTGTGGTACAAAACAACTAGATCTTTGCAGCAGTATCATGTGATGATAATTGATTTGCCAGACAGGCGGGAAAATGTAGTCGCGTTATGTAATACATTAGAACCTATTTGAAGCGACAAATGAGGTAGTCTGGAGGATCTGGGACCGAAACTAATGACGGCTTCGAAGGAGACTACAAATGAGGGGGACTGCTGTTAGTCCTAATGGTTCAATTACTGCGAATGCCACATATATATGCATGTGAATAAAGTTTGTTTGATGTGCAGTTCTCTCCCGTGCCACGAGGGTTCAGTTTTCTCCAGGTTCTCCGGTTTTACGCCCTCCGTAAAATCAACATGTGAATTCAGAACTGTCGACGCATAGTAGAATATTGACAATATTGAATGTAGTGGTAGTGCGCGTGTGTGAGTGGAAGTGGGCCAAACAGGAAGCTAGTATTTATACTGAATTTGTTCATGGAGATTATGAATACTATAAGTGTGTACATATATAGGATGTAGTGTAGAAAGTTCGACTTAAGTTATCTTAAGAGGGCCATTCGAATTCCACGTAAAT
This sequence comes from Anthopleura xanthogrammica, assembly GCA_964019055.1. NCBI lineage: Eukaryota > Metazoa > Cnidaria > Anthozoa > Actiniaria > Actiniidae > Anthopleura > Anthopleura xanthogrammica. Next base: position 11,008,194 of record OZ025217.1, read on the forward strand.
TGATTTTCAATGGGCTGAATGGAAGTCAGTAGGTCAAGCTTACTACATAATGGGTCAACTCATCTGTCAATGTTTTGACACATTTTGATGTTATAGAAATCATGCACCTTAAATGACAAGCAACTGCATGAAACTCAGTAAAACTCAGTAAGATCACAGAGAATTAATGGTGTGCATGTATAGCCTGCGAGCCCCGGGTAATCAGTTATTCTATTCTCTGAAACAACCTCTGGGCTGATCTAAGTCAGGGCATGGCTGACTCACAGATCGAACCCTGAAACAACGTCTTGGCTGATCTAAGTCAGGGCATGGCTAACTCACAGATCGAACCCTGAAACAACCTCTGGGCTGATCTTAGTCAGGGCATGGCTAACTCACAGATTGAACCCTGAAACAACGTCTGGGCTGATCTAAGTCAGGGCATGGCTAATTCACAGATTGAACCCTGAAACAACCTCTGGGCCGATCTAACTCAGAGCATGGCTAAATCACAAATGAAGCTCTGAATCAACCTCTGGGCTGATCTAAGTCAGGGCACAGTTAACTCACAGATCGAATTTAACATGTTTAAATTTTACGAAATTAAATAAGCTATACATCTAGGGACGAACAATCACAGACTTGAACCATCACAGAAGATCTAGACAACCCATATTACCAGGGATATTACACATGCCCTTTAGATAAGCTTCAGTTGGTGATCCTGTTTTTGAAATGACATACGAATGATTCTATTTGACTTACTTTTTTTCGGAGCTTTTCCAAACTAAGAGCCTACCAGTCTTCACATACAAATGTTCTGTGCGATGCAGTCTAACAAGAATTCACACATTAATATTCCCTTATGAGATGTAACAGTATAGCAAGCACGTAAAAAGGGAGACACTGACTTAGCCGACGTTGAATAAACAGACAACAGCTACTCTAAAATTAGAAACGTTATTGCCAATTAAAGGAGAAGATGACGAATGATAAACTACGTAAGAACGCCATATATAGAATTTCTGATTGCACTTCTTACTTCACAACCTCTTATAGCGATTAATAACTGCTAAAGATACAAAAAATGGGGTATTTGCGGGAAAAAATGGGTGTGTTACTTAGCAACCAAATTTGAAGCTCACTGCCTCCTTAAAGTTTTAGTTAAATTACATCAGAATCACGTGATAGCACCACCATACGAATAAATGTGATGACATGTAGAGAAATGATTGTTTTGGTAAGATAACAACAGCCCTTAAGAGGTGAAAGGAAACGAGTGCTGTTAAATAGTGTTCTCTCAAACGTATCTTAACCCTATCTTCAGCGTACAGCGAAACAGCTACCTAGATCATTGGTTCAATACTAGACTTGGTAATCGAAATACTTGTATACAGGGCGAACCTTGGGTTGTTTAACACTATAAATAGCGGTTAGTAAGTGGTCTGTAGAATTTTGTCTGGTCCTGGCACGTTGATACGGCCAGGGATATCCTGTATCGTCTCGATAGGAAATCAGAAATTCTAGAAATGTCTTGGTTGGAGCTTAACGAGGGAATTCCGAAGGGGTAAATATGACGCGCGTTCAGCTATAGAACCTGCAGTATTCCGAAAACAAGCTTGTGTTAGAAAACGGGAAGGATAAGGAAAGGAAAGAAAAGAAAAGGAACAAGAAAAACAAAGAAATGGGACGAAAAGAAAAAAGAAAAAAATGGAATGAAATGAAACGAAATCCAAAGATATCTACTTTTCAAACATAAAACATGACCAAAATGAAAGAATCCACACTTCAAGAATAGCATATTCTGGAACATGATCGAAAACACGACGCTAATCAGTTACGTATCTACTCAGACTCATTTTTTTTTTACTTTCTATATTTTTATCAGGTACCAAACTCTCAGATCCCTGATTTTCAAGATATCTCCGGTATATCTATTCAATTCTTGTTTACCGAGACGAGTGGGTTGTTTTTATAGGTATATTTATCTGCATTCATTCACGTATGTTTGTCTTTTACTCCAAATATACCAACGTTTTTCAAGCAGCTGTGAGAGCTCTTACCTCCTACTACGTGGGGTTGAAGTGTTTCAGAAAAACGGAAGAATTATGTCATTAAACCCACGGGATAGAAAAATAAATAATAAAATTCAAAAATATGTACTGTTTTTATTAAGCTACTAGAAAGCTTCTTTCTTTCTTTACTTTTCCTTCCTTCCTTCCTTTTTTTTTTTTCTTTTCTTCTTCGTTTCCTTATTTTCTATAAAAATATTATTGCGCAGTTTGGAATAAACCCTATAAAAAGATCTCATTAAAAGGAACAAGCTTAGTGATCAGACTGACCTTTCATAATCGACCACGTGTTCCTTAGTAGCAAAACAGAGGGCTCATTTACAGAGGTGGATGAAGTAAATGTTTGTACGATAAAGCGGTCGCATTAAGAAGGTAGACACAATGCTTCCTGGTGGGATTAGAAGTGGTCGCTTTAGAAGGTTATTTAAAGCTCCATAACACTAAACATAAGTATTTGACTGGGAAATATATTAGAGATGACGCCTGGTCGGTTAAAAAAAGCGGTCGATTTAGGAAGGTAGTCATTAATCTTCAAAAATTAAACTCCTCATGTATATATGACAGGGAAATGGACCACAGAGGTCGCACGCATGGTCGGTCAAAAAACCGGTCGATTTAGGAGGGTAATGAAATCTTCCACAAAACTTACACATACGTATATGAATGGGAAATGGACCATAGAGGCAGCACAGTTGGATAAGAAGCGGTCACTTTGAGAAGGTAGATACAATACAACGAAAAATACCAACGGAGAATAAATAACACGAAAATACAGAACTCAATAACATGGACACAGTGCCTCAATATTCACATCTTAGTGAGTCTATTGATAATCACGTTACGGGTCAATTGACGGCGCGACGGAAGCCTAAACACACCGAGTTACCAATTGAGGCTTTCATTTCATCCCATCGATACGATTAATCATTTGTCTGTCTCTGCGTCAGAAATAGAACGTTTTCTCAAGGGGTATAAAAATCTGTGACTATTTTACCCCTCGGTTATAAACGATAGAACTGTATTTTGAGAATGAGTTTTTCAACCAATCGTAATGTTAGTACTTTAGTTGTCGATTCATTTTGTGCTGTTTTTGAATTATAATCGGATTATAAGCCCTTATAATTTGGCATGTTTATCAGTACCTCTTTGTCTGTAGTTGGGAGATTAAAAATATGCATAATTATAATTTATTATTAAAGTCTATTAAAACAGATAAGAGTAGGTACAATATGAAACTGGGCCAGAATTATTTACAGTCGAAACAACAGATTTGTATAATACGACAAGACCTTTGTTGAACTTTTTCTATCATTTGTGACAAGCAATATCGAAGTAACATTGAACTTAAAACCCTGGGAAGTCCTTTGGGTCTACCACGTCTGTTGCTTAATCGTTTCTTTATATTTGTCTTACCAATAAATCTGTTACAACTTATCAATTTTTGTGACATCTAGAAGTAATGTGATATAAAAATGAGGTAATGCGCTGTGCAGGTAAAGCTTCAGGCGCTTAAAAGATATCGTCAAATGCATGAGGCAAGGACAACGTATGCGAATCAGAATGGTTTATCATTTTTTCCCTTGAGACAAAAAAGTTACTCTAAAATAAAAGTACGTTGAAACTTAGGAATAGAACTAGATAAAGCATTGGAGAAGGGAATTATTTGTGGAAAAGCTAGAAGTAGAGAATTCGTAAAGTGTTTTTTTTGCCTACCTTGCCGTTGAGGTTGTGAAGAATGGATTCCAGTGCTTGTTCAACCACTTCGAGTCTACGATCAATTCAGCCTGCAGGAGCAAACAGAGCTTCAGTTTATGTAACAGCACAGGAAGGCTTCGAGCACCAGGAATAGTAATGAGTGTTTTTCTAACGAAGCGTATACTTAATCTATTTAGATTAAACAATTGCTCAGCAGAGACTATTGTGAAGGTTATGAGACCAGTTAAAGCACGCAGACCTCCTCTATTAACTGCTACGATTGGAATGCTTGTGTATCTATCTATCATCACTTTGTGAGCGCTAATCAACCGACAACGATACCGAGGAATAAGGAGAGAAAAAACAGCTGTGGGCTGGGATGATAACTGGTAGAGGCGAAAGGTGAAAAGTGTTAAGGAGGCAAGTCCTTCAGTTTGCGTGGCGCTTCAGAGAAGCAAAACAACTCATGTTGTCAATGTGTTCTTCATCAGTGTTTTTAACGTGTGTTTTTGTATTTTGAATTGAAACCAGAAAAAAACATTGTTCAACCAGATAATTGAAGGTAGAAAAGAGGTTGGAAACGAATAAAGCCAGGCACTCGCGACCCTTGATCCTGTTTTTATAATGAAATAAGGACTCTTGTGATCATTGCGTCGCTAGTGAAAAACAAAATTAAGAAACTGAGACTAAAGAGCAAGGAAAGATTTCTCAGGTTTTTGCAAAGAAAAAGTAAAAGAAATTAGAAATTAGTACGTGGAAATAATGTTTTAAAAATTTGACGAAATCAAGTGATGATGTTAATCTTAAAGTTCTTTGTTTTTGCAAACAAACAAACAACTAAACACACAAGGAAGGAAGGAAAGAGCAAACAAGTTGTTTTTCACATTTTAACATGTACTATGAAACTATACTATTCTAAAGTTACTTCCTTATTTATCTTGGCCGAAACCTGCAGATCAGTGCATGAGTCTTTAGTCCTAGTTAGTATGCAAGGGATTGAATCAACGATTTGTCTTACTGTAGACTTTCTGCCTTTTTTTGTTTTCTTTCCGGCTGAGCGACATTCAACAAGGTTTTGTACCTAAAGTAATCAGATAATTTTTCAAATAGTTTCACCGGGTGATTGCTAGCATAATCGGTTTGGTCGACATATTGAACACTACAGGTATTTAACCTTATTGATCACTAGTAGTGGGAACACCCTATAGTAATGTAAATAAACCAGTGAGGACGTCTTAGAGTCTATTTGAGAAAGTTATGCTGAAGAGGATCAAGTGACTGTGGAAATGTTGTTTGTTGTTGATGATGATGATGATAGTTTGATAATGATGATGGTATGATGGTGATGATAACGATGGTGGTGATGATAATGGTGGTAATAATGATGGTGATAATGATGTTGGTGATGGTGATGATGATAATATGGGTGGTAGAAATGTAAATAATGATGTTGGTGGTATATTCGGGGGGGGGGGGGGGGATGAAAACGGAGTGGGTGATGATGCTCATGAGTATTTCTTCAATCTAGCCGGCAAATCCAAACTCGAATATAAGGCTATTTTGTTTGATAATAGTGTTACAAACGCCACGAACAACAAAATTGCCGGTAAACGATAGACCAGCGAAGAACTAACTGGATATGTGAAAATATAAAACTTAAGTGTAAGAGAAAAACCAGTACATCGTAGAAGAATTTTTTAATCTTGCCTTCTTCAGGTAATGAAGAAATCACATTTTGTTTAGTTGATGATAATGATGATGATGATAGTGCAAATGTAATATTAGTGATACCATAATATAACCACTTAACATAACCACTTAAAACAGAACTATAAGTGTAATGCTGCAACGAAAAAAAAAAACTTTTAACCCTGACTTATTGACATTGGCAATGACAGCAGCGATGACGACAGTGACATTCCTCAGACTAAGAAGAACTTTCAAAGCATGTATTTCACGTTTTAAATTCGTCTTAAAATTTCACCTAGGTTAAGTAATGAATGCAATATCGTGAATGACAGAGCCTTAGGGAGTGTAGGAGATGTTGTCGCCGTCTCAGTATTCCAAGGGTCAAGAACTCGAGGCGTGCCAGGGAGAACTATCTCCAACGTCAGAGAAAATGCTAATTATTTGGAAGATTTGAAACACTTGCTACGGGCAATTCCAGCGCTGGTTATCCAAGTTTAGATCTATCTAGCCTGATTAGAAAACATATGTATATACCACCCTTCCCGCCAAATATCTATAGACAGTGTTGTAGATATCTCACGATGTCGTGAGGCTTTGCTTGACTCTAGGTTGAAGTGTCAGGCACTTTCACTTGTTAAAAGACGATGTCCAATTATTGGTGGAATGAGTCGATCACGCGAGCGGTCGAATTTGACGCATGCGCAGTGAGCAAAGAATTTACACGTTGAATGCTTAGATTAGGCGTTCCAACATGTTTTCCGATCCCACTATCAGAGCCGCTATCTCGAATGGCAGTTGGAACTTTTTTGTTCGATTTATTTTTCAAAATCTCGCGCATGCGCACTGGGGCACTGCCCAATCCACGCAAGCTCAATGTACAAAGCCTATAAGTTTTCACTAATTGATTTTCTTGTGCGGAGAAGTTGAAGAGGAACATACTAAAGAAACTGACCAAGGAAAATATTTTGAAAAATTGTCTAGACTGTGTTAATCAGCTTTAGCGAGCGAAGCCGCATTAGACGAGCAAAAAGGGAGTACTGCGGACGATCCCTTTTTACCTGCTATTTGTGAGCGGAAATTGTAGGTCAAATTTTGCATTAGATCTTTTAGCTTGAGGAAGATTTAGCCTTGGTTAATCGATGAAAAGAACTCACGGCATGAAAAGACACGAACAGTTTAGGAACAGTCTTTCAATTCAAACACATGTTTGTAGGTTAATGATACAAATTTAACCAACTTAGGTGATATCAAATGATGGGGATGATGCATTGATAGCCTTCTCTGTTGTGGGTCCTGAACTTTGGAACAAGATCCCAGTAGACATTAAATGACTAAAAAAAATTGAAACATTTTAAAAAGGCATCAAAACCTTACTTTTTCGTGATGCATTTGAAAAGATCTAAACAAAAATAAGAACCATTTATACTGCATACAGCGCCATTGAACTGCTGGAAATGGCGCTATATGAATACATTATATTATATTATTATATCATATTATATTATAGTGATGATGATGTCGTGATGATGATGGTAATAATGATGATCTCTTGATGATGACGACGACGACGACGACGACGATGATGATGATGATGATGATGATGATAAATAGTAGTGATGATAATTGTCATGGTGTCTAGCACATATAATCTCATAATTCAGGGCGGTAAGGGGGATGGGGGTGGGGGGTCGCGGCACGGCTTACGGATCACGAAAATTAAAAATACATGTTCACGATTTCACGCGAAAACCCCTTACCGCCCCTGATAATCGACTATGTGTAGCGGAGGAGAATAAAAGGAGGCAATTCGTAACATTTTCTCGAGGCTTCCGCTGTCCTCAAGGTTCAAGTGACCAGCTAACAAAGATAACTATTCCTATCATCACCCGTTCATACAACTCAAACAAAACAACAAACAGCGATGATTTCTAAATATTTAGACTCAAAACCACCGCTTTTTCGAATATTCCAGAATAAGAAAAAAATACATTCATAGTCTTAGATAGCTAATTTTAGGAAGAATGGAATGTAAGGCTCTGTTAAATATCATGAGATTACTGGCGTGTTTTAGCTAACGTGACTTAGGGAGAATATAATAGCAAATGCTTCTCTGCATAAGGGTTGCTCACTGACTTGACTGGTATAATCCAGCTTAATTAAAACTCACGAAAAGTTCGTATATATAAATATTACGGTCTGAAACGTTCGTGATGGCATTAACGACCGAATGCGGTATTTACATTATTTACATGTTAATATTATTATATTATATTTATGGCATATGTATTTACTACTAGTGTTAGCTCTTAATTTTTATTTGTCCCTAGTTATAGTATTTTTTTTTTCTTTATAGTTTAACTGAATTTAAATGTACTATTTGTAACTTGTCTCAGGCTGAGCTTGTTTGGACTTCAAGTCTGTTCCCAGCCTGTGTTAAGCAGTTAAATTAAAAAAAAAAAAAAGGAGCTTAGATCAGCGCAGTGTTGAGTATTCCAGGGAATTACCTTGTCTGTCTTCACTTGCAACAACAGTTGTTTGTTTTTGACTTTTATAAGGATTTACTAAATTAGCAAAAATATTGATACAAATATATATCGAAATTTAAATTCTAATTTTCAGTACAGAATGGTTTTTAAAACTAACAGATTTTTTCAGGTATTTTTTAATTTTTAATAAAAAATTTTGTAGGAAAGTGACCCATGAACTTAAACAGCATGAATAGTAAAACATTTGAAGAAAGAAAAAAAAAGATCTAATAATCTACATTAATATTCTCAGCTCTATGAAAATGGAGTTACTCCGATAGCTCATTCATAATTCCTTATAGACGATCGTGTGGGTGGAAGATTCAGAGAATTCCAATAAAGTTTTTAGGGATAATATTTATTACTTATTGATAATCAGATTTGGGTACAATTATCGTCATAATAAGATTCCATGATTACTGATATCAAAATTATGTTCCAAAAATGCGGACAATGACGGTACTGCCATTTGATGTATGGCTTCCGAAAAGAACGTAGCACTGAGATGGGTTTCGAATTCAAGCCTTTTGATTGGATAGCAGAAGGGCTCTTGGGAAAAAAATTGAAACTCTAGTTGCCACAGGTATCCCAAGCTATACTGATTGGCACTAATAATTCATTAAGAAATTTCTAACATTTCACATATGATTTGACCTGTTGATTGCAGGTTTATTTTCTAAGATGATTTTTAGGAACAGTTTCGATGAGCAATCGAGACACCGTGGTCTGAAAAATATTAGTTTTACAATGTTCACTTCCGTTTACTGATAATTTAATTAGGAATCTTGGTATTCCTGTGGTCAGTCTAAGCTAACAAAATGATTGCGGTAAGTAATAGTTGTTTTTTTCTTTTTACATGGTATATGGGCGACATATTACTCCAATTTCAGACCTCATGTAAGTAGTGTTTAAATGCAGTCCATATTTGTTTGTATAACCATTACTACTAGAGGAAGTAATAATATACAAGAAAATGACACATGGTATGGGTGGGGAAAATATCAGTTAAGAAGAAAATAATTGATTTAAAAAAATAATTTGGAAGCACGAGTGGCGTAGCGGTGAGAGAGAGCGCTTGCCTCTCACCAATGCGACCCGGGTTTGAAGCCGCCGGACTAGACTCGGTGTCGTACGTGGATAGAACACAGGTAGCCCAAGCTATGGTTCTGAATACATATAGAGAGAATGTATGGCAGATCAAAAAATTTCTTTAAAATAAAATAAATTTCATATTTTATTGTTTCTTTAGCGGTATATCAAAGTTTTATTGCATGTTTTGTGGTTTGCTGACGGTTTGGTTGCATTTTAAGGCGATTTTAGGAAATTTTATCTCCTCTCTAAAGACGAAGTCAAGGTAGGAATCCTCAGACTCGGGTGCTTTGCTTCAACAGGCCGTAAATCGCCAGAAATCTGTTTCACAGCAAATTTTTCACTGGCTACCCTTCGCCCAATAAATATCCAACACATCTAATCCAAAAATTGCTATATCGCTGCACTTCTTCCCGTCGAAATTCGCAAATATATACGCTCTAAATAGACAACTTCATCGGCGGACGGATCAGTCTCGCCACGGATTCAACGGTTGGTGACAAATCATTGGCTGTGTGGGGGAGGGTACATGACAAACGTTGACCTTTGCATAGACTAAAAACCGCTCGATGACAGCGAGAAACAAGACCAATGTTTAGTTGAACGGAATGTAAAATTTATGCAGAGGAAAACCAGAACATTTAGAGCTCTATTTCGTAAACATTATCTAGAAATCTTGACTTATTTTTGGTTTTATGGATAAGGAATCTTTTATTTCGAGCGGTTTTTAGTCTATGCAAAGGTCAACGTTTGTCATGTACCCTCCCCCACACAGCCAATGATTTGTCACCAACCGTTGAATCCGTGGCGAGACTGATCCGTCCGCCGATGAAGTTGTCTATTTAGAGCGTATATATTTGCGAATTTCGACGGGAAGAAGTGCAGCGATATAGCAATTTTTGGATTAGATGTGTTGGATATTTATTGGGCGAAGGGTAGCCAGTGAAAAATTTGCTGTGAAACAGATTTCTGGCGATTTACGGCCTGTTGAAGCAAAGCACCCGAGTCTGAGGATTCCTACCTTGACTTCGTCTTTAGAGAGGAGATAAAATTTCCTAAAATCGCCTTAAAATGCAACCAAACCGTCAGCAAACCACAAAACTTGCAATAAAACATTGATATACCGCTAAAGAAACAATAAAATATGAAATTTATTTTATTTTAAAGAAATGTTTTGATCTGCCATACATCCTCTCTATATCCTCTCTATATATATTCAGAACCATAGCTTGGGCTACCTGTGGATAGAATAATATACAAGTGAATTTGTGGTTTGTGATGAATTTGTGGTTTGACATTACGTACGTTTCCAATTAAAGATTAACCAGTAGAGAAAGAATAATACGCAAAACATGTGATACAAAGTTTTATATGAAGGAACACTAACTAAAAAGTTAACAGTAAAGAGAGAAAATCCTACGAGGGAATACAAAGTGGTGAAATAAAGGTCTAGCCGTGAGAATGGTTGAAAGTCAGTTACTGGTGAACCAGTAAAACCGGAAAATGTTTATGTAACGAATTTAATCATCAGGAAATGCTTGGTGGTTGTTTTAAGATTTGAGCAACCGCAAGTCTGATACGAACATGACAAAGAGCATAAAGGAATTCCTGTGTCAATCAAACTAACTGACAAGTGGCTTTCGGTCTTGTGCTTTTCAGTTAAACAGACTCGGTGATAAACATTACGATTTGGAAGCTATCGATTTGGAAGAATTGGTGTGGGATAACAGAAGATAGAGGGGGAGGGGGCCTGAGACAAATAATTTAACGTTAAAAATAAATCAATATGAATAGATTATCTAGTTTGTTTATAAGTGAAGGAAAGGATATACTTCAGTATTCAACGTTTTTTTGAAATGTATATGAAGAGCGTAGACATTCTAACTTATCTTCCTTTTTCCTTTCTTTTCCTTCGTTCTTTCTTTCTTTCTTTCTTTCTTTCTTTCTTTCTTTCTTTCTTTCTTTCTTTCTTTCTTTCTTTCTTTCTTTCTTTCTTTCTTTCTTTCTTTCTTTCTTTCTTTCTTTCTTTCTTTCTTTCTTTCCTTTCCTTTTTTTTACCATTGTACTACAAATGGCTTTGCATGTCTCTCTGCGGATCGATTTACTGCGATTCTCAATATTCTGCGAACTCGGTAGTTGCGAGTTTCCCGTTGGAATTTGGTTTTTCGCTGCCGCCAGTCAAAAATATAAAAGGTACCGACTGATTAGTTTTGATTGACGGCAGCGAAAAACCAATTTCACAACAAGCCCTTGAAATGTCTGAGTTCGCAGAATATTGAGAATCGCAGTAAGTACCCCAGCATTTAAGGGCTTGGCCGTTCTAACGTTTCTAGAAGGGTCCATGACATGACGACCAGACGAGGGTCTCTACGCTACAGATATCTATTGTGTAGATTACAATACTTGGCTTTGTGGTATCAGAGAATACTGTCACTATGATATGCATTGATACAATACGTCTAGAATCGCTACTCGGTGGATGGAAAGGTTTGGATATTCAAAACAGAATAAGCAGACTAACAAAGAATCTAAAATTAGAGGACTTAGATTAAAAAAGCTTAAAAAAGGTATCCCATGTGGAGGGAAGTTTAGCAGGTGAAATTGAAAATATTGCAGTCGTGCTAAACAAAACACAAACAAACAAACAAACAAACAAATAAAACAAACGTTCCAGGAAAATAGCAAAGAATATACCATATACCATAAAAATAAAAGAATATTGCTTACCTACTAGCAGAAAGAATATATTTCGACGTCACGACTTTACGCAGGTCCTACGATATTCTCAGCAGAGGTGACTACACTCGAAACTGAAAAAAACAAACGCTTAGTAATAAATAAGGTTTTTTTTTCACGTGACACACAACATCGTATATTGCGGTGTCTTCACCAATTTAATCATAGTTAACTGTAGAGGGGGGAATATTCTACTTGGAAAATTATGACCCTAAAAACGGCTGCACGGGAGACTATTGTTTCCATAGCCCAAACTGCCCTTCATCGAGAAAGGACTGGAATCGATTCTAGGTTTGGTTAGCGATAGTGTAAGGTTTAGAGTTAGACTCCAGTCCTCTCTCGACAAGGGAATTTTGGGCTATGGAAACAAGTATCTAGCGAGAATCATCATGTTTGACCATTTTGGTACTGACCCTAAGTACTGGTCTTGACCCTAAGGGTTCGAAGGGCGGTGTCAAAAATAAGGTCGGGCCACTTGATACGACTCTAATCCCTCTTAATCTTCTCATTAAAGAAGTCGTTATCTTAAGATTTTCCTCTTCAATTTACATCTGTTTTCCCCGAGTGTCGAAGCTGCTATTTTTCACCGGTGAAATCAAAGAAACACTATGTTAGCGGTACATGTATCTGGGTAAAGTTATATTAGTAAGACAAATGGAATACAGAGTAAATGGGACCGCGAAGCACTCTAACAAGTGGTGGGGCTAAGATTGGAAAATATAAGAGACTAGTATGGAAAAAAGTGGTGGGGCTAAGATTAGAAAATATAAGAGACTAGTATGGAAAAAAGTGGTGGGGCTAAGATTGGAAAATATAAGAGACTAGTATGGAAAAAAAGGTAAAAAGTGGTAGAGCTATAGCACTACCAGCCCCTCTCCCTCCGCGGTCCATGAGCAAGATACCTTTTGGGGCAATCAATTACCAAATGAAATATTTTAAAACAAAATTCCGCATCTATATTGAACTGGTTCTAAATATGGTGTAGAGTCACTTTTCAAAATCTCGGAATTATAATCAATTTCCAATTTACCGGATTATACGAGCGATGGAAATTTTACACGTTCCTGAACTCAACCTTCCTACGTGAATAGTACTAGAGTTTCCTGATTATTCTCTCGTGTGCTTCGGGGCCTTTTCTCTGGGTACTCCGGATTTCCACACCCCGTAAAAATTAACATCTAAGTTGTAATTCGAACTGCCTTTTATGTTATTCGGATAATAGTCGCACTGCATGCTATGATTACTCTTCGTGAATATTAACATAAAATCAATGGAATAATAAAGAAGAAAGAGAACGAGAATAAAGCATAGTATTTCTAACGAAAAATAGATTTTAAGCGACGAAATAGACTCCAGCTGTGTCAAAAATGTCAAAACAATTTAATCATTGACGTTTTCCCCCCATCAAATCAGCAGTTTTTCCTTGATCGATCTGATCGACCTTCATTAATGACATGAATGCTTGAACAGAGTGATTAAAATTCTTTCTCGATTGGATTGTTATCAAACGTTGGATCAAAGAATATTATATAAATAAATAGAGAGGTCAAAACCAAACTCACCAACTGTCAGAAAAAGGTTAATACTGTCTGTTATTAACAATGGCCTTTTACGCGCTCTTGTAAGAGAAGACTAAAGGTCTCAACATGATATGTACAAATATATACATAAATATATATATATCACCTAATGACGCAAGGTCTGCGAATAGCACCCTTGAAAGTGACAGGGGGAGGTTAAAAAATACAGTAGACTGGTTTCAGTATAAGACTAAAAGTGGGCGTTAAGACTTGAAGATTTAGTGATATTAGCCAAACTTAGGGAGCCTATAGCCCCCCTGTCTCTTTCTTCAGTCCCCGTGACGTCACTAGCTACTGAAGGGCGCTGTAGTAGCAGCAGAAGTACTGACATGTGAGTGCTTAAAGTCAGTATGTCTCAGAGTCAAGAAAAGTTTTTTTTTCTGATTTCATCGATTAAGAAATTTAATGTAAAATAAGTAGATTTCTAGGATCAGTAGGCCTAGTATTGGCAATATACGAGTTTTTCTGATCTAATTTGTGTGTTTTTTTAACGTTATACATTATCATTTCTTAACGGAAAGGTGAGTGGCTTCCAAAAGGGTGGACTAGAATTGTTGTCTTTCATTTTGGGGAGACCCAGCTGAATTACAGCAGGGGGGACTATAGAGATTGGGAAAGGTTGGGCGATTGGGGACCATTTTTTCCTTTGGGGGGGGGGGGGGGGGAGGTCTTATAATTTGGGGTGCTGAAAAAAATACTAATTTCCTGCTGTCCATGTGCCTCCTGTGAACAATCGGTCCCTTGGGATACGTCAGGTATTGGACATCAACAGTCATTGATAAGTATTATCTAAGAGCTGATCGACCACGTAAGCTCATTACAAGAAACACAACAATCGAACATGTCCAACGTGGATGAAAGCGATGACAGTTGATCGATTGTTTCCTGTTCTAGAAATCCCGTTCAGAGCGGAAAAATTTACTAAAATAGTCTATTTTTTAAGTTACTAAGAAAAGTTCTTATTTTCTGTTGGACCTCAGATCACTATTCCAGGCCTCAATGCAGTCCAAAATCAGAGGGAAGAGTAAAAATGCCATAAAAACGAAACCCCTGAAAGAACCTGAACGGAAACCAACAGGAAAGAACTCTGTTCCACTTGTATGTGGTATCCAGCCTTGGCATCCATTCAAGATTATAGTGAACGGTCAACGTGTCAGAACTAGGTACTTTCTTTCTATCACATCCCTCAACTCTGAGCTTTATCATATGAAAAAAATGCAATTCTTATTATTTTTACTCTAAGGGGGAAGAGAGGAAGAGAAAGAGGGAGGAAGGGAGGGAGGGAGGGAGTGAGAGATGGAGGGAGGGTAGGGAGAGAGAGATAGAGAGAGATCGCGAAACCCAATCATGAAGATTGATGAGATAGTGTGTCATCAAAGCTTTATCATATGAAAAAAATGAAATTCTTATTTTTTTTACTCTAAGGGGGGAGAGAGGGAGAGAAAGAGGGAGGAAGGAAGGGAGGGAGGAAGGGAGGGAGGGAGGGTAGAGATAGATAGATAGATAGAGAGATTGCGAAACCCAATCATGAAGATTGATGGAATAGTGTGTCATCAAAGCTATAAATAGTAATATTAATCGTAATCTTTTTCTCGATGGTTACAAGCCGGATATGATGAGTGCTCATCCCTTGAGTATAAGCTGTAGATTTGTCTAGATGAAAGCCTGGGGTGGTGTACTGCATAATTTTCAGTTAGCGAAAAATCGTGAACACTCTTTTTTAAAGTCGTTACGAAGCCTGCACGATGTGGCTTTGCGACCGGCTAAACTTCACGACCCTTAAGTCCTAATTTAAAATCAAGTCATTGCTGAGAGAAAAACAGATTCATAAACCTTAAAGCGCGCCACATGCGGAATTTTTTAATGTTGAATTATCCATGCCATGATCATACTGATGAACTTCAAAGTTTTTTTATTATATTTTAATTTTAAAAATGATAACCTTGACACAATTTGACCTGCTGCCTGGATGTTAGAGTTATGACTGAACTTGTTGGGATTTTTTGAAAGTATTCCAATAAACAATTGTATTGTTTTTATACTAGTACTTTATTCCTTGACAAATGAGATCAAATATCAATAATATTGTACTATACGTTAGTAGAGAAGGAGCCGAGAGTTGAATAGTTTCCAGGTCAAGGCTAGCTGGCCAGAAAAAGAGACGCCAAAAAGTGGTGAATAGATCAGGAGACTATGTTGAATCTCAAGGAATTAGTGGCCTTATGATCATTTTAAGAAATTTAACAAAGAAAAATAATAGGAAAAGAGGGGAAAGCTGAATAAGAAATGAATACACGAATAAAAGCATGACAAACTAGTGAAAATTACAAAGAATTTGAAATACTGAATATTTGGATAGAAGAATAAACAAGTGGACTAGTGGAGAATTAATGAGATAATGGATAAATGAGTTATTAAATAAGTAAAATTGTAAATTAAGAAAAATGAAAATAAAAAAATCGTATGAGCGGGAAAAACTTCTAGCACGTACATGGTACGACATGACATAATGTAAAAATATTACGAACTTCGTATGAATAAGAAGCGAAACGGCAAACCCGCATCACGTTTTACAGTAACCGTAGCCGTGCCCAAGCACTGTCATTGGATAATAACCGCGAAAAAAATCATATGGAAAGCTATTTCAATGTTACGGTAGAAAAAAGAAACTGACAGCCACGGCCGCCATGTTTCTTGAAAGGAACAAGGCAACATTTGGCATAAAAATGTTTCAATTCCAAAGAAAAGGGGGGAAATGATCTTGTTTTATCCAACAGCATGGCTGCCGCGATATCTTGATATACTGAATAGAACCCGAATTGACATTAGTCTCTTTGCGGCTTACTAGTCTTCACTTTAACACACATATCTAAAGTAACGATCAGACGTTTCGCCTACGCAGAGGGCATCAAAGGTTCACACCATCAAAAATACCCAAAATAAAAGCGCTTGATTCTTATTCTACATTACTAGGGAATTTGAAATTCTCGACGCAATCTAGTTGATTTGTTAATTGATTGTGAACATCAGGTGAAAAGATATGCTTTTTGGAATAGAATTTTCGCTATAAGATTTGTAATTTTTGTTCTTGTGAATGAAACTGCGCAACAGATTTTACATGTTTTTCTTGTGATATTTTGATAAGGAAGAAAAGATTAATCTTATCAGGAACCAATGATTTAAAATTGATTTACAGCGAGAAAAAGAAATTTCGCTAAATATTAAGTTTCTTTTTGCGAAAGAAACTGCGCAACAGATTATGCGTGCTTTTCTATATTTTGATAACGAGAAAAATAAAAATCAGGAATATAATCCATAAAAAAAATCACATTAAGTACTTAGATATTAGATATTTAGATATTCAAAATTTAATGCGTAACTAATGATAGCACTACATTTTGCATAGCAAGCGCCAAACACTATCAAAATAAAAACAGATCATGAACTAATATTTACACAAAGTTTGGTCCTCGTGAAACTACGAAAGTCAACAGTTGTAGCCAGTTTAGCGCTATTTTAGCAGCGACAACCCTCAGGGTAGTTTAATATGTGACAGTTTCTTATCGCGGCGCGAGATGAAAACTAAAGAGCGTAGTATAGTTATCTTGAAATTTGCCGAGGTCGCCCGCTCGGTCAAAATTGAAGCCACTAATTTCATGCATTGCTCGACAAATGTTTGTTTTTTCTGACTCAAAACACAATAAAGTTTTGGAAGAGCCGGTAGAAGTTTTACGCATTTGTTGCGGACATCTTAAACACATCTGAAATCTGGTGAAAATTTGGATCAATAGTTTAAAGATTTCCTAATTGTCTCTAAATATAGTCGTCGCATTTGAAGCCTAACCACGTCAATAAGGCTTGAGTACATTAAACTGTGTGCGCGCTTCCTAAACTTTATTACCAAATATATTCTAACTGGTTTTTAAGTAGAGAGAGCAGAATTTGTCTGTTAATTCTCATTTATTAAAGATAACATTGGATATATCAGTTTTACAGCGTATTAAATCACAGCTATGGACTCCATATTAAAGGCCACCTACATTTGTATTCTCTCACGAGAGAAAAGTCTAGGGAGTTGAATTCAAGTGGAACGCATTGAGTAAGAAGTTCTAGAATGTAAGTGGGGTAGGATTTCGGGACGATTTCAAAGCTTGAATGTACTTTTCTGCGCTGCGTACAGTACTGAAGTATGATGTCGTGACTTAGCGAACGTTTTAAGTACATATAATAAATAGAAAAGGTCGTTGCCTACCTTCAAGTTCTATTTTGAGAAACAGTACTTTCACGTCAAGCCCAGTCTTGGTCACGAGCGATGAAAAACTGGTCTATAAAGCGTATTTGTACTTGTACTTCACTTCCAATCCCTTTAGAAAAAGCCAAAAAAAGAACCATGAGTAATTGGTGGTAATAACAGCGTGTATGCTTGTCTGACCCAAAGTTTTGGCATACCTAATGTTAATACGATACTCCTGAAACTCGATATATCATGGTCACTCAATAACTGCATACTGTAACCGCCCTGGAAAATACCCTCATTTCTCAAGAAACCAAGATAAAACAAATTAAACAAAGTCAAGGGTACTGAGATCTAGAAACTACTGTATCTCAGATAAGGAATTCCAGCGAAATTTTCGCGCGCCGTAGTTCGATTTTGACGTGCGCATTTAGCTATCGTTTATCAAAAAAACTTGAACTTCAATCTCAGTCCAGGCACAACCTTCACTAACCTATCCGGTTGATATTTCTTTTTGCGGAAATACTAGGATGGGGCATGATAACCTCTATGGAGGATTTCGTGTGTTATGTAAGCGCTGTTTGTTTGTTAGTTTGTTTATATGATGTTATCAAGGTATTTATAGATTTTACGCTGTTTTTGTTGCGATAAATCCAGCCAAACGTAGCTTGGGCGCTATCGAAGATCAAAGAGAGGCTTTTACAGCGCGACGCACAAAAGTATGACCACTTTTAATATATTCGCATACTTCTAAGCACGGGCTTTTTGCTGCCAAACGAGTTTTTACAAGCCTTATTTGGTAAAACCAGACAGCTTGGCATCAAATGTGTCTGTCTAACGTACACAATCCCGTGCATAGAAGTATGCGAATACATTAAAAGTTGTCATACTTTTGCGCGTCGCGCTGTAAAAAAAGAAATTCATATCTAATTGCTTATTACCATGTTTGTGTCAAAAACAGAGACGGCTCTATAAGTAAATTCTTATTCAATCTATGAATTAGCCTTGCCCTGACTTTGATGAGTCCGGAAGGTGTTTCAAGAAGGTTTCTGAAGGTTTTTTGTCACCCTAAATTATACATTTTTTAAAACCGGGACCTAAAGGACTCTCTTCTAACCTGCAATATACTATTCTAGAGACCAACGTTTTGAGATATCTGCATAGTATCTTCGAAAGCGTTAATGCTAAATTAAGAAAGTAATAATACTCAAGTGAATGAAATGTAGTAAGAAATAATGTGGCCGAATCTTCAAGAATTTTAGTTCAATTGATCAAGTGTATGTCGAAGTATAAACTTTGAGCTTATTTTACTAAAGTTGCTTTGCATTGTCAAACCCTTATTTAGCTATTTGCAGCTATTCTGCGCCGGGTGGATTAAAAAAATTCGGGAAAGATCTGTGAAAAAGTTGAGAGGCGCCATTCGTACTACTAACTATTAGCTCTGCCACATTTTCCCAGAAAGCTAAGTACATTAATAAAACAGCTTAACAAAATTTCTAAGTTGAAAGGATTTTTTCATACTCAACAACAACAAAAAAACCTTCTGGTATTTGTTCATTAGCATTTTTCAACTATATCTAACACAGAACTTTATTTTGGACTGTTTATCTGAGTTTTCCACCCTTCTTGATTGACAAACCCAACCTTGCTATTAAAGATTTTTTCGTTACGGGGCGCGACTGTAGGTATGAAAAATCTACTAGCGGAAATCCTTGGAGACGAAAAGGGAGACGCGCGCTTTTAGCGCCCTCCTTTGGCGGGAATTTAATTGGCGGGAATTTAATAGACGCGTGCGCCCTCACCAAACATAATGTTCTACAAATGGTCTAGGGTCAAGAAGAATATGCATTTTGTCGGTCCTTAGGCTATATTAACACTATGGGTTCAAATTTAGGACTTGGATGCTTCGTCTATGACGCAATAAATCACTTAAAAGATAAATTCTTTAGGATTCTGGTGACATGATGACCTAATTTAACATGCGCATGCGTTGTTTTGGTTTTAGGTTACAGTGATTTTACTTAAAAAATAGACTAATAAAGGCTGGTAGATATTATTTCTATTGTTTCTTCTTGTATCTATATTTTATCATTACTCATTAGCAAGTAATTTTTGTTTCACGGGTTGAAGAAATGTAATTCTGATATTGATTTCCTCCGGTAAACTATAAAGGAAAATTGCTACAAATGATTGGGAATAATGTGCTGTACTGAATTAAAAAATAGTTATAAGCATTGATAACAGCGCGACTAAGATAACTTGTTCTTTTATTCCCTTGTTTGTGACAGTAAGTTTTAAAAAGTAGGCACATATCATCAACTTTCTTCCTAAAAAGTTAACAGAGTTGTTCTATGCAAATGATTTTTATATGTCAAAGAAATATTTGATTAGCTTATAAGAAGTATATACCCTACATACACCGCAATTTGATTGGCTGTATCACTATGAAGAGGAAAGGAGAGAAACCTTCAATGATTTTTTTAAAACCTTCAAATATTATCAAAACCCTATAACAATCTCTGGGCTGATTAAAGTCAAGTTAGGGCCAACTCACAAATCGAACCCTGAAAAAAACCTCTAAGCTGATCTAAGTCAGGGCATGGCTAAATCACAAATCAAGCTCTGAATCAACCTCTGGGCTGATCTAAGTCAGGGCACAGTTAACTCACAGATCGAATTGGAATTTAACATGTTTAAATTTTACGAAATTAAATAAGCTATACATCTAGGGACGAAAAATCACAGACTTGAACCATCATAGAAGATCTAGACAACCCATATTACCAGGGATGTTACACATGCCCTTTAGATAAGCTTCAGTTGGTGAGCCTGCTTTTGAAATGTCAGTGCACGGCACGGCTAATTTACAGATGGAATTGGAAACTAGCGTGTTAGATTTCAGAGGGAGGAAAACCCCGAGAAAAATCCTTGAATCAAGGGAGTGACCTAACAAACTCTAATCATATATGACGATGAGCCCAGTAATCGAACCCGAGACACCATTATTATCCTCAATTGTGCGTAAATATTTACGGTGTTCAGCTTACCCATGAGATTAATATCGCGACTAGCTAGTATACCGAAACCGTGGGTTCGAGTCATGCCAAGGGCATATGATATTTTTCTCTTAATTCTTTATTCTAATCATATATGACGACGAGCCCAGTAATCGAACCCGAGACTTCAGAGGTGAGAGGCGAGTGTGCTACTGCTACACCACCCTTAATTTCTAATCGCTTATAAGCACCGACACAAAATGCATGCGTGAACTCGGTATAAGAAGACAAAATATAAATGAGTTTAAACAGGCGTTTTTTAATCTTTGAGAAAATGGTTTGAGAAAAGATATCCCTTATCTCATGCAGCTCCATGCCCGAGGGCTTGTTTTGCAACCAGAATAATTCGATAAGTATTATCAATGAGAGTATCATTGAGGGAATTTCTACACGACGGTCTGTGTTATTGTCTTTGAAGACCATTTAGTAGTTGCTCGAAGAAGTGGAGGCGTTGTGACACCTTATAACAGGTCAGAGAGAGGAGCTATCTACTCCTTTATTTTACCAGGGTAAAGTTATATGAGCTATTATCTAACCACACCCATCCTCACGCATCACTTTACTGTTTAATGCTACTTGTATCGATGCCCTTTCTAGATTTATCAGTCCTTTGTATGGAAGATATAATGCAGAAATATGCCGGATAAAGCGTGCTATGAAGAAGGTTTAGGGAAGAATATCATGGAAAAATACCGATCGATCCGATTAGACGAGTGATATGGGTTGTTTGAAACCTTTCTTCCATTTGTTTCTTCATTCATCCATCCATTCGTTCTTTCATACTTCCACCTTCTTCCTTCTCTACCTTTTATCTCTCTTTCTTTCCTTCCTTCCTTCCTTCCTTCCTTCCTTCCTTCCTTCCTTCCTTCCTTCCTTCCTTCCTTCCTTCCTTCCTTCCTTCCTTCCTTCCTTCCTTCCTTCCTTCCTCTCTCTCTCTCTCTCATTCCTTTTCTCTCTATTAAGAAATATTTCTCTCTTTCGTTTTATGCTTATGCAAATTCAAATTTCCTAAAATAACCAACGAAAAAACACAAACAATTATCATGCAGTTTTTCGTATTTCAAAGAGGAAAAAGCAAAATACCTGAATATAATCCAGATCTCAGGAGACTCAACTTATCGATGGACTCGTCTTGCTCACATATCAAGAATATTCCGATAGACTTTAATACCTTCTTACAAAATGACTAGATATCTAGTATGGTTTTTGTGGTGCACTACAAAGAGTTTGTAGCCGACGTCCAAAACCACGCGACGGGTTTTGTTGGCTAACTATTTGTTGACCTTAGTTAAAAGAAGTCATATGTCTGTGTCATATAAGTGGGCTGCGTAAAAATGGTGAATCAGCGAAAAAATATTTTGTGAGGTTTTCTTGTAAATTGGACAATAACATGACTTTTGGAGGGCATATTGTTTATTTATGGCCCGAGTACCATCAATTTTGCGCCCGAGCGCAGCGATTTATTATCATTATCATTAATATAGAAGACCAAATTATACAAAGTCTTCAATATCAAAAGTTAGAATTTTAATTAAATGATTTTCATTCAAAAATAAAGTTTTTATACATACAAAACAAGAAAACATCAAACGCAACCGCTTTGAAAGGGTTTCCTTAAGATCTGATTGGCTGAAAGCATATTGATGATATATGTTTGTTTGAGCGCGTGTGGGATTGGAGTTGAAACATAAATGGAGGCGCGCTGCTTCGAAATAGAACAGAAAATTATTGTTACAAAATCAAAGAACCAGATGGATTTGAGGAGTCAGAAAGGTGGAAAGGGTATCGGCTACCTAAGTTAACCCCCTCTAGTCTCCCTAAGCATGCATGTTAAATTCCCCCATAATACATTGCGTTTTTTGGGGTCAACTAGGGGAAAAGCCGCACATATTATGCTGGAGACTTCTGAGATGTTGCAAATGTAACTTGTGAAATTTTGAGTTGTATAAGAAACAACCAGAAACGAAAAGAAAGAATTTTTGAGAAGTCTTTAAAGTAAATTATGAGTACTTCTTCATTCATCTATACATTTTCTGTAATACTAAACTTCTTGATTATTTAAATTGGTGATAACTCAGACTGTAATGATGATCAGTATATTTTTACAGATAAAAGCAGTTATACTGTACATTCGATTGTTTAACTTTCCCAAAAACAATGTGAAGAATTATAAAGAATGGGAAAATGGCGAATTCTAGAATTCACTCAAACCTATGAGCAGTGAATACCACTTCAAACAGTACAGCTTGTATCAGATGTTTTCGTTAAGTCTATAGTGGGTGTTACGAGATGGATGTAGCGAGTGGGTGGCACAAGCTAGACGCTTCCGATTCCCAGGTGGTCAACTTAAAGATTCTATGGTTCTATAACCACAATATTATTTCAGTATTAATATTGTGAAATCCTACATGATATGTGTGTGGGAGGAAAGAAATGTGGCGGGAAATCCCTGATTAGAGAGGAACGAAACACTGGCTGCTATGCGAAAACTAATTAGCAATAACTTTGATAAGAGCCATGGGTGAAACAGTGATGCTTTCTTTGTATGTTAAACGATGACTACCCTGACGTCGCAGTCATTAGCGTATAGCATGGAAAAACCCTTTAAACTTCAAGACGTATCACTCAAACTATATAATTTTTCTTGCTCTCTGAACAGCTCACCTTATTTAGAATCTATACTGAGAATATTGTCAGATGTGTCATAGGCGCTAGTCAACCAAAAGTTTACGCATGAAACAAATATGGAAAATGAATCGCACGCTTTGTTGTATTTAAAATTGGATAAAACTGGTTGAATGATATTAAAGTTATTCTGCATGCTTTTGGTTACATTGTTTTATTTTTATTAGTAATTAATTTCAGACTGTACCTCCAGACGTAGTGCTGAAGCGCAGTTTTGCAGCGCGAAAGATTTACGGCTATGTTGGAGATTTCGGCCCCGACACCGCTATAAAATTGTATTTCGGAGAAATTGCTGAAATTGTGATTCCCGTGCACTCAAGAGCGAGTTTTTTGGGGGAGGATAACTTTTTATTGCTTGATTAACCAGGACCATACTTCCAGACATCGAGTGCTGAAGCCTCGTATGGACTTACGGCTACGCTGGAGATTTCGACCCCAACACCGCTATCCCGGGAGGAACAGTTACAGACTGATCATGAAGCTCGGCCGAAGCCTAAGGGAGAGGTTAGTCGGCCCCTAGACCGTAGGTAATTAACCCCTTGCTATAACCAGCAAACCCAATATGTCGCTTGTATCGCTGATGACTAGACTCTGGTGGTCACCCCTTTCCATGTGGGATGTGTGAAGGATGTATTAGTTTCTTATTCTTTAAGATAGTTTGACTAGAGGCATTTCAAAACGTCATTCGAAAATAACAGAAAATAAAAAAGCCAACAGCTAACAGCCAACTAGCGCAGCGAGACTTTGACTTCGCACTTGCGCAGTATGAACATGTTATCGAATGCCATCCAAGATGGCGGGAAATCATGTTGATTTACTATTGCTAGTTTCGATTATTTTCACTTATTTCATCCAGTATTAATCATTTAAAATAAGTGCAACTTTTACCAGCTATATCTAAGCTTACTTTATTTTTTAACTTTGATGCAGAAGCATTGGTAATGGTGTTGGCTCGTTTACCTAACAGAAAAGACCTATAACTGCTACTAGTTTGGTCGTTAATTAACTCCAACTTCAGTGACGACGATTTAACGTTACCCCTCGTGGTTTTGGACTTTTAAAGACGAATTTTCTAAGGAATTTTATCTAGAAAAAAAAAAGGTTTTGAAAGCATGGACCAAAGTCTTTTAACCCTTGTTTTAAATTCTGGAGTGGCCGGTGAGCGAAGAGAGGCCTGCGAGTTCCTTGATTTAAAAACTCGAGTTGAACAAGACTTTACTTGATTCTTCGTTTTTCTCCGGGTTTTCCGGTTTTCCTCCCTCCATAAAACCTAACAATTCGATCTGTGAGTTAGCCGTGCCCTGACTTAGATCAGCCCAGAGTTTGTTTCAGGGTTCAATCTGTTAAGTAGCCGTGCCCTGAATTAGATCAGCCTAGAGATTTTGTTGTTTCAGGGTATCGATAAAATTTCTGTGTTCATAAAATAATCTAAAAATAGACCTATTAAGTCATATATCTTTAAAAAATTGCGCATGCCCAAAAAACCCGACCTGCTCTTCTTTTTATGTTTTCATAGTTAGGCAAAGAATTGTGGCGTTCAGAATTATGGTTGACTTGAAGAGTACGAATACCACAGGTTATAATAATATTATCAGAACAAATTGGCTTGTTAGCTTTTGTAGTGTTTTGTTTTGGTCTAGAAAAGTAATTTGTTCAACTCAAAAGGCTTAACAAGTCAACAACACGTAAAGAATATTTGAATTTTTCATGAACTTTTTGCAAGAAAAAAATTTGGCCCAAAATACACACATAAAAAACTTATGTCTTTGTTTTCACGCCTAGAAATTGCGCCCCACATTTTTATCTACTCAATGCGAAGTAGAAACTCACACTAGCGTTTAGTGTGGTCATTTAGTATCGGAGCTTTGATGTCAAAAAAAAAAAAAAGTCAAAATTTCTAAAAAAAATATTTTGTATAATTTTCTAAAAAAAAAAGATCATGACGAAAACCTGTTTTGGTCCAGTAGTTTTTCTCTTCCACGAGCACTAGATTGCGCTGCTGCGCTTTTGGCTGAAGTATCCTTAAAAATATTTTCATTGATGTTTTTGTGAAGAAGCTAATTCTACAGAAAAAAGGATATAACTGATGCAGTCTTTTTTAGACGAAAGTGGAAAAGTTGAATAATGTCTAAAACTCAAAATGCAGTTCTAGATTAGCTTAAAAAAAGTTCTGAAGACGAACATATTACCTGGGTTTTGGTGCTGTTTCAAAAGCGTTCAGTTCTTGGGAGTATAATCTTGAAGAGATTTCTCGTCTGACCAGCGATGACGAACCAATACAGCTCACAAACCCTGCCAAAAGGAATCTGTTAGTCTGGAGCAAAAAGTTTGGTATTTAGAAGCATTTTTAGACGTGCAGCCATACTAGCGGTTAACCTTAGCTTATAAACCAGACAACATATTTGAAGAGGGCGTTCCTGGATCTAAATGTTGTGGGCTATTTAACAAGGTGTGAAATAGGGGACGTGAAACATATGGTCTATGGCGATCTGAGTCCTAAATGGCGCACGGGCGGGTGAGTTATATGAAAATGAGACATCCAGGGCCAAATTTACAAATTTACAGTGTTTCATATAATTTAATGCCGGACAATTGTTGTGTTCCCGAATGTAAGAGGGAAAGAAAGACCGGACTGGTGATTGTATACTTAGCATTGGCACTATATTGTTTCTTTGCATTTTGGCCCTGGATGCCTCGTTTCCATGTAATGTGCGCCATTTTGGATTTAGGTGTATACCCACTTTTCACTAGCTGAAACAGGGAGAAAATGGCTAACCACATCACGTGACTGGCGTATATATACTTGTAAATATAAATATATACTTATATAGCTCTTATCTGAGGTTCATAAAGAGGCTGCATTCTGGGGTACAACTACTACTACAGCATATATATATGTGGTCTATATATGACAAGAAGAGCAAAAGATATTTTGCTATGAACGCAAAACCTTTTTATTTTATCGTCTCCGGATCTCCCCGTCTCTCTAATGGCCTAAATATAGATATATTACTCATAGTCGAATATTGTCTGGGAACGATTGACAATCATTATGTTGTCAATTAATTAAGACTCTTTAAAATCAATTAGAGTTTTTCTGCGGTAGGAACTCTTATCGTAAGTGACCAGCGCATGATTGGAGTCATGACCAGCTTGTCGTCTAGCTATAGAGTCTATAGAAGCATGATATTAGTGGCCTTGGTTCTTGGTAGGCGTTTGACGCCACCGTCGCCATGTTGGATGAAGGTTTCTGTCATCCAACATGGCGGCCATGATAAACTGGTAAGTTACTAGAGTGTATTTACCACTTTTCATACATATATTCGCAGCTGGTCAAACACAAAGCATTCAGTCGAGGTTGCAAGGTTCAAATTTGAATAATGGCTTAAACGCGAGAACACGAGAGAAGCTCAGGAAACCACGATGCGAAGAAGAAGATATGACGTCAGCATTTTAGATACTCTCATTTTGGATGTTATTTTGACCAATCAAAGCGCACGTTATATAACTCAGCTATGTAACAATTTACATCTAAAGTAAAAAAAATGTTGAAGTTTAACTGATATTTTTGGATACCTAAGCACGCGAAGGCACCTGCGAAGGCTCTTCCGCAGACGTCTCTTAGCTTAAAGGCGCGATTACACTGAGCAATTTTCTCTGCAGCTTGTCTGACAACAACTTTGCGACACAAGCTGCATGGAGCATTGCGGCGTGTAACCTACAGTGCAATTTGAAAAACGTTTAGAGACAAGTTGCAGCAATTGTTGCGAAAAGAAAAATTCGTTTCTACTTTTGACAACGATTGCGTCTCCGTTGCACCGTGTGAACCCTCTTGCAACTTTTGGCGCAACGTCGTTCCGAGACAAGTTTCAGAGAAAATTTAACTCTCGCATATTTATTATGGCACCTTCCACAGGAAGCCCAGAGAAGAAAATAAAAATCATAGTTTCCTACGGAGTAGTATAGGTCATGCCTTGAAATTTTCCCCTGTGCCTTAGTATGAAATATAAACTCAAATGATCATAGTCATAACTTTCCTAATTGCCTTGATCAGATCAAGGTCGATAACACTAATTAAAAATACACATTCAACGAAAAGATAATAAAAGGTCAAGATGGAACAGAAATCTCTATGTGATAAGCTACTTGGTGTATTGTTGAAAGGAAATCCAGAATATTTGGGTAATTAGACATTAATTAATATCTCTGCTCTGATAGGTGATAAGGATGTGGTTAGACTTAAAGGTTATTTTGTCGTCTGGGATTTTGGATTATGTCAATCCATTTACCAAGAATCTGAAGTTTCAAGAAAATCAATTGATTTTTGAGCGAACAGAAGGACAAAATTATCCCGGAAACATAACTGTTAGGAAATCGGCCCGTTACAGCTAACGCGACTCAAAAATGAACTTTTGAATACACTGTTAAGAGCCTAAATGTTTGAGCTACTACATGTGGTAAATTTAGAAATATCCGAGTGTTTTTAACGCAATACGAGCGAGTTGAAAGGAAATCAGTCCAGACCCAATTAAGTTGGGGC
This sequence comes from Anthopleura xanthogrammica, assembly GCA_964019055.1. Classification (NCBI taxonomy): domain Eukaryota; kingdom Metazoa; phylum Cnidaria; class Anthozoa; order Actiniaria; family Actiniidae; genus Anthopleura; species Anthopleura xanthogrammica. The sequence continues at coordinate 11,036,074 of OZ025217.1, forward strand.
CACCTTAAAAAATCTTTTAATTGCTAACAGGGTTAATCAAATTAATAAGGGAGTATTCCAGTTCCGAATTTTACTCCTCAGTTAGTTTTGTGTAGAATATTAGGTGAAGGTACGTGGAATTTCAAAGTGCTTGTATTGTTGAGGTCGTGCATTCCTTACTTTACCATTGGTATTGGTGAATATCAATTTTGACTCTGAAATGAGGCTAATCCTGAGTAAATAAGTCTGTAATAAAGGGGAATAGCGGTATTGAATTGGAAAGGATTATATATTTTTGTACAACAATGTATTAAGGCCAAGTTCGTTTACAAATTTATGTAGGTGTGGAATCTAGCTGAGCACTGTGAACTGTCGACTTCGCTTCTCAAACCCAAGATTAGCATTAATTTAACTTAACGCATCAAAGTTATTTCAATTACGTAAATAGAGACGATAAGCAATAGCGCAGGGTGGGAAGTAGGAAGAGGAGCGGAGAGGAGGGGAGGGGGGGGGGGGAGGCAAGGAGGAAAAAAGGGAAAAATGGAATGGAAAGGATAGGATGAAAGGGTATATATTGAGGTAGTGAAGATGGAACAGGGATGCAAGGGAGATGGAAAGAGGAGGATAGAAATGGGAGTAAAGTGGAGAGGATGAAAGATGAATAAGAGTGAAGAGGAATGACAATAAAGTATGAAGGACGGAACGAGTGATAGCCTTTCATAGGTCATAGCCATCGGTCATTCATTTATGAACGAGTTTATAATCATCCAAGATACGGCATTTCGAAGTCAAAGTGCGACGATTCTCTTGCGGAAGGTTATTTCAGATGCCACAGATATTTTATCTTAACGCTCGATAGGTTTTATAACAAAGTGCGACAACTATTTCAGAGTGCAACGCTTCGGAAAGAAGACAGAAATTATATCACACCCTTTCAATCTTAATTTGAATCTTTAAAAGTCATCACAGACGGTATATTATAAAGTACAAGTATAAAAATCCCTGTTCGAAAACCTAACCTTGCTTGTTCATACACTGTATAATGGTTATATTAAAGTCAGATGGATTCTGTAAACATATTTTATACGAGGCTGCGCTCGAGCTAGACAATAGACATATGGAGAGCACCTGTGATAACAGGAAGAGATACTAACCCCATGCAGGCTTATCAGAACAAGACGCGAGGTAGACAAGGTCAGGACTTCTGATTATCGCGTCGTCATGTTTAGCCTATTTTCAATGGGAATTTGTGAGTGAAAAAACTGGAATTCATTCATTATGCGGGAGAAAGGCGTTTTTTGATGCGGGTTACTTTTGAACCGCCATTCTTAATCCTTGTTGAAGAGTTTTCATCAGTATTCAATGACTTTTCCCTGACCAAAAAAAAATTTTTTTACTGACCACTCTTATATTTATACAGTAGTTCGACCAAAGGAAGGCCAACTCATAATTCCGAATCCAAAACGATTTTGTCAGGGCTGACAGAAATTCCCTGAATTTTTGCTCATACTTTTGGGTAAATTTTTCACTGACCAAAATCAAAATTTCCTGACCTTGAAAAAATTCAAAATTCACCGACTTTTCCCTGACCGTGGGAACCCTGTTCAACAAAGCTAATTTATCCGTTATACAACCAGGGAGGTAGTTATAAAACTAGATTTTTTTTGATGAAACTAGCCATCATGCAGCTGTTCGAACCAAATTAAACCTGGAATCCAAACGGGCTTTGTTCCAGCTTCTCCCAGCTGCGGCTATATAGTGATTACTATAAGTTAGTTGGTCAGATTGTTCTAGGAGTCATAGGTTTGGCTTGTCTGACGCTATCTATTATTTATGATTATTGATTGGAGATGGATTTTTAGATTAAAAGCTATTCGCTGTAAAACTCATACAGAAGTGATATTAAGTTGTGTCATTCACTTAAACAAGCGGGAGGGATGGAACTAATCTTCTCAAACTGGATGAAATATTTTTGTAGCTCTTGTATGACTGGCACTGATTGATTGTTTGTTTTATAGGATGTGGATTTCTAGATTAAAATCAATATGTTTCAATGCAGAGACCAAAGTAGCGTCATTTTAAGCACGCATGAGGGAAGCTCTATTTTTTAGACTAGATGAAATACGTCCATCTCATGCTTAGCATGCATTGTTCATTTGATGGGAGGTAGATTTTTAGATTAAAATCATTATGTTTCAATGCAGAGACTAAAGTAGCGTCATTTCAAGCACGCATGAGGGAAGCTCTATTTTTTTAGACTAGATGAAATACGTCCATCTCATGCTTAGCATGCATTGTTCATTTGACGGGAGGTGGATTTCTAGATTAAAATCACTATGTTTCAATGTAGAGACTAAAGTAGCGTCATTTCAAGCACGCATGAGGGAAGCTATAGTTGTTTTTAGACTAGATGAAATATGTCCATCTCTTACTTGGCATGCATTGTTCATTTGATGGGAGATAGATTTCTAGATTAAAATCACTTTGTTTCAAAGCGGAGAGTTAAGATAGCGTCTTTCGAGCACGCAGGAGGGAAGCTATAGCTGTTCTTAGACTTGACGGAATATTGCGCTCATGATAAAAAAGTTCCATAAGAACTAATAATAAAAATATATTGCGCTAGCCCGAAAAACGTTAACATTAGGGGGCCAGTTCAGTTCTTGATATAATAAATTCGTCCCATTTGCTTGACTGACGCTATTCAATCCCTCATCTATCATACATAGTTTTTAATCTATTGATGTATGAAGAGCCATTGATCCTTCTCTTGATCCATGACCGCTGTTTCAGTGCTTTATTGGTCATAGCTAGTGTGTATCATAATAATATAATGATGTAATATAATAATATGGCTTATTTCGGCCACTTGCAGTTAGAGAAAACTGAATTGCTGGCTGATACAATATGGATACAATATGCAAGATAATCATATAATATACAATATAATCAGACGCATAAGGGACACATAAGCTATGGCTGGTACTTTACAGTAACGAAGTTAGCAAATCGTTCCGTTCGGGTGATCATGGGATGCACGTGCTTCCCTGATCGCAATGCCAAATGAGTGGTGGATTTCACAACACGGTTGTGTATAAGGGGAAAAAGTGGATTACCTGGCTCAATGTTTCTGACAAAATCTCTGCACTTAAGATTCCGCCGTTCTTCTAGAGATGAAATGCCTGCTAGTTCCAGCGCTATACAATAGGGAACACCATCACCATCATTACTTGTAGTTGATTTGTGGTGACCCAAAAATAGCTGTTTTTTATTATGTTAATGTGTACTCGGGTGATGATGCATGATGATGGTGATGGTGGTGGTAATGATGATGGTAATGGTGATAATGATGATGATGATGGTGATGGTGGTGGTAATGATGATGGTAACGGTGATAATGATGATGATGATGATGAAGATGATGATGGTGATGATGATGGTGATGATGATGGTGATGATGCATGATGATGATGATGATGATGATGATGATGGTGATGATGATGGTGATGATGCATGATGATGATGATGATGATGATGGTGATGATGATGGTGATGATGCATGATGATGATGATGGCGATGGTGGTTATGATGATGGCAATGGTGATAATGATGATGATGATGAAGATGATGATGATGAAGATGATGATGATGATGATGATGATGATGATGGTGATGATGCATGATAATGATGATGCATGATGATGATGATGATGATGATGATGATGATGGTGATGATGCATGATGATGATGATGATGATGATGATGATGATGATGCATGATGATGATGATGATGATGATGATGATGATGATGATGATGATGATGGTGATTATGATGATGCCGGTGATGACGAGTCATGATGATAATCCATGATGTTGATGGTGATGTATAATTATGGCAATAATGGTGATGATGATGATAATCCATGATGTTGATAGTGATGTATAATTATGGCAATAATGGTGATGATGATGATAATCCATGATGTTGATAGTGATGTATAATTATGGCAATAATGGTGATGATGATGATGACTCATGATGATGCTGAGGATGCTGCTGCTACTGATGATGACAATGAATGATGATGATGCATGATGGTAATGTTGATGTATGATGACGGTGACGATGGTGATGATGACGATGAAAGTGTTACTTGTAACAATATCACTAACGATTTGCATACTAAATGATCCATTTTTATATGGTCCTTACAGGCGACAAATTATAGAAAGTGATCCAGTGATCCAGCATCACGAACATCGAACCATAAGTGATCGTGCATGATAAACTAACAAAACGGGCATTAGAAATGAATCTCATAAATTACACCGACATAAAGCAATGCCGTTGGTAACCTGATAAAACCAGCCAACTGGAAATACCACACAGATATCAGTATTATCACTATTGCTGGATTTCTCTGGACATCATTTTCAGTCTCACAGAAAGTTTATAAGCTGAATCACAAAATTTCCACTAGAATTCTGATCTTGACCACTATTTGGAGCAGATACTAAAATCTAAATACTTTTATCAGCTGATTGAAACTCAGTAATAACATATCCAACACTCTGATACCTATATCATTCCTATTCAATGTGTATATCAAAGAAAACTCGATATTATATTGTCTATATTGTATTGTTCTATCGGTGTGCAATACTACAATTAAGGACCGATAAAAATTTTCCCAATAATGATCAAATGATAAAAAGATAAATTTACCACTTATTTAAGTATGAAACTATTGTTTCTCATTCAAAATTAATTTGAAAAAATTTCGGACAAACTACAATATTTAGGATAAATTGTCATTTTGATACTGATTAATACATTTTGAAACATTAATAATTATTTCGATAAGATAAGCTAATATTTATCACAATTTTATGATCATTGCGAGGGTTAAAAGATAGTCAGAATTTTTACATAAAACCTATATTCCAGCGGATAGCGAGATCTTATTCTAAGTGGAGACGGTATATAGATTTTTAATTTTTTTTATAAACATATTTCATCTCACATTAACACCAAGAGCAGGAGCTCATCGAGGGGGTCTATATGCCATTTACAATTAAACAAATTACATGGAGTTATTACGACTGAAAAAAAAGTAATAATAATAAATATATTATAATAAAGTAAGCTAGAGCAGAAAAAGTCATTAAATATACATGAAAACAATAGAAAAATGTTACATGTTAAATATTAAATAACCGTTTTCTAAATGCTATAAAAAGCAGTGTCAAAATGCATAGGAATGTTGCACAGTATAGGAATGCGTCATAAAAGATTGATTTGGTTCAAGAAGGCTATAATTTTACCTTAGTAGTTCTAAATACGAGCATTACAACACTAGAGATGCCCTCAGCAGAATACATGTTGAAATGCTCTGATATATATGTATCAAACACTACGAAAATACTATATATAATACCAAACGCTTAGTTGCTTGCCAAAACTGACTTTTTCTCGGAGCTCAAGGCAAAACAACTTAAATAAAATACGAAAGTAAACTATTTCTTACCTCTATCTTTGCAGCCCATGTGCGCGATTATCCTTGCCTGATTTAACTAAGTGAAGGGACTTTTGTTATATTTTCCAAATGAATAGATATTGGCCCTGGCGTGTCTAAGAACCTAATGGGTGCTCTTAAGATAAATGCTTATTAAGGCTCAGCAGAATAAAATATACTTAAACTTTTTTTTTCCAGATAACAATACGAAAATAGAATCTATAGAATTGGTATCTGGGATTTAAAAGAGAAAGGTATCGAGCGGTTTGGAAATCAATTATTAAACTTTGCAATAGAATTTATTATTTTGGGACAATAGAAACCACTTGTGGTTCGTTTTGATTCAATGGATTTGTAGAGTAACGATATTGAGAGTGTAAAACGATACTCAATCACTTCCTTTGATGAATACAGAGAGCAGATATCGCAGTGCAGTGGGAAAAGTATAATACATTGGATGCTTTATTAAGTATGCCAGATAGAGGGGCAGGTGATATTTTTCAATGCTTTCCAAACTTTTGGTCTCCCCCTGATTCTCTGGAAAAAATTGAGATCCACCCATTGAACTCATACTTTCATGCTATCTGGAGTCAGCTGGTCTCCCCCTGAATTCCCGAAGAAAAACTGAAATCCACCCATTGAACTCATACGTTTATACTATCTGTAGTAAGTTGGTCTCCCCCCTGATTTTCTGAAGAAAAACTGAGATCCACCCATTGAACTCATACTTTCATACTATCTGTAGTAAGTTGGTCTCCCCCTGATTTCCTGAAGAAAAACTGAGATCCACCCATTGAAAGTTTACAAAAAATACTCACAATCTCGAGCTCTGAAACAAATTGAGATTTGAACCCTTTCAACTCACACTATCATACTAAGGTGGCTCGTAGTGGTCTGGCCACACTTCTGCTTTTTAGTCTTACCTAATGAATTAGCGCCACATTTCTGCGTGTGCAGGTATGCTGACAATGCTACAAAGACCAGAATGCCTAATAAGAGAGATTGGTAGACTTCGAGTCTGTAGCTCTCATAAAATCATTCGACCAATTTGTTGCGGTTTGTCCTGATTCAAGAGGCTATTTATTAGTTCTGCTAGTCATATTCTATTCTATTATGTGCTTTATTTTCAATTAAATCTGATGTTAGACTATTGAAATGCCCTCCGGGAAACCAAGGTAAGTCAAAGAATACGATTTTTTTTAAAGAAAAAAAGAAAGAAAAAAAAAAAAAAGAAAAGAAAAAGAATACCAAGATGGCGTACTTCTAATACAAAAGTCTAAAAGAAGCATCATAAAGCTGTAAAAAAAATTTGAGTAGCGTTGGAATTGACTGCTAGAAACCTGATTTGAAAACACTAACTAATAACTAAGTAATCCCTAATAATCAATAGCGTAAAAGCTAATAAATCACCTATGCCTATTTCAAATAAACACTTCTGGTCTCAAAAACATGTTTTTTGTAGGACTTTCAAGCTGTCGGTGTAATCCTGATTTTTATGCGCGTTTTGAAGTTTCGAAAAAGCCAGCGTCCAGCCACTCTCGAAGTTTGAATACCGCGCGCTTGAGGAGCCTGAAACCTAGTATTTGTTTACGTCATCGGGGTGAGATGTATCTTGTTTACAAGCAAAGTGTGTTGTTGTTTTGGAGTTTTGGAGCCTAATTTTCAGTTTGAATTAGGTCTGGTGTTAGCTATTAGGGGCACTTTAATGAACGAGTTACATTCTCCGGTAAATCTCTCACTCTGAAAAATCTAACGTTGCGCAAACAATCTCATACTGGAGTAATGATATACTATGTACATAAAGCATGTTATAGCATATTAGATCTGCGCGCAGCAGAATTTTATTATGGTCTTGTATTTGCACTCTGAGAAACCCAACGTTGCGCAAACAATCTCATACTGGAGTAAAGATATACCATGTATATAAAGCATATTATAGCAAATTAGATCTGCGCGATGGTCCTGTATTTGCACGCTGAGAAACATTGCGTTGGGCAAACAATCTCATAATGCATGAAGCATCTTTGTACGACATATTTTTCTTGCCGTTAACACCAATGTCTCGAACCACAATGCACTATTTGCTTTCTTTGATAGATTAACCCTCTCAAAAGACGTAAGGATGATTTCTTTTCCAGGCATCAATGTCTGAATAAAGAACGAAGTCTTTCAAACCATATTAAAAGCTTATTAGAGTTACAATAGAGTTATTATTTTCTTTCTTTAAAGGAATACCCCTAAAGAAATAGTGCTTATTGATTTTCCAGGCATTGTCTGGTAATGGTAAATAAAGAACGAAGTCTTTCAAACCATATTAAAAGCTTATTAGAGTTACAATAGAGTTATTATTTTCTTTCTTTAAAGGAATACCCCTAAAGAAATAGTGCTTATTGATTTTCCAGGCATTGTCTGGTAATGGTAAATAAAGAACGAAGTCTTTCAAACCTTATTAAAAGCTTATTAGAGTTACAATAGAGTTATTATTTTCTTTCTTTGACCCTAAAAAATAAGGCTAAATTCTTTTCCAGGCATGCATTGTCTGGTAATAGTAATAGTAATCTGGTAAAAGTACCGAAGATTCACTCACTATTTAGTAAAATATTATTACAGTTGTCTAAGGGGCATCTAAAAAAATGATACGAGTACATATAGTATTCAATTTGCGGCGGCCATTAGTACACATGTACTATACTAGAAGTATTTACTGAATTCGTATAATCACATGGGTTCAAACCTGCAAAAGTCGAATGTTGATCCAGATGAGTGCACTTCATATATTCTAGTGCTGTGTTGATGTCGGTAGTCCCTCCCCTGACCTAAGGTTGCTCTCCTTGGTTTTCTTTATCCCCCACCCTCCCCTCCCTCCCTTGTGATGTTTTAGTTCTTTGGGGAGATCCGCCAGGTTTACTTCTCCAATTCTAAAGCATACACTAAATGTTTAGCGGTGTATTTGAATGATAATGAATGGCCTACGTTCGGGCGAGCACCAGACATTACTGGTCACTAAATGAATACTAATGAACCGTAAAACCTTGCACCAAAGTACTTCAGATCTGATCTGTGAATCGCTTATCATACTTTTGATCTACAGATGAATTTTATAAGGTGGACGATTTTGATCGCAAAACAAGATGTAATCTAATTAAAGATTTTAAGAGAGAGACAAGATTCGTGATTGGTAAATTGAAGTGCACTTGTGTACTCTACCATGAGTGGGGCATCGACAACTTCTTGACAAATTTTGCTAAACAATATGCGTATCATGGCAAGCATAATCTGCGAGTAAGATATACAGATGAACATTCGAATAGGTACCATTAGACCCCTTTCACGTGACGTCAAAGCAGCTCAATTTGGAGGACAAAACAACAAGATGGAATCGAATCAACGAGTTCTAGAAGGCGTGCGTGATTGGTAAATTGTAGGGCACTTACTACTCTACCATGAGTTACGAATCGACAACGTATTGACATATTTTGAGAAACAATATGTGTATCATGATAAATATCATCTGAGTCGTATAATGACATATACATAAACAGATAAACATACAAATAAGCAGCATATAAACTGGAGTATACATAAATTATGAAGTACTAAACGCACACATTGGTAGCCCAAATATTTCGATTTTTGACTAATGTTTACTTTGACTGTTGAGCATTGAGTAACATTTTTTTCCCGGTTCAAGAGGAACCATTCTACCATGTGAAGTGACTGCTTAGTTTTACTATCCAAAGACACTTACCTTTGATTTTATCCTGATCCAGTAAGGATTCTTGATTAGCAACCTTGGCGTATCAGAGTAGCTTGCAAAATGATCAACGCGACGACAGCAGTCTGGAATTAGTGATAAATGGATCAATATATAGAATATTATGAATTGTTTTTGAAGATAATTGCAAGAGACCTTGATGAGGTCGTATGTTGTGCAATGCAGCCCTGAGGGCCACGGATGTACTAAAAGTTGTCTACTCAAAATTTTCAGAATATTGTGATTTAGTTAAGTACTGAGAGCTGAAAAGAGAGCAGATCTTTGCAGCATCCAGCAAGTAAATAGTTTTTTGACTGTAAACAGACGAGCAAAATTCATTATACGAAAGGTGCTAATAAGCAGGAATTTTAGAACCAGTGACGAATAACATTCTGTACTAAAATTGCCTTGTAAAACTACTCAGCTAACGAGCTTCAGTCGTCGTTTTAAAAACAAACTATTAGTAAATACTTTTGCAATACTTTGAAAGCCCAAGATAAATGTCCTACCTCTGAGCGCAGGCAAGGAAAGAATACCCGACCAGATTTGTCATAAACCGGATTTGAAAGTCTAATCAAAATCGATGGACTTAGAAACAAGTATTCAAATCTCCTTTGGGAGTTTGAACAATAGGTATTTCAGGGTGTGATCTTCTGAAAGCCTATTCGCTTTGTGAAAACAACTTGTTGAAAATATATTAATTTGATCGAGAGGTCTTCCTTTGTGATCATCAGTGCAGTATTCCAATATAACTGTATAATAAAATTATCCTTCTACAATAGGAATCTATCTGTAAACTCAAGAAAATTAGTCTACACGAACTGATCGATTGGATACAAGGTATTACATGTAAAAGCACTGAAATGGTATCCTGCTCAGGCATTAGAGCCACGAATAAATGTTGTCATAAAAAAAAAAAAACGTTTGAGGCAGGTTCTAGAAAATACGATAGAGTTAAGTTTTAACTCTTCGACAACCACACACACAACCTTACATCATCTTCTTGTAATGTATATTGAACTTGTAAATTCAGATGTAATATATATATATATTTTTCTATCATGTTGTAACCTTATTAATATTTAAATGTGTGTGAATAAATAAAAGTCTAAGTCGATAGAGAGGAGAGATGAGAAGATAAGGTAATGGTTTGATAATGGCAGTGGTAATAATATAATTAGTCATCGTCTAGAGAGTATGAGACAACCTGCGCAAATATTCCATGAGTTCAGTTTCTACATTAATCAACTTGAATTACAAATTGTAACTTCGATTGCAATTTTTAAGTGGCACTCTTCAGGATAGAATAGAGCTGACTTGAATTGTGAAGGTAAGTGAAGGATTGTGAGTTTAATGCTGATAATTATAGTGACCGTCTAGCGAGAAAATCTGGACGAGACATCATCAGTGACTTGCAACATTTTTGAGTAAAATTCATAGATTGTAGTAAGATTATATTATATTAAGTGTTGTTCCTTAAAAGGATTGAGAATAAAATAGAATCTGATTCAATTTACCTGAGTTTACGAGTTCTTGATGTTAAATAAACAATGATAAGAATCAAGAGTATTTATTAATTTTTGTATGAAGGAATTTTGCTAAGTGTTGTATTGTTTAACAAGATGGCTGAAGATAAGAAAACTATCCATAAAGTCACGGAAATATATATCCAGAAAAAAAATATGTTCATGATTTTTTTTCGCTAAGGAGGTTCGTAGAAGATGATACTTTTTTTTTTTTTTTAAACCTTTGGCACGTTTTAGTACGATCGGTACGAAAACGACTGGAGAGATAGAAGTCTATTATTTGAGTACTGATATTGACTAGGTTAAAATCACCCCATACGACAAACCCTATATAGCCCCGGGAAAGTCTGATAAATTTGCATAAGTAAATGAAAGTCGCATTTTTCAGTCTGAAAATCTCATGGTCAAAGGGAATGAAGATATTTTTAGTTTTCAATGGAGTTTGGGAACTGGAGTCTTAAAATTTCTTTTGGTTCCGCTTTTAGAGTTTATTTTTAATTTCTGGGTGATTTAGTATATCGCTGTATTAGCCAATCAGGATTTGGAATCAAAAGCAATATCAAAACTCGCGTTCCGAAGCTCTCAACTCTTGAGTACATACGCTTTAAAGACGAGACTAATGAAGCATTGAGGAGAAGGAGACGGAGAAAGCGAGGGAGAAGTAGAAGTAGAAGTAGAAGTAGAAGTAGAAGTAGAAGTAGAAGTAGAAGTAGAAGTAGAAGTAGAAGTAGAAGTAGAAGTAGAAGTAGAAGTAGAAGTAGAAGTAGAAGTAGAAGTAGAAGTAGAAGTAGAAGTAGAAGTAGAAGTAGAAGTAGAAGTAGAAGTAGAAGTAGAAGTAGAAGTAGAAGTAGAAGTAGAAGTAGAAGTAGAAGTAGAAGTAGAAGTAGAAGTAGAAGTAGAAGTAGAAGTAGAAGTAGAAGTAGAAGTAGAAGTAGAAGTAGAAGTAGAAGTAGAAGTAGAAGTAGAAGTAGAAGTAGAAGTAGAAGTAGAAGTAGAAGTAGAAGTAGAAGTAGAAGTAGAAGTAGAAGTAGAAGTAGAAGTAGAAGTAGAAGTAGAAGTAGAAGTAGAAGTAGAAGTAGAAGTAGAAGTAGAAGTAGAAGTAGAAGTAGAAGTAGAAGTAGAAGTAGAAGTAGAAGTAGAAGTAGAAGTAGAAGTAGAAGTAGAAGTAGAAGTAGAAGTAGAAGTAGAAGTAGAAGTAGAAGTAGAAGTAGAAGTAGAAGTAGAAGTAGAAGTAGAAGTAGAAGTAGAAGTAGAAGTAGAAGTAGAAGTAGAAGTAGAAGTAGAAGTAGAAGTAGAAGTAGAAGTAGAAGTAGAAGTAGAAGTAGAAGTAGAAGTAGAAGTAGAAGTAGAAGTAGAAGTAGAAGTAGAAGTAGAAGTAGAAGTAGAAGTAGAAGTAGAAGTAGAAGTAGAAGTAGAAGTAGAAGTAGAAGTAGAAGTAGAAGTAGAAGTAGAAGTAGAAGTAGAAGTAGAAGTAGAAGTAGAAGTAGAAGTAGAAGTAGAAGTAGAAGTAGAAGTAGAAGTAGAAGTAGAAGTAGAAGTAGAAGTAGAAGTAGAAGTAGAAGTAGAAGTAGAAGTAGAAGTAGAAGTAGAAGTAGAAGTAGAAGTAGAAGTAGAAGTAGAAGTAGAAGTAGAAGTAGAAGTAGAAGTAGAAGTAGAAGTAGAAGTAGAAGTAGAAGTAGAAGTAGAAGTAGAAGTAGAAGTAGAAGTAGAAGTAGAAGTAGAAGTAGAAGTAGAAGTAGAAGTAGAAGTAGAAGTAGAAGTAGAAGTAGAAGTAGAAGTAGAAGTAGAAGTAGAAGTAGAAGTAGAAGTAGAAGTAGAAGTAGAAGTAGAAGTAGAAGTAGAAGTAGAAGTAGAAGTAGAAGTAGAAGTAGAAGTAGAAGTAGAAGTAGAAGTAGAAGTAGAAGTAGAAGTAGAAGTAGAAGTAGAAGTAGAAGTAGAAGTAGAAGTAGAAGTAGAAGTAGAAGTAGAAGTAGAAGTAGAAGTAGAAGTAGAAGTAGAAGTAGAAGTAGAAGTAGAAGTAGAAGTAGAAGTAGAAGTAGAAGTAGAAGTAGAAGTAGAAGTAGAAGTAGAAGTAGAAGTAGAAGTAGAAGTAGAAGTAGAAGTAGAAGTAGAAGTAGAAGTAGAAGTAGAAGTAGAAGTAGAAGTAGAAGTAGAAGTAGAAGTAGAAGTAGAAGTAGAAGTAGAAGTAGAAGTAGAAGTAGAAGTAGAAGTAGAAGTAGAAGTAGAAGTAGAAGTAGAAGTAGAAGTAGAAGTAGAAGTAGAAGTAGAAGTAGAAGTAGAAGTAGAAGTAGAAGTAGAAGTAGAAGTAGAAGTAGAAGTAGAAGTAGAAGTAGAAGTAGAAGTAGAAGTAGAAGTAGAAGTAGAAGTAGAAGTAGAAGTAGAAGTAGAAGTAGAAGTAGAAGTAGAAGTAGAAGTAGAAGTAGAAGTAGAAGTAGAAGTAGAAGTAGAAGTAGAAGTAGAAGTAGAAGTAGAAGTAGAAGTAGAAGTAGAAGTAGAAGTAGAAGTAGAAGTAGAAGTAGAAGTAGAAGTAGAAGTAGAAGTAGAAGTAGAAGTAGAAGTAGAAGTAGAAGTAGAAGTAGAAGTAGAAGTAGAAGTAGAAGTAGAAGTAGAAGTAGAAGTAGAAGTAGAAGTAGAAGTAGAAGTAGAAGTAGAAGTAGAAGTAGAAGTAGAAGTAGAAGTAGAAGTAGAAGTAGAAGTAGAAGTAGAAGTAGAAGTAGAAGTAGAAGTAGAAGTAGAAGTAGAAGTAGAAGTAGAAGTAGAAGTAGAAGTAGAAGTAGAAGTAGAAGTAGAAGTAGAAGTAGAAGTAGAAGTAGAAGTAGAAGTAGAAGTAGAAGTAGAAGTAGAAGTAGAAGTAGAAGTAGAAGTAGAAGTAGAAGTAGAAGTAGAAGTAGAAGTAGAAGTAGAAGTAGAAGTAGAAGTAGAAGTAGAAGTAGAAGTAGAAGTAGAAGTAGCTGAAAGGGTAGGAACGCTGAAAAATGCCAAGAAGACCCTGTGGATACGCTGCAGTACTTCAGTGGAGAAATTGCACTTCTGATGTCTAAAAAGCCTTGTCTTTCTTAACGTTTATTATTCTAGGCAAAACAAGGCGCGTCCGATAAACAGCAAGCATACAAATGAGGGACGTAAAAATTCGTATAAAGGGAACTAGAAACATGCAACTGAAACAATTAAGCGGGTATGAAAACAATGATATGAGTACAATATGCAACTGAGCATTGTTTCGTGGGGGTACGCAGCAAGCCATGCAACCTCAGGAAGCATATGTTTTTACTAGTCTTGTTTTTCAAAGGAATTTTGTTTTGGATTAACGTTAACCTTGGAACATTGGCCTGATTATTGAGGTACTGAATTAGGTCGTCCATCTGTTGCTTCACGCAATGAGGATGGACAATGCAAGAATTGAATCAGCAATCAAAAGTTATAATTTACTTCGGTTGAGGTATCTCAGCATGGGACAATCATAACAAAGCTATTCAAAACACCAACCTAGGCTAAAGACATTTATTTTGAATTTAGAACTGAGTTGAGTTTTACGGAGAGAAGAAAATTAGTGAGAACCCGGAGAAAAACTCTCGAAGCACAGGAGAGAACCAACAAACAACTATACTCACATACGATGGTGGTTCAGAGGATCCAACACCACGTGAATACTGAGTTGCTTGTTATATGTAGAGTATGAAGTCGATGTCTTTTTTCCAAATATGTTTTTATCTCCAAGTTTCCCTGTTTTCTTCCTTACGTGCTTTCCAATTTGCAAAAAGTTGGACCAGTTTTAGCAGTTCTAAAACGCCCGACCTTTGAGAGCTAAGAAAGCACCCTGACTCGTAAAGGGACTCCATTCTCTGTATATTCACTTTTTTCTATCAAAGATACAACAACTGCAACTACACTAATTATAGTCGCCTTCAATCTCATCACAGAACTAACGCTACAGGTGATTTAACGCCAAAAAATATCTGTTATTTCTATAACTATTCATGTCGGAGCATGATTTTTAAGCACAATGCACCTGATAACTACAATAAAATTACCGCTACAAGTTTGGCTTAGAAATAGCGCAACAGGGGGTCAATAGCCCTCACAGATTGAAGCCCCTTTTAGTGGAGGCATAATTGGCATAGTACTCAACGCAACACCTGTTGCGATCTTGAGGCATTATGCAATGTAATTATTGCTGTTTTTGTGAATTCTTTGAACTGCAAACTTTTTTCAATGTATTAGTAAAGGTTACGTGATGAAGGGAGCGTTATTTTAAAAGATTTCATTGATGTACCAAATGTTGAATAATCATAATAGGGTATCAAAGCCTAAGAATATAGAATACTGGATCTGATGTTTGGATTGAAGTGAGCTTTGTTTTCTTATAATGCCTAGGGGCAAGATTCGTTGTGATACACGCTACATTTCAAAGCACTGAAAACTTGAATTTGAATAAACTGAAAAAGAAACATTTCAACGCATGCATTTGAAGCTTATATTTTGATTTAAAAAAGGGACCAAAAATCCAGATTTAAATTCAATCGACTCGCATTTGGAATTTTTCCTTTGCAGCTTATGGCTATTGGACTGATAACTTCACTATCAAAAGTGTAGTTTTACAGAAA
The DNA here is from genome assembly GCA_964019055.1 of Anthopleura xanthogrammica. Classification (NCBI taxonomy): domain Eukaryota; kingdom Metazoa; phylum Cnidaria; class Anthozoa; order Actiniaria; family Actiniidae; genus Anthopleura; species Anthopleura xanthogrammica. The sequence continues at coordinate 11,051,450 of OZ025217.1, forward strand.
AGGAAAAATATATAATTATGACTCGTAGTAAATTAGCGGACTTCACTAGCCACAACAAGTTAAAAAGTTCACTCGTAATTGATCATGTCGCCAAGTTCGAGCGTTTGTGAAAGCGTTTGAACATTATCGCCGGTTCAAATGATATGATTGCATGCCGTAAATTGTTTAACACTGAGTAATTTCGCCCTTGTTTTTCGAGGGTAGAACTTAATAGCCAGTAACTAACAAACATGTGACCCTTATTCCATAATTGAATTAGAATTTAGAATGTCATTTTTAAGAGAGATAATTGCCTTGTAATTAAAGAATGCTATGGGATATTTTTTTTGCGGCCGCAATTCTGGGACACAGAAGTTGAATTTTGATTTTCACAAAATATAGTGTCTTGATAATAGTGAATACTACTGGCTATTTTGATTTAGCTGATAATGTAAAGGCCAAAGAAGCAAGCTATTGGGATAAAGTGATATCAAAGTATTTTTTCTGCTAAAATCTCGCTAAAAATCAAGTCAACTATAGAAAGACTATAGTTTTTAACGTACACAATGGAAGGTTTTTATGATAGCCCTGCATTCATTTTACACAAAGATACCCAAGAGAACAAAAAGAAGCTTAAGTTTTCAGAATTCTGAATCTATGATAAAAAATAGAAAATAAATTAAAAAAGAGGAAGAAAATGAAAAGAAAGGAAGAAAGAAAGAATTTGAAAGAAAGAAAGAAAGAAAGAATTTGAAAGAAAGAAAGAAAGAAAGAAAGAAAGAAAGAAAGAAAGAAAGAAAGAAAGAAAGAAAGAAAGAAAGAAAGAAAGAAAGAAAGAAAGAAAGAAAGAAAGAAAGAAAGAAAGAAAGAAAGAAAGAAAGAAAGAAATTATTAATAAAAGATATTTTCTTCAAAATTTTCACGACAATAACTTTTAGTAGTTTTCGAGCCCGACGGCATGTTTCAAAGATTATGTATTTTCTTTTGAAGAAATTTTAAGAAAGGTATAAATAAAAAAAAGAGCGCACGATGCATGCCATAGGGCATGATAGCAATTGAGTCTATCTTAGGAGTTGAGAGTAAGATTAAGAATAGAAGAATGGAATAACGCTTCAACTGCTTGACTCAGGTAGGTTGCTATAACTACGCATGGCATAACTTCTTATACAAATAACCGCTGGAAATATCATCATATCTCTCTGGCTCGGGAAGTCTTTATCGTGACATTATTAATAATTTCATGGGTTAAACATATAACACTGGCAATTAGCTAAAATAAAAAAGATATTTAGAGAATGTCTTTTAAGATTACTACTACTAGGTAAAATTAATCTAAGAAATGAAAAAAAGGAAGAAAAAGGGGGAAAAAAAGGAAGGAATAGAAAAAGAAAGAAAACGAGGCAAATAATTAAACCCAAAAGACTAATAGGTAAAAGAAACTAGAAAAGAAAGAAAAGAAAAGAAAAAGGAAAACAGAAAAAGAAAAAGAAGAAGAAGAAAGATCAAGACGAAGACGAAGACGAAGATCAAGACGAAGACGAAGACGAAGATGAAGACGAAGATGAAGACGAAGATGAAGACGAGGTAAAAGGAACTAAAAAGACCAAAAGAAAAAGGAAGAAAGAAAGAAAGTAAGGACAAGGAGAAGGAGAAAAAGAAGGAGAAGAAAATAAGAGTGAGAAGAAAGAGATGAATAAAGAATTAAACTAGAAAGACTCTCCAAAGAGCGCGAAAGAACTATGTTTAGTAAAGACGAAGGGTAATCATCTCATTGCCCAGAAACAAGACAACGTCTACTAATGTTTCTCTGTTGACAAAGAACTAAAGAAATCAAATTTCATTCTGCAATCGATCATTTGTCCATTTACGCGCGATTATTTACATTACAAGCCACGCTGAGGGATTTTGTACAACTAACCAGGGTTGTAGAGTAAACGTTTGTTCATAGACTCAATCACAGCTGGTTTACATATGACGAGGTTTCGTTACCGTGTTAGGCTTATAGTGAAGCCGTAGAAAATCTGTAGATCTGTCTTTTCTTTTCAGATTTCGCCCAGAAAATAGAAATGTAAACTACAAGGCTTCGAGGTGTTGAAACAGCACAAAAAAAATGTAATCGTAAAAAGCAAATTTGACATACTTTAGATTTTCAAAAGCGTTACCTCATTAAGAAATTTACTTTTCCCCCCGTTTCTTTCTCTGTTTTTTCCCCCATATTTTTATTTGATCTTTTTCTTCTTTTTTAAATAAGCAATGCTAGATGGGAAATAAAAAAAAACCAAACTTACAACAGAAAGAAAAAGCAAATTTGACACAATTTAGTTTTTCAAAAGCTTTAGCTCCTTAAGAAATTTACTTTTTTCTCTCTTGTTTTTATCCATTTTTTCCTTCTTTCTTTACAGAGAGAAATGCTGGAAAAAAAGATCAAACAGAGATCGTGATTTGAATAATGATATACTAGAGCTAAATAGTCAAAGTCGTTGATTGGAAAAGAGGAAAAAAGAAGTGAAACCAGCGGGCCGATAACATTTGCTGTCTCCTAAGTGCCAACGGAAGTCAAATAGAAAATCGATAAAACTTTGAGACGATCTCTTTGAATTTCCGCGACTCAAGCAAAGATACACATATTCTAGCATGACCTTCGAAGATTTGCTAAATAAAAAGTGTTAACTATTTGTCCAAATCATCAGCTGGTATTCAAGCTTGTGTTTTTGGTGGAGCTAATTGGTTAAATTGCTCAAATTGGCTCACTAATTTCGTGAATCGATTTTTTCAAATGAAGCTGTTCAGCGTGGGGCGGGGTGGTAGTTAATTCAGCCACAATCTTTTGTGTCCCTTTTGTTCCATACCACATGCTTGTATTGTGCTGAGATCAAAGTGTTAACTCAAAATCAGATCAAACCATCTTAAGCAAAACAATCCTACAAAAGATAATATATTCTCGATTTTAGAATCGCTAAATTCCCACCCGAGACTCAAAAATTACCGCCATATTAAGCTTGTTTTTTCGTGCCCTTTTTGCCGCAGCGCTGAAAAGACAAAACTTCTTCCGAATATCCTTGAGCGTTTTTTCGCTAAACGCAATAAAGTTGTCAGTCAATCTTTTTAAAGGATAGTTATTTTTTTCCAGTAAATTTCGTAGATCAATTAACCAACCTAAAGTGAGCAAAGGATGATTAAATCACAATAGAGCAATCATGAGTGAGTTTAGTTTTACACAAATTTAAAACTCTCAAGTTACGTTTTAATAGAGTATTTATTCTTGGAGACACAAATGCAACATTACCGGCCGTTCTTGGCTTTTGAAAATTAAATGAATGACTTGGCGAGTAAAATGGCTGGAGTTCGATTCTATCGACTTCATGTTGCAAGACCGCCAAGTCTAGTGCATGAATTCAGTCGCGAAAGGGCTTTTTTCTAAATTCAATGCTCTTAAAAATTTAGACCCGGCCTCTTAATTGTACACTCAGGGATCCTGAAGTGCCTTGGGAGACACGAAATGCGCTACTTGACAGCGAAATGAAAGTTGAATTAGATTAGATTATTGAGATTGATTCATACTTAGAAAAGGATTACTTATGTGCTTTGTAAGTCCTTCGCAAACAGTTGCATAGCATTCTGTCAACAGGGGAAATTCTTAATGCCAGCGAGACGTCCTCTCTTATGGACTACATTGTTCGTATGACAACTTCTAAGCTGACATCTTAACTAAGTCTTATGGTGTTACAAGCGATTTCCAAGCCATATTGCTATGTTTTGTCATGGAACTTAATTATTGCTCTAAATTTCTCATGAAAGGTTGTAAGACGTATTGTCAACTGAGTCAAATATATGACAACAAGGTATTCTGAAATAAAAACTCAAAGAACAAACTTACTAAAGACAATTTCATTAAAACAGGTTGAATGTTGCTTCAAGGGTATAAGATTGAAAGGACAAAATTTGAAGATAATTTTGATTTAGCAGAATTATTTTTTTCTAAATGAATTCTTAGAAAAAAATAGCTAAAGTAATAGAAAAATTATGTGTCGAGGAAAGCCATATGAATGCACGAGCCGGTTTGATTGAGGGAGAGATTCCACGAAGCCCCGCGAGAAGAATAGCGTCGTTATCAGAAAAGAAAATCACCAGGCAATTATCATCATCATTAACTACTGCTCAAGTTCTGATTTGAAAAAATAACACCATTTGTTATAAACAAAATAATCTTTTCCACCGACTGAGCACGAAAAATAGACCGATCTCTGTTTTTCAATGACATATGTAAGGCATCTGTCACATTCCCAGACCTTCGAAGCTTTCCAAAGCAAAAGTCATGCATCGCTTGTCTTTATATCGTAAATTTTAAGCCTATAAACCAAAGAAGCTTCCTAAAACGACAAATAAAAAGCCTTTTTGGCCGTTACAAAGCACCTACGAGTTTTCCACGCTAAAATACCCTTATTACTTAAGTAATAAAACTTGCAAAGTCCCCCCCTCCCTCGGGAGCAAATTGTTCATTAATAAAGGAACGTAGTGTCGAGGAAGTAATATATTTGATTCTCTAATCAAACAATAGAAATTTGTACTGTTTTTAAAAGTTCAAAGTAAAGTCGTTGATTGGAACAAAGAGTGGAAAGAGGCCAGAAACCTTGATTTCTATTCTATAAGATGCGATTTTGAGATAAAAACCTTCGATATTTTCGAGTTTTGATACAAGAATAAAACGGTATTCTAACTCAGTATAAAATCATAAAAATGATTGACTAATGGGCTTCCTTTTCTGGGCCCACTAAAGACTTCAATAAGTCTACTAATTTTTAAAAGTCATTAAAAAAGGTATAATCTCTCTCATATGGGCGGGAGAAAAAATCAAATTAGGTAAAAAAAAAATGTCAGTTTTATATGATCGGATATAAAAAAAATTCTGTTTATGAGAGCTTTAAAAATCTAGACTTTTCGGGAACTTAAAAATGTTTCGAAGCGCCGGATTTTGAGTTTGCTACTTAGAGCTTTACGCTTTTGAAATCGGCCGGTGACTAATAAATAAGGCAAACTTCAAATTGAACTTAAGACTTATACAATCTCTCAAGAATTAAGAATAACAATTATGATCATAGAGGGCACTTTCTTAGAAGAGCATGACGATTCTTTTTTCCTGTTACATCATTAATCAATAACGCAACATTCTTCTAGAATTTGAAGCGGGTGGGAATCAAACAATTATTTACTTAGGAATCGATTCCATTTTTATTTTCGAGGAAAAAATCCATTTCCCCAACGCCGCGAAATGATCAAACGTGAACTCCCCTTTACAGACTAAGGAACCCCGAACGATTAAGTCTTCGCCTCCATTCTTTAGTTATTCTTTTCCTCAAAGTAATTATTTCAAAAGGACTTCCGAAGTGTTTAAGAGTTAGTTTGACTGAAAGTCGTTGCACCCCTATTATATCCGTACAAATAAATCATGAGCCTAAAATTAAATAACATTCGTAGATTTTATGAGTCTTGTAGGGTTTCAGTCGATGTCCATCTGTTCCTAAGTGATTTCTTCTCATGGCCTGCTTGTTAGGATTGAGCTACCAAAATCTACGGAAATCAAGAGCTTGAAAAAGGGATACATAAACAAGTCCGACCGGCGGTTTTAATAAAATAATTATTATTCACAGGCTCTATTGGAGGTATGTTTGAAGACTGACTCGCAGGCTGCCACTGGCTGAAATCCTGCAAATGGGCTAAGCCCCTGGCCTAGAACACACAAGCGATTGGCCAATGAACAATTGCTTAATTTATTTAGAATTCTCCAAAGCCATGTGAGGAAGTTTTGCCTTAAATAATGGAAATACAGCTGTGCTGATTTTCTTTTCTATTTTTCATGTCTGTTCGGTGTGTAATGATCGTTAAGAGTTCTTAACCTCAGAGTAGAAAGTGAGAAAACGAGTAAAACGTTAACCGGTACGAGCGAGCAACGTCCATACCAATCTGCACGTGCGTACAAATTGCCGTCCAAGCCCGAAGTTGATTTTTTTTCCTCGCTCGCGTTTCTTCAAAGCTGAATATCTTCATCCAGGTAAAAATAACATGACCCACCCTCTGCGAAAAAGCATTTTTTTTTTCCCGAGGGGCGTGCTAATCAGTACAGAGATATAGATATCAAATCTTTCGCAGAGTAAAATTGGAACTTAAATAGAATTGTTAAAACGGGAGGACTTTTTAGAACGGGGCAAGATTAGTGTTTCGCTGTACTTGAAGTTGGTTTTAATTTGTAAATTTTTGACATTTTCGATGTAGAGTTTGTAATGGTCGTATTTAAGAAGGCGTAAGAAGACTTTGAGTTTGTTTACAAGATAGGAATTTTGTTGTGTTATCTATTCAAGTCAAGGTTAGATGCTATTGTCAAAATTAAGCTATCTGTTTCACCTTATTACCAACTTACTTATTGGATCCACGAACAAATATTCATTTAATTTTAAAATACCCGAGAAATATTTCAATCTATCACTCAAACAATAACTCTAAAAATATATGTTTTCCTTGAAAACCTGAAAACTAACCGTAGCTAATCTAATTTATCGGATTATAAGACAAATCCTATTTTGTAATTTTGTAAACATATTTGAGAATTTTTTTTCCCCGTTTGATTTTCGTGGGAATCAAATTTTTTAAATTAGAAAACGAACACAAAAAATAAGGGCTTTATATCATCTGGCTAAACCAAGACATTTTCGCTCCACGTGAATCTTCTTTTTATTAAATCTTATTAATTCATTTCCTAAGGTTATAGATTATTGTGTTGTGGTGTACTGTGAATGCGGAAGGTATCCCGGCTTCGTGAGATCCGAATTTCATCACCTGACATAGCAGAGCAACAGAGACTTAAACAAAGTTTTTCTCCAAACTCCATCATAATAAAACACCGTATTAACTCAGTTCATGTTTGTGTTAGACAGCTATGGAGAGCCCTAATAGTTTACAGAGTTTACCAAGCCTTCAAAATCTTCCTCCAGGATGCAAGTTTTTAAACTGCGTGGAAGCGAGAAACGTCTTCCAAAATTGCCCAACATGGAGATTACCCAATGGATCCGTATTAGCACCGTTTGGAGGGGAGTTATATCAAGTCGTCGAGCTGCCATCCGATTGTGGCGATCGCTGTACCGTTCTCCAGGTAAAATTTTAAATCATTTTTTTTTTCCACCATTTTTTTTGATTATAAATACAACGTTTTTCTTCCCGCCAACCGTTGCTTAATTAAATTACGAGTGTTGGTTTATTGAGTAACAATACAGATTTAAAACTTAGATTACGAGCGGGTAAAAACGGCTATTTCGCGCGACTTTATTCAAAAGAAAAATTAGAAAGATAAGACTTAAATTTTCTTTTCACACAGTTTCAAAATTTTGTCGGTAAACCATCATTATTTCATAAAAAGAATCCCATGAATAAAATATTATTTAAATATGAAAAGGTTAGAGAAGCATAGCTGAAAATTCTCAGTGACTCACTATGGCGTTTTTGAAGTGTTTCTACGGTGATCTCAACTCAATAATTAGTTTCCTTAGTAACTTCTCTGTAAAAATTGTTCCTTAAGAATTAAAAACAAGGAAGCATAAGAATGAAACTAGATTTTTATGCTCCAGGGTGATGCAATTTGAATCTAAAAAATTCCGACTTTACGTTCGTATTTTTGATCGAGAAATACGAAGTCTATGGGTTGTACCAGTAACCGTTCTATCCGTTTAGAACTGTTATGGCTCCCTCTCTTGAGCACGCTGATACGATTTATGTAGATAGATATCGCGATAATTATGACTATGTGAATTTTGGAGGCGTTTCCCAAATCAATTTGTGTCTGCATGCACTCAAGACGGCTGTTTCTCAAAAAACTATCAAGGAATCCCTCACTAACAGATTAAAATCCCCGTCAGTCTTAAACCCCAAATGAAATGGATAGTTTTATCGCACTTAACTTTAAATGATATATCCGTTATTTAGAGACTTGTGATAAAATTAATCATAGGATTCATCAGGAACGTACTTGGACCGTTGTAAGAATTTAGCTTTCGCTAATGCAAAGCTAATTTCTCCGGCAAGGCTTTAAACTATAATGTCGAAACAAAAGTTGTTAAATGAAATCATAAAAACTTTACAGTACAGTAAGATAAAGAAAAGTATTATAAGACGCTGTAAGTCACTTTTAAATAAAACAAATTTACCTAAAATATAAAGAACTTGGTCTTAAAAATTGATGAGAACAAAAATAACAAGTTTATTTTTGAATCAAATGAAATAATTTTGGTTTCCTTGGTTGAGATAATGAGATAAGTATGCCAAAATATTGTATTCAGTAACTCGGAAAGTTGTGAATTCTTAAGGTCGGAGCCATTATATCACATTTAGTATTGCGTAGTATTTTAATGGCTTTTATATTGGAGTCAAAAACGACGTGTTTGAGAATCGAGAGCGAAATCATAGTTAACTGAACTAGTTTTCTTACTCGTGGAATTGGTTCACCTTGGAGAAAAAGGCAATTATGAGATTCACAATAGAATATGTACAAATCATATGAGTCTAGTGAACAGCTGTAGGCATTCGCACAGTTTAAGCTATTGTTTCTTTATTGATTTTCTGCGAACCTTAGCTTCACAACACGAGCCGCGGGTGAGAAGTATTTCTGAAAAGACTCGAAGTGATGAGAATTTAATATATTTTTAAGGACGTTGACGACTTCGCTGACAAACTAACTTGTTTTTTTCACCACATTTGGCTACAATCCTTCCTCCTAACTGTCGTTCCCATGTCAATAAAACATTAAATAATACTTCGAGATTCAAACTAGGATTTTTTAGGTAAATTTGCTACTGTGAAATCCAATTTTTTCATTTGTTTATGATGTATTTTATTTGGTATTCTCTAGGCTAGCCTGCTGATCGAATACCATAATTCCCCGTTGTCCTACTGCTAACGAAAATAAGATCGTAATATCATATAGATAGTAATAAATCACACTGGCCGACATTTCGAGCCAATAACCTAATTATAACTTTCTTGAATGAAAACTATATTATTTTAACCTTTATGTTTTGATAACATTTCGAAAATATTCAATAACGGCAATCACAAAAACACCAAGTGAATGAGATTGTTTTTCAATTACGATAGGAACGCAGTGGCAGACTTCAACTCGAAGTACATGTACATTGAAGCATAAAAAAAATAAAATACAAGCTATTGGAATTGGAGAGGAATGGAATCAATGCTTCGTTTTCAGTTTACTGGGAATTTTATATTATTTAAGATAATGTTGAAGACAAGTGTATTTATAAAGAAAAGCATTTCAAATGTCAGTAAAACAGTCCATGTCCTCACCGCGCCTGCTACTCGTAATTACTGTCTCCAGAACATTTATCTAGCAACGTCACTGTCATTTTTCTTTCTAAAACGCATCCACTTAAACACAGATACCAAAAAGTCATAGATTTTAAATCTGAAAGTCGAGGTTTTTGACTGATATTGATGCCGTTGTAATCTACGCCTGTTTTAAATAAAGAATCAGAGGCGTGGAACAGAAAATTTATCATAAGGAACAATAAAGAAAAGCTGGTTTTATTTCGATTTAAAATTTCACGATTCTGAATGATGTGAAAATTAGATTTCAAATAAATAAAAAATAAATCTATTTTTATTTTATTTAGCAACGTTAAGACTATCATTCTTAAAAAAGCGATTTATTAGTATTTAAGTAAATTTTTTAGTAAATAAGTTTATGGGAATAATTTTTATTTAGAATATGATTCTTTGTATACATAGCATTTTCGCAACCAAAGTTTTTTTTCGAATGGTATTTTTATAGAGATAAAGCAAGCTTTCAAACCAAATATTTATTTTCACCCCACGATGTACAAACATTTTGAAGTTATGAGTTAACAATTATGACCCGCTAAAAATGTGTTAAAACTATCCGCTTAGATTCAATTTGGTTTCAAACAAGTTGTCGTTGAATTCCTTTTCTAACACAGAAACCGAAGAAAGATATTTGTTCAGAAAGAATAAATATTTCATAAGTTTATTCTCAGGAAATTTATACCTAAATTTTCACTAAAGATCATAAACTAAAACTCGTAATTAGAAAATACGTCAATAAATTTCAACACTAAACGCTTGACTCACGAAAAGTTGTTGAAAAAAAATACCTTTTAATGGTTAAACATATATATATATCTTTCGTCCTTCTAGACTACAAAGCCAAGCCCATCTACAAGCCCGACTCCACAAGATAATCTAAGAATAGTAAACAACAACTGGCTAAAGTTCCGCCGACAAGAAGAATATGCCCGCCAAGTGGCAAATCGTACTGAATGCTACCCTCCTCGCATGCCTGTTTTCTATACTGGTAAGTCGCATTATTGTGCAGAATAACGGGATTTAACAGCAGCTTTGCGGCGCTAGTTTGACATGCTGCGTTATATTTAACTCTTTTATAGCCATTTTACGATAGTAAAATGATGCTAGGAATAAAAAATGGTTAGATTTGAAGCTTTCAACATCGCTTCTTTTGTGTCTTCGGCCGGTATATTGATACATCAGTTGGGAAAAAAAGAGAATTTTTTTCGGCTTTCTTTGCAACATCTAGGACAACTTTCTCTACCTTCATGTCTTTATAAGTCTCACCATATTTCCCGACGATTATTCGGGGGGGAAATGTATACTTTCCTGCGATAAATGATAAACTTCCATTTAAGCACTTTATTTTTCGCTGCCGGAGAAACCAGCTTTCCAAAATTTCATGTGAAAATTTTTTGTAAATAAAATTGATAGCCTAAAGAAAGAAAATTTAGTACGATAAATAAAGGAAAAAACACTAGCTCTCAGTCTTAGCGCTCTTCAATTGAATCATAAATGTATTTTTCCTGTCAGTCAAATTATATAACTCTATTTAAGTTTTTTTTTTTACTTCTCTTGAACAATTGTTTTATTAGATTTTAAAGTGTTGAACATTTTGCAGTCGCACGAAGTTTTATTCTACATTTTATTATTTTTCTATCTTTTTTCGGTGGGTGTTTTTTACTATTTTGCGCGAACTTAAGATTGTTCGAAATAACAAAAGTATTAACTCTTTAAAATATTCAAAATAAACTAAAATATGATTTTTATATGAAATTGAATTATAAGGTGTTGGATATTTTGAAGTCTCATGATATGAATTTCTTCGATTTTTGTATCTGTTTTCTATCTTTTTTCGGTGGATTCCTTAATACTGTTTACTTCAAGTTTTATTCGGGACTCAAGACTTCAAGGTTAATTGAAATAACAAAGGATTACTTTTACTCTTAAAATATCAAAAATAAAATAAAAAATTAGAAAAATAAATTTATAGATTTATCAACACGCCACAAAAATTCAAACGTTATTCAAAGATGCGATTTCAAAATTTTGCAGTTATAAATCTTAAATTTGTCTGCATTGCATAAAAGGAGAGAGAGTGTGTGAGAAAGATAGGCGAGTATGTATTCTAGTTATTTCGAAAAACAGCTGAAATCATCTGAGAAAAACACTTTTCCCCTGGTGTAAATTACTATGTTATGTTGTATTTTGTTGATGACCTTGCAGAAAATTTGATGTTTCTGGAAGCTCACAGCTGGGGTCTCGACGTAGGTTTCCTTGTACTTTTTGTTTAACTCGTAAGACCAAGTCATGCAATCGAAAAACAATATCTTAATTTTAATCTACCTTTTGTACCTCAAGGTTAGTTCGTATTGATAACTATTAAAAACTCCAATGGAAACGATTTCAGTGTAGATTTGAAGGAAAATTGGGCCCTGAATTTTGCAGAGCAGTGTTGTTTATCGATGAAGGAAAACAAAGGGGTCTCAAAACAATGGTTCATGTACAATAATTGTTATTTGAATTCTCATAAAAATGTTTGCTAATGCCGAAGAAAGTTTATGTTATCGAAAACAGCGGGAAATCTTAGATGATTTTCGTTAGCAGGACCGAGAAAAATATTATTTCTTTTATCGTGTTTTCGCGAACAAGAGCCTGCGTTAATCAAATCTTCTGGTTCAATGGATTTCCTTAAAACAATCTTAACTGCTTCCTAATCGAAAGTTAGCGGTAATTGTTTGAAAGAAAAGAAATGATACTCGTTCGACGCAGGAAAAATAATCTAGATCCTGACTAGAGGAAGAAAGAGATAGATGAGCGATGAGCGAGAGAACGTAGAATAAAGGAGTATGGAAGAGAAATTTTGTATTTTTTTTTTCGAGTTCGGAATAGAACCAAAAAGGTGACGTGTTGTTGAGGTGTGTGTGAAACAGATACGGTTCGCAAGAACCCTCTTTAGATTATCGCACAATCACAAATTATTCATTTAACAAAGTGTTAAAAGTCTTTAAGAAATGGTAAATTAAATGTCTCGAGAGAGTTTAAAGAGAATCATCTCAAGAACCAATTCTTTTTGGAAATCCGGTTATACATCGCCGCTAAAAGATACATTGAAGAGCGCGCTGAAATCACCAATCAACGACGAGATTACTTTAAGCAATTAGCGAGCGGGAAAACTAGCGGATGCCACAGTTAGACAGAAATTGGACGGAAAACTGTAATTAGGGATCAAGGAAATTGAAATCAGAAGGTCAAGCTTTGTTTGTTAACAAAACAATAATTCTGGTGTTAAAGCGAATTTCACACTCTTCTGGCACTTTCCATTCAACTCGACTTGAATCCATTGTATCTGTTCTTATACAGTTCTGGTTGTTTATGAAATATCGGTGTTTTGTTTGTTTTTTTCGCAGATGGCCGACTCTGTAATTGTCAGTTCTGTGAGGCTACCATGTATCCGGAACGTTTCTATGGACAGTACTCACAAAGAAAACCGCTAGATTCAATCTGTAGGCTCAAGCAAGAACGATTCTCGCCCAGTTTTAGCACCGAAGACGGCGAGGCGCCAACAGGGATGTTTCCATTTTCTTTGCCGATGAGTTCTCAAGCCACTTCACACGTGACATCCTTAGATGAACAAAGGCGGCCAAAACAGAAGCGATTTCAATGCGTACATTGTGATAAATCATTTGGAAAATCGTCACATTTGCGGGACCACATTCGAACTCACACAGGCGATCGACCATTTCGTTGCCAGTTCTGCAACAAAGCATTCACCCAGTATTCGAATTTAAGAACCCATACCCGCATACATACCGGAGAAAAGCCATTCAAATGTCAACATTGCTCGAAAAGTTTCACCCAAGCAGTGACCCTCCGAAGCCATACACGGACTCATACAGGAGACAAACCATACAACTGTAAACGATGCAGCAAATCTTTTTCCTGTTTCTCTGGATTACGAGGACATAACCGAATTCATGCCGAAGAGGAAGGCTCCACTTTGGATCTCGAACTCGAAATTTCAGCCAAGTGAATTATGAAACTCCGCGATAATTTTTCACCAAAATTTGAAGATCCATCTTTGTACTTAAATAATTTGTATGAACTTATAAAACACAATATATGTATTATATGTCAATATTTATCATAAGAAAATTCTTTATATGATTACGAAACTTTTTAGAAAACCATTTGACGCTCTTGTTGGACGTTTCGCTTTTGTTGTGAAATTTGCGTCGCGAAAAAAAAGCGTTAAATCATTTTTTAGTGTTGAAAAATCGATTGCGCGCCTGATTTTTATCATTTAGGAGCTGCGGAGAAATTTGGTTAAAAATTTTCAACAAATCTATAAGAGTTGAGACTAGAAAAATCGAATTTTTTTCTCGCAACGCAAAAAGTCAACGAAAAGCGCTTTGCGGTCTAACAGGGGTTAAAAACACATTCTCGTCTTTCTTCGCGCAGAATTCAATAATGATTTTTTCAGCTACAACTTACTTCCTCGGCAGATTCAAACTAAATTTCTAGCTGTTTTATTGACGGAAAGAGGAAACCCTTTCTTCCCTTTTTTTTTTTGTGAATTTTTTACGAGATTGAGACAAATAACTGAAGCTGAAATATTATTTTAAGGCGAGAGGCGATGTTACACGAGATGATTTACAACGACGATTTTCCGCTACGAAAAATTCGTCATTTTGAGTTGCGAGGTTTTTCAAATCAGAAACTCGCAACGTGTTGCCTGAAGTGGAAATGACGCTAAAAATAGTTCCATCCGATGTCAGGCGGACATGTTACAGGGTATATTCTTTTCGCGCAATAGCGTTGCGCGAAAAATCGTCGTTAAAAATCGTCTAGTGTAACATCGCTTTTACGATAGTCTGATTTCTTGGATTTAAGTGATTTAACCAAAATACTGTGTAGAAAAGTTTGAAGGTTAAAGAAAAGTAAAAAAAAAGATGAAATGATAGTTGGAAGAAGCGGATGGAAACGTCGCAAGAAAAAGAAAGCTGAACGCTTATGCATGGCGAATTCACGCTTGCAGCTGATGCTAAAATGTAGCAAAAAGTCACCAATTATGTATTGCAAGTACGGCTATTTCAAAAAGTTATAGTAAATATTCAATAAAAGCAAAAATAAACGAACTTGTTCTGTAATGATACTAAAGGAGGTGTTGGTTTAGCCCAGGCTTCCCTAAGAATCTCGTTATAATTTACCGTGATGAATCGAGCTGCAATTCACTATGCAAAGTAAAGAAAAGTATTCTGTAGTTCTACAAAAAGAGATGTATTGGCTACAATAGGTAAAACATGTTGGTGTTGTCTGGTTTTGGCTTCTAAAAGACTCTAGTTATAATTTACCGCGATGACTCGAGCTGCAATTCACTATACAAAGCAGAAATGAAAAGTTAAAATTGATATCATGAAATCATCAATGATTATAGTTGATCTGTGTACACTCATAACTATGATATGCGCACTACTGCTTATCAACCATCACCAAGTTGAGCAGCGTTCTGGTGTGTGGGGCATCACGGGCTCAAACCTTGGATGAAGCAATCCTCAGATCACAATACTCCAGTTTCACATTCGATGGAAACCGCTGTTTTTGAAGACCACAGACTAATTTGTACAGGCTTAGCCTCGCTTATAAGTCAGCTATTCAACGACATCATTAAAAGTCCGTGGGATTTCAAAACATTGGTATTGTTCAACTTACACATTCTTTACATTACGGTTGACTTATGCAAATCATTAGCAACAGCCAACTGTAATGTAAAGAATGTGCAAGTTGAATAATACCAATCCCACGGACTTTTAATGGTGCCTTTGAATAGATGACTTATAAACGAGGCTAAGCCTGTGCAAATGAGTCTGTGGTCTTCAAAAACAGCGGTTTCCATCGAATGTGAAACTGGAGTATTAAGAAGCCTGCACTTTCTCCCCAAAACGAATATAGTTATAATATATAAGTTTACTAAATATTGTGGGCTGCGCTTATGCCAGTTTCTCCAGTTTCGAGTTCTCTGTTGCTCAGGGTTAGCCTCGATTTTGGGTAGAATATTCACGTGTTCCATTGAAGGTCCGTGGAATTTGAAAGTGTTTGTATTGTTTAAGTTGTGTATTCTTTACTTTATCGTTAATATTTGTCCCTGAGTGAATGAGTCTGTAATCAAGGAACACAGCGGTATTGTACGAATTCGAAAATGGCCAATAGCGTAGATCGCGTAACGAAAATGCAGACAACAAGGATGGCGACAACTATAAAAAGTTAAAGGTAAAGTACCTATATTCAACGTCGGTAGTTCCTTCAGTTGGAATTCAACTGCTATCAATGGAAGCCGACAGTGCGCACTTTACCCGGCCCTCGCTCCATCAGTGCTCTGTTTTAAGAGTATTCAAAGCCGAAGCTACACGGATTAGAAAGAAGTCGAAACAGATGTGGAGATTCTGAGGATCGAACCGTGGACCTCTAGCTCCGAAGGCCACGCACTAACCCATTGAGCTGCGCTTGCTCCTGAAAATGGCGATAATGATAACAATGACTGGCGAAATATTATCCACTGTGAATTATCTAGGGCTCTTACGCAAAAAAAGCTGGCATACAAAACACTGTGTCACTTCTTAACATGAGCAATTTTAACCCAGCCATGACATGACATGAGAGTCAATGCGTGACAGCCCGTTGCGTGATAAACTGCGCACTATCGTAATGGTTATCCATATATGGCATACCTGCCCGAATGAACTTGAATGGCTACAGACAAAGGACCAGTATATATCTTACATTTTTAAAGGGGCACTTGGATGAAAACGCCCCATATTTTGAAAGTCCGAATAGTTCAAGCATTTAAGAATAATATGACTCAATCATGATTATGAAAACCAGATTGGCAAAAATTTTAGCCTGGGAGCCACTCGCAGTTGAGAAATTTTGGTTTAAAAACTAAAAGAACAATAGGGTTGAGTAAATGACGTCATTTACTCACAATTTAGATGCTGAAAAAAATATATAATTTTTATCCGCAAATTTTGACTGTGAAGAAAATATGTTGCTTGGCTACTATTGGGGCCATATAGATAAGTTTAACCAAGTTTCAAGGCATTTCCAATTTTCATCGATTTTCATCCAAGTGCCCCTTTAAGATTGTCATTTATATTCGAGCTCAGTCGTGTTGTAGTTGCGTGATGCGTGACTAATAACAGGTAAATGCCATTTAAGGGGATTAGGAACAACATCACGCACTGATCGTACGATCATTAGACCCACGGAACAAGCCATATTGGGACAAACGAATGGGTCTCGCGTCAAAAAAATTATCTGGGAGATCTTATCAGGAGACATTCTGAGAGACACTAAAAATAAATATAGGTATCATTGTGGATACGCACGAACTGTTACAGCTCTTTCAAAAAAGATATGTTACAAATACTTAATACTGGCAATAGAATAACTTTTAGAAGCACACTGAAGCCAATATAAACCTCTCATCTTAGTAGATTATACATTCATCTGTACTGGTGTACTGGTATTCATATAAGATAAGTTTAATTTAACTTTTGAGACTGAGTACAAACTTACCATGTTGGATAACAAGCTTTCGAATCATGCTAGAGTCATTTTAGAGCGATTTCAGAAAGTGTTCTTGAGAATATCAAATACTGCATAGTGAATTGCAGCTCGAGTCATCGCTGTAAATTATAACGAGTCTTTTAGAAGCCAAAACCAGGCTAAACCAACATGTTTTACCTATTGTAGCCAATACATCTATTTTTGTAGAAATACAGAATACTTTTCTTTACTTTGCATAGTGAATTGCAGCTCAAGTCATCGCGGTAAATTATAACGAGAGTCTTTTAGAAGCCAAAAACAGGCTAAACCAACATGTTTTACCTATTGTAGCCAATAATCCCTTTGTATAACATGGTAACGTGCTCTTCACTACTATGAATTAGTCAGTATTTCAGTACAAAAGTTACCTTTTTCTGTCTTGAAATGTCTGTGCGGTTTTGTTTACTCTGCCTTGTTCACAAGACAACATGATAGCTGCAGAGAAAGTAAAAGAAAATAATAAAACTTATTGACTCAATTCGAGCAATTCATTTTCACTCCAACTCAGTCCTCCCGACCTTTTTTTTTTTTTTTTTTTGGAAAAAAAATCACTTCATTTGAAACGTAACTACTTTGAACTTACAAGCAAAAGAGAGATTGCCCATCGATGGTATGATTACATAAGGGTATGGTATAATATCGATTAACTCTTAGCACTGGTTTACTGGTTTTCCAGAGGTTTGGTATTTTGCCTCTTGCCTGTTATGCAGCTTGGCCCACATGCAAAGCCAAAGTCTGCTTAGGCCGGACTTACAAACTAGAGGATTTTAATCATGACTCAATCATACAGGGTATGGTATGATAACAACTATCAAAACTGGTTTTCCAGTGGCTTGGGTTGCCCCTGTTGCCTCTTGCAAGCCACGAAGCAAAGTCTGCTTAAGCCGGACTTACAAACTAGAGCATTTTAATCTTTCACTCAAGCAAGGATGGTAGATTATGATATATAAAAATTAAATCAAACAGTGACTGATTTGCCAGTACAAATGGCTTGGCTTGCCTCTTCTGCCTCTTGCAAGCCACAAAGCAAAGTCTGCTTAAGCCGGACTTACAAACTAGAGGATTTTAATCTTTCACTCATGCAAGGGTGGTAGATTATGATATATAAAAATTAAATCAAACAGTGACTGATTTGCCAGTACAAGTGGCTTGGCTTGCCTCTTCTGCCTCTTGCAAGCCACAAAGCAAAATCTGCTTAAGTCAGACACTTTTGAACTCACAAATTAAAGGATTAAATCATTAACTCAATCAAGCAAAGATTGTAGGCTATGATGTAAAACAACTAGTCAGTGACCTTGAGTGACTGGTTTTCCACTGAGTGCCTCATACCAGCCATGCACAGAGCCAAGTCTACTTGAGACATTTTTAATTCCACAAACAAAGCAGCATTGTCTGTTTCCTAGCATAGCTACAAGAATTAGACAAACAGGAAGAGGGAATTATATGAGTTTAAGGAATCAAATGAACAAACAATGAGACTGAGCTGGAATGTACTAGAACTGAGTACCACCACTATTGTTTTGATGTATTCAGTCAGAAAGTTAATCAAAACTACACGCACTATGCTGTGTTTGATATATTGACATTCAGGAAAACCTCATGTAAGGTTTAAAAAGCTGTTTATTCTTGGTCAGAGGGGGTGATGGGGGAAGGGGAGGGTAATATATTAGTAGGTATTACTAAGGTCAGATGGATGGATCGATGGGTCGATGGATCGATGGATGGATCGATGGATGGATCGATGGATGGATCGATGGGTCGATGGATCGATGGATGGATCGATGGATGGATCGATGGGTCGATGGATCGATGGATGGATCGATGGATGGATCGATGGGTCGATGGATCGATGGATGGATCGATGGATGGATCAATGGATGGATCGATGGATGGATGGCTCGATGGATGGATGGATCAATGGATGGATAGATGTATGGATGGATCGATGGATGGAAGGAAGGATGGACGGACGGGTGGATGGAAGGAAGGAAGGATGAAAAAAATGAGAACGAAAGACGTAAAGAAAGAAGGAAAGGGAAGGAAAGGAAGGAAAAAAGAAAGAAACGAAGAAAAAGAAAGAAATTAGACAACGAAAGAATGGGAAAATGAAAAGAAAGAAAGAGCTTTGTGTCTGTTAAATTGAATAAGTGTTGTCTCGTGCTTTTTAATTAAGACCCAAGCCTCAGGGTGCTTGTTCGTGATCAAAACCTCTTCAAAGTCCTGATGTTTAACATTACTTTCAATTGAAAATCTAATTGTCCACTTCGCCGCGCTGAATCGGAATTTGTATTGGCCGACACGGTTGACTAAACGCACCAATGGTAACACACTTTGAACCTCTTCGTGTTGACAGCTCATAATCATACGAGCAGAACACGATTTCCTGCCTGACCACAGATGCATAGCTACAAAGTTTGGGAAACTTTTAGAAGATTCTTGCGAGGGAAGCCATTCTAATGTTGTACACGTGAACAGCGACTTTGATCTTTAGAGGAACGTGATTGGAATCACAATTAATCTATGAGCATACAGTAAGTAGATTTAGTACTAGATGTATACATCGAACGTTTTCATAACATCTATAAGGTTATTTTAGCGTCTTTATTGATGTCCATTCAAACAATCGTTGAAAAGCATAATTGATTTTAATTCGAAAATCTTATAGGAACGTGAATCTAAGGGATTCCGCTTAACCTGATCGACAAACTGCTGAATTTTAGGTGTTAAGTGATGGCGAAATTAATGTGATAGATTTCACACGCTTCAGTCTCTGCAAGAGAGTGGAAATTAGTGAGATTCTTTGAATTATTTGAAAACCTCAATGAGCTGTTCACTAATTTACACAAATCTTAAAAGCTTAAATGGTTTCATATTTGGGCCATACGAAAGCAGCAGTAAGGAATTAGGCAGTACTTCACACTTTATACCAATCTATCGGTGCTAAAGATCAACTAATGTTAATCTGCATTGCTTTTTGACAATGACATTTAAATTAGCTTGCGACGCATATTTCATTGAAAATCAATGCCTTCGTTAAACTTATTATAAATAGATTTGGGATTAACTTTGTACTGTAAAGCAAGGTTTTTGGCTACAGTATTGTCAAAGTATTGTTAAGACTCGTGAGAAATTATATGGTGTGAGGATTATATTGGTTTGCTTTCGTTGTATCAAAAATATAAGGCTTTCTATTGAACCATATTTTGTAATAACCACTAGAGTTTGACTAACACGCTCAATTAATCATACAGAACTGAGACAAGGGGGTAGATGACTTGATCTATTTTGTGACGAGATAGAACGACCTCCTGGGGAAGTAAATCTATTTAATATACACCCAAATATCAAACAAGCATCAACAATAATTTCAAAAATTATCTAAGAAATCACAAAAATTAAATACTAAATTCATACAAGCCAGTTTGAGAATGTTTTGTAAGATAGCTGAAGCGTTTATTGTTAAACTAGATTTGTTAAGGCTATACAACATTGTTCGGATTAAAAAAAAAGATTCAACAATAATTTCAAAAATTATCTAAGAAATCACAAAAATTAAATACTAAATTCATACAAGCCAGTTTGAGAATGTTTTTAAAGATAATTGGAGCGTTGTTAAACCTTATTTGTTAAGGCTATACAACATTGTTGGAATTGAAAAGCTTACTTTATATGAAAATGATCGAGTGTTTGAATTTCAAAGCGGTGTTGATAAAAATTTAGATAGTTTGCTCAGCTTTAGTGACTACGTTTCTTGACCTTCTCACCTTCTAAAATTGTTATGAAACGAACTGGAATAATTAAGAATAAATGATAGTGACGTGTTGATAGTCTAGCGTTTGTTTGGCTAAAATCACGAACAAAATTTACCAGAGTACTTGTTAGCATGAATGTAAAGAAAACAAAGGAGTTAGGTTCTAATGACTTCAATAAGCTTATCTTCGATATCGATCAACGGGGTTTCAATAGAATTAATCTACACTCGTTAAGATTTCAAGATAACACACGAAATCCTCGATTAAGTTCAAGCAAGATTTTCTTGTCGAGTTAAAATAGTTAGTAGACTATATAGAGGTTAGTAAATCTGGTTTTCCTTAACCCGTGCAATAGTTACTAGTAGCATAATATATGTTAGTACATCCTATCTCGAATTCTTTGTATGGATCTATTTGACTATTACACATTAACAATGATCTCTGTTAAGTGAAATCCCTCTACTGAAGGATGGAATTTTGTGAACGACTTTTACGAGGGGTACTTTAAAATAAATGGTACCACAAATCCTTCTCCATTAAAATATAAGTCTCTTTGTACATCAAATTAAAATCGCAAGAAAGACGTTATCACATCGGATGCATCTAGAGAGAACGCCAGTAATTATTAGTTAATGAACTATGAAATGGCTCAGGATTCACGATTGTAATGGTTAATTCATCAATTAGCAAAACTCTATATCTTTTCTAAACTTTCTTCTTGATTGTAGTAGGGAGATATTTACATTGTAGAGTTTTTCTCTTTTATGGAAATATATTTTGCTTCTAATTTTATGACCAGATAAAATAAGAGTCAGTTCTTAAAAGGCGTGCCACTTCGATCATCTCTGGGGCCCCTTATTAAAGAATCATACAGGCATATTTTGAGTCGAATCCTTTTTTGTATAATTTACATAACATAATTTATGATATATACAGGGATATAAACTGATCTGCTGCGGTATGTATGTATACACGGTATGTACGGTATGTATATGTATACACATAAACTATCTATCTATCTATCTATGTATACACAGGAGAACAATTCACTAATCCTTTTTCGGATAAACGTATGAGTACAAGTACAGTTATCATGCCGGTGTTAAGTCCAGTTCTTGAATAATGAAACTTAGCCATGCGTACAGAGGAATAAATTTACTTTTTGTAAAACTTTTGGTAGAAGAAGTTTCTTTATCCCCATAAAATCAAAGGATAAAACAAGCACTTTAGTCAATTACCATGATACAGCTACTAATGCTGCTGCTGCTGCTACTACTACTACTGCTGCTGCTACTACTACTGCTGCTGCTACTACTGTTGCTGCTGATCCTGTTGCTGCTACTGCTACTACTACTACTTCTGTTGCTGCTGCTAAGACTGCTGCTGCTACTGCTACTGCTGCTACTGCTGCTGCTACTGCTGCTGCTACTGCTGCTGCTACTGCTGCTGCTGCTGCTACTGCTGCTGCTACTGCTGCTGCTGCTGCTGCTGCTGCTGCTACTGCTGTTACTGCTGCTACTGCTGCTGCTGCTGCTACTGCTGTTGCTACTACTACTTTTGCTGCTATTGCTGCTACTGCTACTGCCACTGGCACTGCTGCTGCTACGCCTATACTGCTACTGCTGCTGATGCTACTACTATTGGATGGATGGATGGATGGATGGATGGATGGATGGATGGATGGATGGATGGATGGATGGATGGATGGATGGATGGATGGATGGATGGATGGATGGATGGATGGATGGATGGATGGATGGATGGATGGATGGATGGATGGATGGATGGATGGATGGATGGATGGATGGATGGATGGATGGATGGATGGATGGATGGATGGATGGATGGATGGATGGATGGATGGATGGATGGATGGATGGATGGATGGATGGATGGATGGATGGATGGATGGATGGATGGATGGATGGATGGATGGATGGATGGATGGATGGATGGATGGATGGATGGATGGATGGATGGATGGATGGATGGATGGATGGATGGATGGATGGATGGATGGATGGATGGATGGATGGATGGATGGATGGATGGATGGATGGATGGATGGATGGATGGATGGATGGATGGATGGATGGATGGATGGATGGATGGATGGATGGATGGATGGATGGATGGATGGATGGATGGATGGATGGATGGATGGATGGATGGATGGATGGATGGATGGATGGATGGATGGATGGATGGATGGATGGATGGATGGATGGATGGATGGATGGATGGATGGATGGATGGATGGATGGATGGATGGATGGATGGATGGATGGATGGATGGATGGATGGATGGATGGGATGGATTAACAGCCTTTTTTAATTAAAAAAGTAAAAGAAAATAGAAACCTCTTTTAACTATGAGTGTTCCTAAATATCCACTAAAATAAACAACTATTTCTTTCATTGTCTTTTTTTCCAAGCCAATACTCTAATTGAAGTCGTTATCTAGGTACTAATTGAAGTGGTTATCAGGGATTATGCTCGTGTATAGTGTTTTCATTTTGTAATCATCCGGTTCTATATTGGCCATCGTTTTATAGCAATAACATGTTAAAATATGTAGAACAACAAACTAATGCTCGAAACTCTTTTTAAAATGCTGAAACATACAAAGTTTTCCTCTACTAACTTAAATTTAGGTATTGAATATCACTTCGTCTGCATTATCGTTTCAGGTCTTCAGATGCAAACTAGCCTGAGGTGGACAAAGTTCAGTGAATATTCAGGTATCTATTGAATACAGAGTCTCTGGAACTCAAAACAAGCCGCCAGCGAGCTAAGTCACAATAACAACACTAAAAGGCTTCACTTCAGTAGCTTGAGAGCATCTTGTTGTCCTTGGATCATTTCGTAAGGACTTTCAGTCGTGAAGAGGTAAGTCAGAAACGTTTTTCGCTATCTATTTAGTATAGTAGTGTAGAAAATAATGCCGGATAACTTCGATGTTAGCACTTATGAACCAAGGAAGCAGGGTGGTGTAGCGCTAGTGTAAGCTATTCGCCTCTGGGGTTTCGGGTTCCTGGACTCAGTATTGATGTGAGCTGAGTTTTTTTATGTTTTCTTCCCTCCGCAAAACTCAACCAGGGAAATTCCAATTCAATCTGTGAGTTAGCCGTGCTCTGACTTAGATCAGCCCAGAGGTTGTTTCAGGGTTCGATCTGTGATTTAGCCATGCCCTGACTTAGATCAGCCCAGAGGTTGTTTCAGGGTTCGATCTGTGATTTAGCCGTGCCCTGACTTTGATCAGCCCAGAGGTTGTTTCAGGGTTCGATCTGTGATTTAGCCATGCCCTGACTTAGATCAGCCCAGAGGTTGTTTCAGGGTTCGATCTGTGATTTAGCCGTGCCCTGACTTTGATCAGCCCAGAGGTTGTTTCAGGGTTCGATCTGTGATTTAGCCATGCCCTGACTTTGATCAGCCCAGAGGTTGTTTCAGGGTTCGATCTGTGATTTAGCCATGCACTGACTTTGATCAGCCCAGAGGTTGTTTCAGGGTTCTATCTGTGATTTAGCCATGCTCTGACTTTGATCAGCCCAGAGGTTGTTTCAGGGATCTATCTGTGAGTTAGCCATGCCCTGACTTAGATCAGCTCAGAGCTTGTTTCAGGGTTCGATCTGTGAGTTAGCCATGCCCTGTTTTATGCATGGATCTATAAAAGTAGTAAAAGGTTATTTTGTCCTTATACTAGTCAGTAGTTATGAAATATCGGTTACCATTCTCAATTCCGATGAAAATGTTTCAAATATTGTAAGAGAAAATTGTCGTACGTGCTTGTGCAATATATCAGATACAAAAGAAACATAACCATATACTTGTATAATGAGGAAGCGAGCAATTAAGCTGCTCTAGAAACTTTTGAAAAAAATACAATAGGATAAGCATGTTCGATATTTTTTGACCTAAAGTTGAGGCCTTATTCGCATGGAACTGTATGGTAGGGTGCAGAAATATGATTATCAAATATTTTTACTGTTACAAAATACAAGATTGTGTCATACACGGCGTTTCTTTCCCGATTCGTTTTTACCACTTCAGGCAGAAAGGCTGGTCTGTTTCCTACAGTGCTATCAGAGCTTCTTATTCTTTTGAATGAGTTTGGTGAGGTTTTTCAAAGGCAGCACCTTCTCCTCAGTTATCTTGAGCCCCTGCATGGGTGTTGGTTCAGACCGTGGAATTAACCCAAGGCCAGTTCAACACGCACAACAGACAGATGCTCAAGCAATTGTCGACTAGGCATTAGCTGCCTATCGGCATAGATTCCATAGGGGTTACGAGACTGACTACAAGACAAATATAAATAGATCAATGGAAGTACTTGACAAATTGATTTTCATACTGCAGATTTTTTGATTTTTTTTTTTTAAATTTGAAATATATATTTATCAATATATAATTGGGTTATTGTTACGTCTGGTCGCAGTAGACCCTATCAATAGAAGTAGTTTGTTTTTAAGATTAGTGAGAGTGAGTTTTGAGAGGGGAGGGGTAAGGTTCGATTCGTAAACACACCCTAAATTGAACTAAGCAATTGTTTTAAAGAAGAAAAAAATCATATATCACTCCTTGAAATAAATTCTAAGAACGTCTTGAGAAAAAAATGACACGAAAAAAGATCTTAGCACAGTAAGTCTCTAATTTTATAGAAGTTATGAGTGAACACATGTGAATAGGGCTCAAGAGTGGCCGAGAATTTCGAATTCAGTCTGTAACTCATCAGATTTCATTTCATGTTGAGAGTGGCAAACCGTGAGAAAAAGCCAAAATTCTTGCAAAGGTAATTCATCATTTTTTTCTCCAAAATCCATGCATCAAGTATCATATATCAAATTTGCTCTTTGGAATAAGCTGTTTAGTATTCTATCTATGCTCAATGGAATTTTATCATAAGCATTTATCGAAAATTTCTTGAGATAGCAAAACGATTATAGCGAGCACTCCCGATAACGAAGACAAAGGAATTAGACTATCTAGAAAACGGAGGCTATATCACAGATATATGCTGTATGAGATCTGGTTTACGTTAGGCAATTAAGCTAAATATGCTGGTACATCACGAAAAGAATTTGATTTAATTTTGGCTCACGATATACGAAAGGTTTACGCTGCTACAAAACGCTTGGAATTGAACAAGTCGTGTTGTCTAACGTTTGTGTGTGGCCTCTTTCTTTCTCCACTTACTTCACCAGGTACTTCGTAGGTTTATAGTTCTTACAGTAAGTTTAAATCTAAGGTCAAAGCTCTTTACTAAATAATGGTTAAAACTTTTCTCAGGCTAATTTGTTTCTCAATGTTCCCTTATTCGCTGTGTTTTGGGTCTGATTAAGATTTTGTTCAATGGTTTGTAATTTTTCGTTAACATAACTGAAGTGGTTATAATGGTGTTTATGGCTTTCTTTTCGAATGCATAATTATTTAGAACGTAATAATGGATACCTTTTTTTCCCTCTTGTGGACGCAGAATATTACATCTAGGCTAACTGGGATGAAACTGAAAGGCGAATATTAAAAAAAAACATATTTTTAGATACTTTTGAGTAATTATTTTGTATCCATTATTTCAAACTGTATCGGATTAGATATGGTTTAGTGATAGACTTCTAATATTTTAAATCTTAACTCCAATATCTGTATAGCTGTTTCCCACGGGTATAATGCTTGTTTTATCAATATGAAAGATTACAACAGAAACTGCCGAAGACCCTCCCTGAGATCGATCCTTGAAAAACCGTCTTGAAAATAGCCTGCCAGTGATGGCTGCACTAACCATACTGTAAACCAACTCCTCGTTATTAAGGATATAATAAGAAAAATCAATATGTACACTTGTGGGCGTTAAATATGCTGAATTCATAACTCGTGTATATGATATTTTACGAGGTCAACAGAGCATTTGAAGTTGGCCGTTATGGCCCTTATTTGAGAACAGAGTTTCCGGAAAAGCTGTTAAGCAAATCGCTTGAAGTAAGGAAGAAAAAAATATCGTGAGAAAGCGAAGTCCCTGCATGACATTAGGAGAGTCTTTTCTGATTTTTTAAGGATTTTGAATCTTGTTCGTTTGAAAGAATTTAGGAACACTAGTTAGGGCCAGATTTTTTTAATTTTGATTTTGATTGCTTTAAAATGTCGGAAAGTAATGTCAAGTTTCAATCAAAAGTTAATCATAGTTTTTGATTGTCGATCGACGTTTCAATTAAATATAATTTATTGACAATTGAAAGCACTCACAAATAATATAACCATTAATAAATAAGGGGGCTAGGCAAATATAACATTTTTACTATGTGTATTCTTGAGGTGCATGTTACGTCATAGCCGCCATGATGGTTGACGATATCAAAGCATTCCTCATTAAGATTCTTTTGTTATATCAACCAAAATGGCGGCTATTTCACTGTTATTCATATCTCAAGCTATTTCGAGTCATGTGGTTGCGCGCCAAGAACAATATATTTCATTGATATTAGTGCGCACTATATATAGCTATATATGAAAAACTTATGGTGACCGTGCCGTGACTGTGCGCCCTGTCCAATCAAAGTGCACATAACCTTTTTTTCAATGCCTTCAATACTGATTCTACATGAAGGAAATAGTCGAATGGTAAAATATTTCTTGATTTGAGTGATGCGTCTTTAAGATATGAAGGTTTATACATCCAATATGTTAATGACTGTGACGTCTACTAAGGCTTCATTTCATACGATAGTGATATAATTAATATTGTTAACAATGTCAACATGTCGTGCCGTACCGCGACCTTACCATAACCGTGCCGTGCCCTATCGAGGAGGTTTTGTGACAGTGACAACGTTATAATGTCGTGCCGTACCTCACAGTACCGTAACCGTGCCGTGCCCTATGACAGTGAAAATGTAATGTTTAAGGTATCGTGATTTTGTGCCATTCCGTCATCGTCCTGACGGTACCGTAACCGTGCCGTGTCCTATCGAGCAGATCATTTTCTTGCAAAAATGATCGTAATATCAAAAACGTATTAATACTTTCGTGCCATAACGTGACCGTTCTATGTTTTATCAAGCAGTTTTCGTGACATATATTGATGTCGTGAAATCTCTTCCTTTCTTTTCAACAAAATATGATTTTCAAAGTCTAGCTGCTGGGATAACAGCCTCTGGCTGTTGGGACGAGCTTCTAGCAGCAGGGGTACCAAAAACAAGAGATTTAGCCCTAGCAACACGGTTATGTAACTGGTGCCTAATTTTAGTCCTATTGTACAGAAGATTGTTATCCGTCGATTTAATCTGAGTCCAAAGAAAACATCCACTCAAATTACACAATGTTTATACATCCTGCGGAGGTCTCATGTTATTTACGACTCTAGACAGACAAACAGATAAACCTAGCACTGAGTGTCACTGCTCCGTCATCTTGTACGTGGGTGTTAGACTAAGTTATGCAAACCATTTTCATAAATACTTTCGCAATAAAAAAAAAATGAGTGTTTTGCACAACTGGCTATAGTTCATTAATTAGTGTTTCTCAGAAGTATACGCTTTCAAAACTGTTTACGTACGTCTTTCTAGGGTGTAAATAGGACAATGACGTCATGCAGGTTACACTAGACCACCCGTAAGTAAGACTATAAATACATATATTATATATATTATATATATATGTGGTCACGTGATGTAGTGTTGTTAAATGCCTAAGTGCCATCAGCGGGCGGAGATTCTTAGGACGTTTTAGAGCCAGCCCATGAAGCCAGAATATGGAGTCGAATTTAATTACATAGCCAAATTCTGCTTGCACGGTTGAATTCTTAGCATACTTGTATACGTTTTTTACTTTCTGTTTTGACACAGCTGTTCCGGTAAAATCATTTGTCATTGTTTTTAAACACTAAAATAACAGAATTCATGACTTAAATTGAAAAGCCCACTTGATGCAGTTGATAAGGTACACGATATGCCGAGATAACGGCGCTGTAATAGTTTGTACAAGATATTTGAGAATCCTGACTTATCGTCAGGGATTTTTCTAGATCAATCCATGAACTAATGACCAAGGTTAGAACTCGTAAAAAATGCTAAACAATACATCAAGGTTGAAAAAAAAAATGTGAAAATATATCTCCAAGGTGTTCAGCGCAGAGGATGGTCTTCAACCTGTCGGATTTTCAAGAGTTGTATTTTCAAATCAGCATGCTTAACATATTAATCTTGATCACGAAAAGCGATTTCTGGGGTTACTAATTGCCTTATCAGGATCGCTTTTTTGTGATCCCCGGCTTTTCGTATTTAGGGGCCATGGCAAGCCCCGATAAAACGAACATGCCACCGGGGTTATTTTGATGTCTTTGAAAATGTGTCCTCAAAAGGAGACGACTTTTAGTGTTAAGAAAACAAGCGAATAAAATGACACGACAGAAATATCAGAATGTTGACCTTGATTGTAGTACTCAGTATCCTAAAAGTGCGCTCGGCAGGATGGGTACAAGGACATTTCACCAGGACATTATTTGACATTTCGTCAACCCTGACTTCCTAATGAAGGAAGCTTCGAGAGCAATTAGCGAATCATTTTCAACGATTTTATCTTCTTCTGCTCCTTCTATCCATAAGGTTTTTATTATTCAATCCTAAGTCCTTGTGGATGCCGAGAACGAGGTCTAAATTATACTGCTGTGCCTAGCACTCAACATAAAGATTCCAAGCCCCAACTTGTCGGTAAGAGAGCAATTTAAATTTCAAGTTACAAACGAAAAAAAAAGCCCCGTCCTACTAAATGTTCAGTTCTAATTACCATCAGAATAAGAAAGCTGAAACTGTGTAGTCTAGCTCTTGATGTGGTTGCTCAAGCACGCTTCCTTTCCTAGTATAAATATTGACAAACAGGCTTTCGGCGAGTTGCTTTGAACATGACTGCATCAACTAAGCTCAAAACAGAAGCAAAATAGTCAAAATTATTAAGAGACGTATCTAGAAATTCAAAAAAGTTTTTCCAAATTTTATTTTGTCAAAAAATTCAACTAAATTCGAAAACATTGAAGACAGTTTCAAGAGAGTCTAAGCTAGACGGGAACTGATGATAGTATATTCGACTGTCTGCCCCAGCAGTAGGTATTGTTCAGGTATGTCTAAAAGCTTAACCCTTAGATATTGGACTAGTTTTTCTTGTGTGATGGATTTGTCTGTTTAATTGTTTAAATTGGACTTTGCTAAGAGGAGTAAAATAGATTTTCGTTATGTTTGGTGAAAACTATACAGTTTTGGTTAACTGAGATTCTTAAACGGATTGGACCGTTTTAAATTCAAGCTGCAAAACTGAAAGGGGAATGAAATGTCAGTTTAATTGAGATCAAATTTTGCTAAGAAAGGAGTACTTGAAGATAGCTTTTCGTTACAATGAAGACTATGATTCTGTTTCAAAAATAAGCTAACTAGTATGGGCTTTTTTATAAGTCAAATTTTTTAAACAAAAAAATGACTTAAAAACATGCAGGAATTTGGAACTGAGGTATAGCCAAAGACCTTGAACTTAAATTTTTTAAGATACAATCGTTGAGCTGTCTTTATTTGAATCTTTTGATCTTCACAACGAAAATCATTGTAGCTATAAAGTTAGGTAGTTCTACTTAATTTGGCTTGAGCAAAACAGTTATATATAGTTGGCGATGCTTAACTGTTTTCGTCAATCGATAGTTCATCGGCAGGTGTTCGGCTTGACTGAACCACAGCTTCTAGGCATTTGGGAAAAATAAGGCAGTTCATCATTGAAATTAGGTGGATGTCTTTTAAATTTTTTTCTCTCTTCTTTTTTGTTCTCTTTTGTTTTGTTTTATTTTAATTCGTTTCGTTTCTTTTTGTTTTCCTTCCCTTTCCTTTCCATTCATTTCCTTTCGTTTCGTTTCGTTTCCTTTCCTATTCTTTTCTTCTTATTAACTACTGACTAAGTGACGAAATCTTTATAAGAAACCTAGCCAGAATAGAGAGAAACTTCAAAAACGAAAATGCATAAAAAAGGAGAACTTAAACTAGAATGAAATCACCAACATATGTATAAGATCCCCAAAGGACTGTGCGGTTAAATTTAGAGATGACGGCGATGACGGAACATTTTGAATCTCATCAAGTGTAGTTTTATAGATTGGTACCTTGTTCACCCATAATCTTACATACAAGGGATATTCCCCAATCTTTCTTCAAACCTGAGCAACACCAATATATAAAACAGCTGATGGCGAGTAAAATAAATTCCCCTGTAAAGATCAGTTTGAAGACAAAACTAAGGAGCGAACAAGGTTATCATACCTACTTTCAGTTCTGGATTATTTCTAGTTTGATTGTCAATTTGTATCAATTGATTTCTATTAATTACAATGTCTTTTTAAAAGCTTTTCGGGTGCAAACACGAACGTGCGATCTGATCATCCCACGCTAATCACATTTCTGCTACATTATAAACTTTTTTATACCTTCCTTACTCATGTTTTCAGAATTCTACTCTTAAAGCAAATATGATTCAATCCATATATGTTCAGAGAATATTCTGAATTACGTTTTTGAAGGCTGTTGCTTTATTGGTATTCAGATTCGGTGCAACAGATTTTGAAAGCATTTAGTGTTATTAAGAATCCTCTTCGTATCGTTAGTGGAGTTAAAATGAGGGTATTGGCTCAAGTGTTGCGATCATTAGTCATGCCTAAATTAGGGTTAATTCAAGGCGTTGTACGATATTAAAAAGATTTGAGTTCACTAGGTCTACAGCTGGAATTCTATATCTTCTAGTCATGTCTAGCACTGAATGAAAAAGAAAAAACAACGGAAAGGAAAGGAAGAGAAAAGAAAACAAGAGAAGAGAAGAGAAGAGTAGAAAGAAAAGAAATGAAAAGAGAAGACATGAAAAGGAGAAAAAATGACAGAACAGAAAAAATATATACACCAATATGCACCATCGTCAATCACCGTTCGCCATTCGCTTTTCGCCCCATCAACTTTTTTTTTTTTTGAAATAGCTGCATACAAATACAACAAACATATTTGGCTAAAATTTCAATGATGGAATTCCCACTTATTTCTTTCAAATGCGCAAAAGTTGAGTCAAACTCCTGGTACGAGGATGAGGATGAGGATGAGGATGAGGATGAGGATGAGGATGAGGATGAGGATGAGGATGAGGATGAGGATGAGGATGAGGATGAGGATGAGGATGAGGATGAGGATGAGGATGAGGATGAGGATGAGGATGAGGATGAGGATGAGGATGAGGATGAGGATGAGGATGAGGATGAGGATGAGGATGAGGATGAGGATGAGGATGAGGATGAGGATGAGGATGAGGATGAGGATGAGGATGAGGATGCGGCCGAGTGCAACTTGTCGCGCAATATTTCTACGTTGCTGGTTGCAGAGAGAATATTCCTCGTATTACCACTCCTGCAATAACTCACTGTTGCACAAAGCAGAAGCTCTCTTCACTCTTTACAACAATGAAAATTTGTTGCATGTGAAGGGATAATACGAGTAACATTCTCGCTACAACTTGGAACTCGAAAATGTTGCGCGACAAGTTGCACGAATCTTTTTGCCCGTATAACCGCACCTTTAGCTAGCTGTTTTATTCGGGTTTTTTCTCATCATCAATAGTTTAAACAATCGGGTGCGTATTCACCTTTGACAACTATCCTTACTCGTTTTCTCTAACCCATTAACCCTCAGTTATTCACTTCCTGTAAGGCACGCTTTCGGCTCGCGTTCGTAGGGTCATTGGATTATGACGTGAATCAAATGTTGTCAACATATCTGATAATACCGTAAATGGCTCTTTCTTATTCAGCGGATCAGAAGGTCCCGCGCGTTTTACTGAGCAAATGCACTTTATTATCTATTCAAGGAAATCAAGGAACAGCCTCATAAAGCAATGATAAGAGTAGTAACTGCACTATTTTTCCACTCTCGAAAGCGACCAGCTCTCGTTACGACCACGATTTTCAAACTCGTTCATTGCCGTTTATATATGAGAGCACAGCTCTAGTTGCGACCATTTTTTTCGATGTTCTGAGGTTGTCGCTTACGAGAGCTTCGACTGCCAAAGTTGATGAAAAAGTTTTTGCAGCTACAAAAATTAAAAAATGTATTGGAGGTGCTAGATACTGTATTCCATATTTTATTGCTAGAGAATAGAATTCTAAGCTTTCATGTGAATAGGATTCTCAGCTAAAGGGAATGGCATGAGGCTTGAAATTTAAAAATATCAACATGTGAGTTTAGCATGTGACTCGAGCTTTGTGTGGTAGTGAAAAGTGTCCGCAATTAGTACGAAAGCGCTAGAACGACTAAACACTTATGTAAAGAGATTAATCTCGCCCAAAGGATGAATAATGTATGTTGTAGAGCTTATAGTAAGAAAGTGCTTTACTTTCCGGACTTTCTGACCTCGAACCTTCGTGGGAGTAAAACTTTTGGTAAACGTGTTGTGTAGCTTTGCACAATTCAGTGACGCAAATTATTTGAAAGAAAGAAAGAAAGAAAGAAAGAAAGAAACATGCAGAGAACGACTTCAGACGTTTAGTTAAAACATCTTCAATAGAAACACGAATTTTCTCTTTTTTCTTCCTATTTTCTCTTTTCCGCTGACCTACAGTTTTTCAGCTCTGATAAGCTCTGATAAGTTTTCTGATCCATATCGCCTACGTTCAAAAATTCCAAAACTCAGGGTGGCTCAAAAATCTCTATTCTTCAACACTTCACAATGGACATATATAGAAATGATTTACTAGATATTATCTATAATATCAGGGAGTAACCGCTGAGAATAATGTGATTCGATTACGTTTTACTGACGTTTATTTTCGACTCGACCTTTTGAGTGGAATTTGACGCCAGTAGTTTTGAAGACCGTTAGGTTATGATGGAGCTGACGACAATATTACGAGCTGTACTCTGAAAATAACCTTGAAAATGCTGAGACCACACTGATTGGGGACTTTAGTAGACGTCATAGAGGAAAGAAGAGAGAGCTATAACGTTGAATATGACCAAATTCTTCATATAGGGGGAAGTCACAACAGATTGAGCAGGTTAAGTTTTTTTTTTCGCGTGTCTTGAGGGTATATATACATATGTATAGCCGATGCACTTTAGACAGAACTTCTTGATTCATATACTATCAGGTTACTAGCATAACAGTTCGCTTGGCCACGGCGCGGGACTTTAGTTTTCGAGTAGTAACTGAATCATTATGTTATTGTCTTCGTAGGTAAATCATTTCTGAGGGAAGAATATATCAATCAAAGATGAAGAGCACGAGCAGCAGTTGGTATTTGCAAGCAATGTTGGTGCTACTTCTTTCTATGGTACTAAACACTCAAGCAAAAATCCAAGGTACGTTGCTACGGAGCCCTACGGAGAAACCATTTTGTCGACCTGGCAAGTTAGAATTTCTCCTTCAAAAGAATAAATATTTTGATATCTTTGCAAAGTATTGATGGGTTGTACAAAATGTACTTTATGGACTATTATATATGCGGTAAAATATATTTGTCGAAGTTAAATAACTCAGAAATTGGAACCATTCTTTTGACCTGGAAAGTTTGTAATTTTATGTTCTGAACTGAAATTCTACGTTGTAAACTGAATAAGACTGTGCGCCGTCTTTATAAGGAAAGTTGAACAGGACCCATTTTATGGACTATGTTTGCGGCAAAATATATTTGTGGAAGTTAAACTTACGGAAAGTTGAAAATAACTATAAAATTGAGGCCATTAATTTGACCTGGAAAGTTTGAAATTCTATATTGGGAACTGAATAGGGCTGTATGTCGTCTTTGTAAAGCAAGTGGCGCGTCGAACAAAATGTACTTTATGGGCTATAAATGCGGTAAACTATATCTGTGGAAGTTAAAGTAGAAAATTATTAAGGAATTGAAACCGTTCTTTTGACCTGGAAAATTCTTGGAGCTATTTCTTAAACTTACTATATATTATATCGTCATACGTCGCTTAGATAACTTAGATTTCTTATACCTTAATTTCTAATACTGTGTAGGATAAATCCCCAGGACATATTAACATGTTTTCACTGCGAAAAATGGATGTCACGATCGGAAACGGAACTACCAATAAAATATTCTCGCCAATAACAGAACTTTGAACTTGACCAACGGTGGCGCAGTTTATATTTTGATATTTTAGGAAATTTTGTTTTTCCAGTGAAACAACACTTAGGCTTTAATTTTCAAGTTCTACAAGCGTTGCTTTACTATCCAATCCTTTTCGAGGACTAATGGCTCGTTACTGATGACAAATATTGAAGCGAAGTTTGCGAGCAGAACTGAGTCATCATTAACACATGCTGTCAGTAATTAAGACTAGAGAACAGCTTTTGTTACTTTTAGTTCACCTTAACGTCTGCCCTTTGCTATACAAGAATTACGGTTCAACCACATGAGAAGAGCGTATGACAGCTGAATACCCTACTACGCAAGCAGGATTAGGCTTCATCGCGATAGCGTGACATTAAGTTACAGAATATCAATGATTTATCAGAAAAAAGAATATACTTTAAAAAAAGCTAGTCACCAGAAAAGCTACAAAGCTGAGACCGGTAAGAATTCTTGGTAGATAGATTTTTATTGTTTCGATCGCTTGATAACTATTGATGGACTTGATCATGAGATCTTTTGGCCAGTTACAGTTTCACCTCCTGTGAGCATCCTCGCTGTGCAGTTTGTATCAAAAACTTTTCTTGTTTGATGTGAAATGTTTCCCATGATCCTCAGCGGTCACAACTTTATAGGTATTAGGTGACTAACTTTCAGTTGAAATAAGTACTGATATACTTGTCAATGACACGCGTGAAAAACGTCTGCGCATGCTCTAAGTCCGTATGCAAATTAGTCGAAAGCGTCTTCGTGCTATTGTAAAAATATTCAAATTTGACTTTCACACTTGCCTGAAGAATAGTCTTTACAAAATGCCAAAACTTAAGATCAGTTCTTGAAACTTAAGGCTAATTCTTTCATATTGTCTTTATTAACACATTATCTTGGTCTCACAAAAGTATACCCACGAAATTTTTTGTATACTCGGAGAAAACAAGCATTTATTTTCTCACTAAAACTCTATAAATTCTTGGAAAGCGTGCTGAAAGGCACGCATGCGCAAACGTTTTTTGCTAGTGTCCTTGTCAATAAGGATAGCCACAAGTTGAGTCCGCTGAGGATCATGGGAATAAACATTTCATATCCAACAAATGAAGTTAGATTCAAGTTGAGGCTGGGGTTTTCTATTCATAAATTTACTGTATTGTCTACTCTAGCCTTGCCTTAAATCTATTGTTCTGTGCCGGTCAATCAAGCGAATTCGGAAATGGTCTATAGTTATCAAGCAGTTGAAACATCTAAAATGTATCTACCCATAATCCTCGCCGGTACTCAGCTTTATAGCATTTCAGGTGACTAATTTTATTCAAAAAGGATGTTTAAATATTTGTTTTACATTCAAACCTACCAAGTTTCGTATAGGTTATCGATAAAAACTTCATTGATTCTATCTATACTATTAATTCTCTGGCTTATTGCAAATTTTAATCGGCAAGCAAAAGACTCATGGCCGCCATGTTGATAGGTTGACATGAAAGCAACCAAGAGCAAATCCAACATGGCGGCTATGACGTCACATGCACGTACCCTAAAAACTCCAAGACTTCTTATTAAATATTTGTTGTCTTTTTCTTTTTCAAACGTCAGATTTCGACCTTATCAAAAGTTTTGAACTCGGAAAAGGTCAGATCACTGGGGTAGGCAGAATAGATGGGTATCCTGGAGAACCGGAAGAAGCGTATAGATTTGACAAAGGATTAGAAAAGCTTCATTTGGGACCGGAGTTCGTTAGCGATCTGGCGGAAGTTAGCAGAGAGTCTAACGGTTTGACGATTACTGCCAATATGAAACTAGATCGAAAATCGTATGGCACGCTTTTGTCGTTAGAAACCGAAGGAGAAGGTAAGATTGAAGGATCTTATAATGAACTGCATTTTACAGAATGAATGGATGTGGGTGGATGAAGGATTGAAGAATGGATGGTTGGTTTTATGGAAGGATGGATG
This sequence comes from Anthopleura xanthogrammica, assembly GCA_964019055.1. NCBI lineage: Eukaryota > Metazoa > Cnidaria > Anthozoa > Actiniaria > Actiniidae > Anthopleura > Anthopleura xanthogrammica. Next base: position 11,088,229 of record OZ025217.1, read on the forward strand.
ATGGAATGGGATGGATGGAAAAGATAGATAATCGGATGGATGGATGGATGGATAAATGGATAAATGGATAAATGGATGGTTGGACGGACTAACAGACAGACAGACGGACGGACGGACGGACAAATGGATAGATGGATGGGACGGATAGCTGACCAGACGGACAGACGGAAGGATGGTCTTCGTTAGAACAGATAAAATATAAAAATGAATAAAAATGAAATGAACTAAGTTATCTTTTCATTTTTTCAGGTAACATGGTGTTCTCGCTCCTTTTCAGCTGCTTTAGAAGCTGCAGGATAAGCCTGTACTACCCTGAAGGCAGCTTAACTTCCACCATCTACTTTGATAAAATACCAGACTTATCCGATGGCAAGTGGCATAAAATGATGCTACACATCCAAACCAATCGCATGGGAAAACATGTGGTTTCGTTATTTATGGACTGTAGGTCCATCGGTAGGAAAAAGATATCGGCAGGATTGGACAAGTTGTTTCCAATGTCGAACGAGAAAGTCAAATACGCTCTTCGTTTCGCGCAGAGAGGAGCCAGTAACTCAGTATACATTCCATGGAAGGTAAGATTATCATTAGTTGAAATATTTACCGAATTAAAGCGACCTAGTATTGTAGATAGTGTTACCAGCTTTAGTGTTTCATTCGAAATTTACTGGCCTGATCTACGAGTCTATACCGTGTACAGCCTCTTTCACCTCCATCCCCGTCCCCTGCGGGAGAGAAAATGAGAGAGAGAGAGAGCTATTTCTCCCTCCGCATGAGGGAGGGTCGCAAGCGGCTGGACACAGGCTATATGTCTTTTTTTACTATTATTTTTACATCAACATCAAAGAGAGAAAGAGAGAGAAAAAGACAGACAGACAACACAAACTGAGGAAGATGAGCTTTGCATTAACAATAAAAATGAATATTTATACTCGCCAGGGAAAGCGCAACAGCTGAAGCCAATTACTAAAGTAGAGCTATTAAGTGTGATGTCAATCGAATAGAAAAACTACTTCCGGGTCCAAAACAGAAAGCAGCTCTATGATTTTTTTTTATTTTTACGGCTTTTTCTTCATGGCAGGATTTGTTGTCCAAAGTTTTAAATTGTTTCAGGTGGAGGTGAAATCATTGAGTACGTTTTCCGCTTTAATTTAGCGGTATTTTTGAGTAGTTGGATCCGGAAATTCGTCACAACTTAACAGCTCTATATCTAATGATTAATTACCTTGGTGGAGAATGCCAGCCTTTCCCCTAACGATCTTCTTGATGCCTTGTTCTCTAGGGAAGCCTTCAGAGCGTTCTCCTAATCTTTGGTGCTCGTTCCCATGCATTTGCGAATCCAGTGGATTGTCTATCCAAATCAGCGCGGGAGATCCTGAGACGACTAACCAACAAAAATAACAGGCATGAGTACCAACCGACAGTTAATGACGTCACAACCCAAAGGCCTACTGTTGCCAAGACAACACCAACTAGACCTCAGAAAGATGGTACGACCAGGCCACCGCCTGACTTGAAACCGAAGACCCAGAAGGAAAAGCTAACAAGAAATGTAGTTGATTTTATATCACCAGGTAGGAAAAACAGATCATGCGGTGGCCGTTGAAACAATAGGTTTTGAATCCCTTGGGTCCCCTTACCCTCGCTTTGAGGCTCCTCAGAACGTTTCAAACAAAGGTTTTTGCTCTCATGGGAATAAACGTGGCCGCAGTGTGATTAAAAGCCAAACAGCACGAACACTGTCATTCCACGAAATTGACGACATTTGTTAAACCAATCAGTGCGCGAGGATACTGCTTGGACAACACATCGTCATGGTCACGGCACGGCACTGCACGTTCATACCGTTTGTTATCCATAGCCATATAAAATATGTTTAGTGTTTCTCAGTCTCCTGTGCCTCCAATTTTGCTTTGATATTCTAAAGCGAGTCCTACCCTACCTAGGTCTCCCCTCCAATGGGCAGTTTAATAGACCCCTTCACAGTTCACTGCGCCATCTTGAAAGGTAACCGTGTCTTTGCATAAAAGCGAAATATGAGGTGACTTTGCAATAATAGACATGTGAATAATAATAATTGTCCAAGGTGTTAAAAATGGACTCTATCATTGCAAGCTCACTAATCTTCTCACTTCGATGCAAAGGCACGGCTACTTTTAAAGATGGCGCAGGGAACTGTGAAGGGAACTATTGCTACGTTTATGTGCATGCATTTTGGAGAGAGGCTGGGGAGATGACTTGTTGAGGTTAAATTCAAATTCCTCCCTTCCACATGATATATAGGAGGGCCGAGATTTGATGTAGCTGACCGTAGCAGCTCCGCAAAAGAAGTGGTTCTCACTACTACCGACGAAAAGCTTGATTACTTGGTGGACATGATAAGACAGTTGAAAAAGGAACAATTATATAGAGAATCAACATTACGAAGGACAATAGAAATGTTGCGCGTTGATCTAAATTCCCAGGTACGTCAAACATCACAATCTTTCTAGGGTATCGCCTAAAGGCTCGTGCGTATACTAGAAACTACAAGTGACGCGTGGGATACTCCATGGTATACCACTCGAAACCGTTGTATAACTAGTATAAATTGTCTAATTTCAGTCACAAGAGGTACGATACGTACGTTCATTCCTGCAACATGGTGGTGCTTGTAAGACAGGTACATTGCTTCAGCAAACTCGCAAAAGGTTTGATACAATTGGCGCCAATCTTCCTGAAAGAAAAACCGACCGAGAAAATCCAGGTAAAATATATAAATTAGATGACATTATATATGATACATTGCAGCAGTCTTTTATATTATTACAGGTTATAGCCATACAACGAATTCCACCACCAGTTTTAAGATGATATTCCAATGTTTTAGGGTTTGTTAGGTCTCTCCATTGACTCGAGGGTTTTTCTCCGGGTTTTTTTTTCCTCCCTCTAGGAAATCTCACCTAACACGATCCAATATTCGATCGATGAGTAGACGTGCCCTGACTTTTATCAGCTCCGAGGTTGTTTCAGGGTTTCATCTCTGAGATAGCCGTACCCCGACTTATATTAGATCAGCCCAGAGGTTATTTCAGGATTCGATCTGTGAGTTAGCTGTGCCCTGACTTAGATCAGGCCAGAAGTTGTTTCAGGGTTATATCTGTGAGTCAGCTGTACCATGACTTAGATCAGCCCAGAGGTTGTTTCATGGTGCAAATAAAATTTGTACCATGTTTAAAGTTTTGAAGATTTTGAAGGGAAGAAGAAAGTTCTTTTTCAACCAGTGATGAATTGCTTAAGGAGTTGTGCGACCCTGTTTACCTTTTTACTTAAGAATTGCTCATTTTTCCAGTTGCAGGAGGAAAGTGTCTTCAAATACCTAGGCCTTGCTTTCCATATGTTGAATGTTATGAAACACCTGACCAAGGACTGGGCTTCAAGTGTGGTCCATGCCCTCCAGGATTCACCGGGAGTGGTATCCGATGTGAAGACGTCAATGAGGTACGACAGCATGAACTATAAAAAGAAAAATATAGGAATTGAATAAATGATGAAAATATAGAAGAGAACCATTCACCTACAAGTTCACTCCACATCATTCCCTGGAGAATAAGTTATGATAAACCTGATATGCGTATGATGATTGAATAAAATGTGTATATAATCGTACTATACTTTAAAATGGACTCAGAAAAAAATTCTGAGCCCCAGATGGAAATCGAACCCCCGACCCTCCGTATACTAGCCGGACGCTTCCTCTCATAATCAATAAATTCACCACTTTTCATACATTGGTTCACTGGTCAATCCCAAAGCATTCAATCGAGGTGCAAGGTAGTTCAAAGGATTATTCAAATTTGAACTTTGAAGCCTCGTTTGAATGCTTTGTTTGAGCCTGTGATCAGTGAGCCGATGTATGGAAAGTGGTGAATCTTCGCAAGTACTGGCCACTGATTTCAAATACTTTGATATTTTTTTAACAGTGTGATTTTCACCCCTGCTCTTCCCTTACGAAATGCATCAATCTCAGACCTGGGTATCAGTGCACACCCTGTCCTGTTGGGTTTTCAGGGAATGCAACAATGGGCCTCGGAGTTGACATGGCAAAGAAAAATAAACAGGTATGCGTATATGTTCAAGACTATCCTATTATACAACCATCATGACGGCCATCATCAACGCCAGCACTGACAAACAACTCTTCCTCAACTTCCATCAATGAAAAAAATCTTCCCACAACTAACAACAGCAATACTCTTACGAGTAACCAACTCCTACACCATCTTTACCAGCACCGTACCAACATCACCAAAAACACCACGACAGATAGCCAGCCACCTCTTGCTAAACCTCCACCAACAAAAACGTAACAATCACCACCACCTACAACAATAACAGCATTCAATATAAACAACTAATACGACTATCTGCAAACACCTACACCATCATAACTACTTTCAACAACAACCATAACACTAGCAACTACCTCTTCATCTTCTCCACCAACATCACAAACAGTCATCTCCACCTTTATCACTAGCAGTAATAACAATCACCACCACCTGCAACAATAACAGCATTCAATATAAACAACTAATACGACTATCTGCAAACACCTACATCATCATAACTACTTTCAACAACAACCATAACACTAGCAACTATCTCTTCATTTTCTCCACCAACATCACAAACAGTCATCTCCACCTTTATCACTAGCAGTAATAACAATCACCATAACAACACTACTTCTACTTCTTCCGCCATAAAAATCGCCCAACACAATATAACATCAAATAGCCAACCATAAACATTAGCATGATATTGCCAATGCGAATTATTTTGTCTTAATAATTTAGGTCTGTGAGGACATCGACGAGTGTGCCAATGGCAGAAATGGCGGATGTTCTATTCATTCAGATTGCATCAATACTCAGGTATATTTAATATTCCTAACACTACAACAGCTTGATCAGTTATTTCCTGCGTAAGAGAGAACTAGCCAAGTCTTTGAGTCCGACTTGCATACTTTGAATTTCAACTTGCCTATAAGGCGAGATTACTAGGAGAAATTTCTGACACAAGTAGAATGTAGCCTTGCGGCGTTTAACCTACAGTGCAGTTTGAAACATGATGCGAGACACGTTGCAGCAATTGTTGCGAAAAATAGAATTCGTTTCTACTTTTGATAACGATTGTGTCTCCGTTGCATCTGGCAAACCTAGTACAGCCAAGCACATACAACCAAAAACATAGCCTTTCGTTTTACAAATATACTACTGACAAATGAAACACTGATGATGTGACAAGATAAAGTGCGCACATTTTCTTATGAATGGGATCTTATAAACAGATGGTAATAATTTTTTATCCTTGTCGATGTCCAGGGTAGTTATCGATGTGGATCATGTAAACCTGGCTATGATGGTGACTCAACTCGTGAGTGCAGACGGACTTTATTCTGCTCGAATGCTCCAAGGGCAAACCCTTGTGGTAGCCTTGCACAGTGTATACCAAGAAACGATGGGCGAAATTACGAATGCAAGGTTTGTAGTGTATAAGGTACTGATGTCTTGAACTAAATCCCTAGATGAGGAGGGTTTAGATTTGAAAACTCAAAAATATCTAAATTTAAAATTTGGGGCTAGGAAAAAAAGAGAACACCACGAAGAGAGACAAGGGGGGAAAAGGAATGCTGTCTTTTACTTTCTTCTCCTCATTCCTATCCATCCCAACGACTACTACCCCGATCCTCTTTTCTATTAAAGCGTACTATGTAAGCCTCAGAAATTGCCAAAAAACAAATTGCCCAAAAAAATTTTCGGCATATTTTCTTGTGCTGACATTATTTAAATTTGAATATGATACATGATTTCGAGCTTGGTATGCAACATACAACAAAACCTTCACCAGCTAGTTTTTTTTAAACAGCTGTGCATAATAATGTGAACTAGTCAGAAGGTAACATATAACACTTACTATCGACAGTGTAAGCCAGGGTACGGTGGTGATGGAGTTCTCTGCGGAAGAGATACTGACATGGATGGATATCCAGACCGAGCACTTAACTGTAAAGGACCAAATTGTGCCAAGGTAAAAACTCTTTGAAGCAAGACTTGTCTGTGGAGGGATGGGAGGAGGATAGTAAATAAATTGAGAAATGGGATGAGTAAAGCGAAAGGAGAGAGGAGTGGGTTGGCAGCAGCAAATACACCCCTTTCACGTGACGTCAAATCAGCTAAATTTAGAAGTCAAAACAAAAGAGTTTTAATCTCCTGAGAACTGGAACCTTTTGTATCGTCCTCTAAATTGAGCTGTATTCCACGTGCTGCAAGGGGTCTATAAGTGGAACGGTTGGGAGGGGTTAAAAAAGCAAGTGCTCAGGGCTTTAGAGCTTTTTAAAGGCTAACCTATAACATTTCAATTTATATCAAGTAAACATTCTAGATAATCCATTGCCAACCCACAGCGGAATATCCGGTATTTATCATTTGGAATGAAACTTCCAATTGACCCCAAAAATCACCCCTCCCTGCATACACGATTACAAACCAATTGCCAAAGGAAAGGGGGCTGAAGGGAAGCACCGGCCCAGGATACCTCCCTATAGGACATTAGATTCTAACAATAGATTCGGTTGTAGGACAACTGTCGTGAAATACCCAATAGTGGGCAGGAAGACGTAGATGGTGATGGTATTGGAGATATGTGTGAATACGATGCTGATGGTGACCGAAAACCGAACGATCGGGTAAGAATTTCAGTGGATCCAACCAAACCCCATAGCAATAATATTCTCCCATTTTAGATCGCGTGTCACTCTTTAGAATAAGATTCTTTGTTTGAGTTGTATCCATATTCACGTGTCTACTCATACGCAACCATTAAATAAAGAAATGATACTCTTGGGAATGACACGTGGTCTGAAATGGTCATTCTTATGAGAATAAGATTCTTTGTTTGAGTTGTAACCTTATTCACTTGTCCTCTCATGTGCAACCATTAAACAAAGAGAGGATACTCTAGGGAATGACACGTGTTCTGAAATGGAAAAAAAAAACACCGATAAATTAGGTCTATTATTCCAAAAAAGCCAAACCTTATTAAACCAGCCCTTGGGAAAATGACAGGGCTTCTTGTATATAAACTGTGTATTGATTTAACATAGGACAATTGCCCAAGTGTGCCCAATGAAGGTCAACAAAATACAGATTCTGATGATATAGGAGACGCCTGTGATAACTGTCAAACAGTCAATAATCCCGATCAGGAGGACACTGATAAAGATGGCATTGGAGATATGTGTGATGTGGATAGTGATGGAGATGGTAAGAATATAGCCACAATAGTCCCCTTCACAGTACCATGCGCCATCTTGAAAGGTTGCCGTGCCTTTGCATCGAAGCGAGACATGAGGTAACTTGCAGTGATAGACAAATGTGAATAATTGTCCAAGGTTAAAAGGTCTCTATCATTGCAAGGTCACCTCATGTCTCGCTTCGAAGCAAAGGCACGGCTACCTTTCAAGATGGCGCAGGAAATTGTGAAGGGTACTATTGATTAAAGAAAACCAGGCAAAGTTGGGTGGATTTGCGGGAGTCCTCAACCTGAGAGGATAAGATTCCAATCAAAAATAACTGTTATTTTTCCTAGGTATTCTCAACGTACTTGACAATTGTCCAAAGGTTCCAAATCGTGATCAGAAAAATACGGACGGTGATCGTTTGGGCGATGCATGCGATAATTGCATTAAAGTCAAAAATCAAGATCAGGTAAATCAAAATTGAGTTGAGTTGAAAACCTAGATAATATAATGTGACTTTTTAATTACATGCAACTTTACTCATATAGACCCCTTGCACGTCACGTCAGAGCAGCTCAATTTGGAGGGCAAAACAAAAGAATTTTAATCTCCTGAGAATTGGAGCCTATTGTTTTGCCCTCCAAATTGAGCTGCATTCCGACGTGTTGCAAGTGGTCTATATATGACATCGGGTGTAAGAACAGAACGAACAGCCATAGCCGTCCCGCATCTGAGTCAACGCATTAGTAGTTTACATGCCTTGCTTCTCATCTTTGGGGATGGTCTAATTAATTCATTCATTAATAATTGTCTTGGTAGGCCGACAAAGACGGTGATGGTACTGGAGATGCGTGCGACTATAATCAAGACTAGTAAGTTGTTTTATTACTAATCGATCTCTCAAGGGTGTACAAGTCTTTTGTTTTGAATGCAAATAATCCTAACGTAATATTTTTTTCTTCCTTACAGTGATAAAGATGGCGTAGATGACGGTCATGACAATTGCCAACGTAGTCCTAATTCAGCCCAACTGGACACCGATGGTGATGGACTGGGTAAGGACAAAAAAATAGGATCTTAAGATGGCTATTCGGAGGTCACGTGGTCGATTTCTGAAAGTAATCACGTGAATTTTCAACCAATACCAAATGACTTGCGTATCATCCTTTATCAATTATCATCATCTTTAGTATCATAACAATCTAGCTATCAGCCCAGTCATTCAGAACAGTCGCTATCTGTTCTGTGAATGGTATTACCATGTGACTATTGTTTATCTTCTTTCCTATCTACAGGTGATGTGTGTGATTCTGATGATGACAACGATAGCATTCCTGATTACAGAGACAACTGCCGATTGGTCAGCAACGTTGATCAGCTAGACACTGACAGTAAGTGCTACTACGAGTAGAAAGAAATATTGCTGAATCTATACCCCCCCCCCCCCAACCACCACCAGCACCACTACCACCAACACTACCACCGCCATCACCCCTTACCATTACTATCACTACTAGTATTATCACTACCACCATCAACGCCTCTACCACCACCACTACCACTCTCTACTTTTATCTCAATCTCCATCTCTATCCCCATCATCATTATTATAACTAATATTAACCACTTCCTAACCTTTTCAGATGATGGTGTCGGAGATGCGTGTCAGGGTGACTATGATAACGATGGTGTACCAGACGCTGTCGATATTTGCCCATACAACAACAACATAACCAAGACCGACTTCAGTTCATTTTTCAACGTTAATTTTGACCCTCTCAGCAAAAGACAAGACTTTCCTCAATGGATAGCAAGTAAAAAGGTATGCATGAAGGTTAAAAATATCTTAGTACCCTATATGAATGTCACGTGATCAATATCTGCCATGTTGGATGACATGGGGACCAAGTAAAAAGGTATGCATGAAGGTTAAAAATATCTTAGTACCCTATGTGAATGTCACGTGATCAATATCCGCCATGTTGGATGACATGGGGACCAAGTAAAAAGGTATGCATGAAAGTTTAAAATATATTAGTACCCTATATGAATGTCACGTGATCAATATCCACCATGTTGGATGACATGGGGACCAAGTAAAAAGGTATGCATGAAGGTTTGAAATATCTAAGTACCCTCAATAAGGACACTATATGAATGTTACATGATCAATCATCCGCCATGTTGGATGGCAAATAGGGATATATATATTACTGACAAAATGAAAACGCTGGCGACTTAACTTTATCGTATGTTTAACTGTTATAATAGACCCTTTTAGCTTGGGCGTAATTTTTTCCCATTATAGACCACGTGTCATTCCCATGAGTATCATATCTTTGTTTAATGGTTGTGCATGAGAAGACACATGAATATATGGGTGCAACTCAAACAAAAAATCTTATTATCAAGAGAATGTCACGTGGTCTGAAATAGGAAAGCATTATGTCCAAGCTAAAAAGATATATTATACTTCTCTTAGACTTATACTCAAACTATATGATGGAAGTCATGCCTGGCCTCGTGAATTATACCAAGTAAATAACTTTATTTGTGTTTTCTTTCTCGCTTTTGTAGGGAAAAGAGGTGCATTTGCGAAAAAACAGCAATATCGGATTGTTTGTTGGTGAGTATTATTGTCATTATTATTTAACCAAAAGTACAATACTGATGAAAATAGAATTACAAACTAAGATATTTACAAAGAGTAGCTAAAAACCTAATCGAGCAACAACATCAACTAACCAAACAATAGATATATACAGAGAAAATTATAATAGAATATGCAGTTTTGACAACACTTACCAACTGATTGTTGCACAATTTTGTGCTTTTAGCCAAGCCAAAGTACGAAGATATCGAGTTCAGAGGTACCATGTTTGTCAACACACATCATGATGATGACATCATCGGCTTAGCTTTTGGCTACCAACAATATGGTCATTTCTTCCTGTTGTCATGGAAACGAAGAGAACAGACGTACTGGGATATCCGTCCATTCAGAGCAACTGCTAAAACATGGCTGACACTGAAGGTACTTGTGACACTGAACAGTGTTGAGTTTTCTTCAGTTTTCTTGATTTTCTATATTTAAAAAACGAACATCCTTTACACTTGCGTTTTGGTTTACCTCACGAGTGAAAAACAAACAGCTTGTAATAAACCTTTCAAATGTTTCATATATAATCTCTTCTCCTACCTGCTTCTTTAACGCCATCACAGTGGCTTCCATGCTCTTGGGTCGAGTTTCTCTTCAAAACGCAAACAGCTTGTCAATAGCCCAGTTTGCCTATTAGTGTCAGAATTCTGGCTTCTAAAGTTAGCAAAAGAATAATTTCATAAGAAAATTTGATTGACTTTTTGCTAGAAAACCATGTCTTCACGGAAAATTTCATAAATTTTTTGAACTGTACTAAGCTTAATTATCTTAAACTGAACAGACATTTTGGCAGTTCAAAAGCTTCCTTTTCACCGATATTTCGTAAACGATGTTCGAAAGAGAGAAAGAAAAAGATATTTTTCATATAAATTTAAAAGAATTCAAAGGAAAAGTACTTAATTCTTTTAGTTGAAAGGATACCAAAAGAGAAAGAAAACTTCTCAGTGTTACATGTTAGAGGCTTTGTAGTTGTGGCGGGAAATTCTAAACGGCCTGAGCGCACGCGTCCAACTGATGGCGGGAAAAGTCGTAGCTAAAAAACCACTTCCGGGTAGCAAAACGAAAAGTAGTTCTGCAAAGATTATTCTTGCAGATCTCTTTATTTTGTTAAAAATTCAAATTTCTGAAGTTCGAGGATATGTTTTACATCACATTTTTGCCTATTTTAGTGGTTTTAATAAGTATTTGGAGATGGAAATACTTCACAACTTTTAAAAAAGCTCTCGTATATCGAACAAAAGTTCTCACTTCCGGGTATAAAATGAAACAATATGTCAGAATTTTTTTATCTTTTTGTTGGCCGTTTAATTTTTTGTTCTTGAACGATTGGAATTAAGCTCTAGCTGTTTATAAAAGGATAAATTTAAAGATAATATAAATATTGTTATTTTCTGCGATCGTTTTCGCTTGCATCCTACAATTCACGCACAACTAGAAAAACCATTAAAATGTTCAGAGAAAAATCCCATTTACTGTTTCGTTTCATCTTGAACTGGCTTTTCCAACTCCATATGCTGCATGTATTGTACACTCCACCTAACTTGCTATATTTGATGTGGAACGATATATTAAAAGCTTTTTTTTTTCAACAGAGAGTTAAATCTAGCTCAGTACCTTCACAAGCGATTCGCAATGCCTTATGGCACACTGGAGAAACAAGCCGTCATGTAAGTCGTAAGCTGTGACAAAAATTAACGAAGATAAACAAATTACTAAGGTTTAGTTATTGAAATACTCGCCTTTCTCTTACAGACAAAAGTTTTATGGCAGAAAAAGTTGGGACAAGGCTGGAAGCCCAAGAAAGCCTACCGATGGGAACTCAAATATACTCCTTCGAATGGATATCTTAGGTAAGGATAAATTCAATAACAAGGGTGGGTCCAAGGGCTATCCCCCTCCCCATGCAGAATAGGAACATCAAAAAAACAATATTATCCTGTCTTTAAATACATCTTTCTGTCCACAGACTGGTAATGTGGGAAGGCACCAGACAGCTTATGGACACAGGCATACTACGAGATCATGAAATACGAGGAGGTCGACTTGGATTCTTCAGTTTCTCACAAAAAGATATCATATGGTCAGACCTCCAAGTTCGTTGCATTGGTAAGCCTTACTCAAAGTTGTAAAGGTTTAATTTTGCACAACAATATCTGAAGGGTGTGGCCAAATCCCATTTTGGTGCCTGGATCCTGGCAAATCCTCATTCCAAGTAATGTAACCTCCCTAAAACCCACTGCCCAATTAAAAATAAAAAAGGAACAGTCTCTCATTAAAGCGCCCTTGGTAGTGTTTTGTATATGTAGTCAATTGCATAGCGAAGGGAAATTTGGAGGGGGCACCAAATAAAAATTTAATTCATTAACTAAAAATTATAGTTAAAAATAAACATTTAAAAACAAACAAACAAATCCTTACCAGAAATTTATAGGAGACATGTGCCCCCTCCCCACACTAGTGTATCTAGTTCTTCTTCTAATACTAATGTTCTTAATTTTAAATCAACAGATAAAAGATAAAAGCATCAGCCATGATTAAAATATAACCAGCTATAGAAAATCAACAAAATAAATGCACAAGAATGGGCTGTTCCCTCCAATAAATGCTGTTCCACAGATGGAAGTTGTGCATTAAGTAATCTTGGAGTCTCAATGGGTAGCAAGCTCACTTTCACTTCATCCAAGACTGAGCACATTCTCAGCTTTGCTGAGGGGGAATTGGAATTAATAAGTATTGCAAAAAAATAGAGTACTGTAGCTATGTGGCAGTTACATTCAAGCATGTTTAGTGCTAGCAATAGACGTTTCCCAAATTCACTTGAGTGACCACAAAACAATGGCTTCAAGTCAAGATTTGACTTGATAAAATACAGTAACTGCATGGGCACATCAGGTCCAACCTCAACTTGGAGCCATTGCTTCATGGTGGTACTTTGGCTAATTCAGGAAAAGTTTGTAACACCATATTAAAATAGTGAATTCAAAACCATTTTGTAGTTCTCTATATATATATCATGTACAGTATATCTGCATTTTTTTTAGTTTTAACGTATGATGAATATAATTTAGTTAGAGACCCATCATATATTTAGAGATATAAAAACTGATGCAAATAAAGGGGGTCATTGCTTTTCATGTGGAAAGAACATGGGAAACCATCAAAATTTTTGCAAGCTCCTGGGAAAATGTGCTTCATGAAAGGTAGAAAATGTCAAGAAAATTTTAGAATGACATACTTCATTTTGCACCCATCCCTCCCCCATAACTAATTAATGGTTCCTTAAGTTCAGTATACCCCTGATATAGGTTTTTGACAGTAATCAGAGATGGTGTAAGGAAGGGGGTCAACAATTAATCAGTCTAAGTGGAGTAGGTTTACATTAATTTCAAACCTGGCAGAAACAAGTAGACTGCCAGGATTGAGGAGTAGAAAATGATGAGGCTAGTCAGTCATCCCTGATCTGTGGAAAGCTGGCTCTTCCCTTAGAAGAGTAAAACAATTCTCAATGATGTAAACACAAGTAACAAAGATGAAGCTTGAACAGTGAATGAAAAAAACATAGATCACATCTTTGGATCATGGATGACTGACTAGCCTCGTTTTCACCCCCTTTATCCAGGCTGTCTGTTTCTGTCTGCCATGTTCAGAATAGGTGTATGATGTTTCCTAGAACTACTGATTCTGCTCAAACTACATGGAGAGAACACAAAACATGTATAAACCCTACAATATAATAAATCCTACGATGCTTTATTTCCCACTTTTGTCGCCAAATTTATTCTTTTCGATTTCATTCAAAAGAACAATTTTCAAAAGAATAAATTTGATGTCAAATGCAAAAAATAAAGCATTGTGGGATTTATTAAAAGGGTCTATACACAAGAAATAATCACATCACAATTGGCTAATGCTTTGAAAATTAAGCATAAAATTAGCTAGACTCATGAGTTAAGAATAACAAATGCCAATTATTATTAATTATTAGAGTGCAGAGCAAATTTAGAAATATTATCCATTCCTTAGGAATAATAGCAGAAATGGATAAACATTTTGTTTACTTTATTATCGTATTTAAGATCGTATTTTTTAATATTTTAACTAAACAATTTAAAATATATAAAGCTTTTCCTAATGCAGTGCTTTAAGCATACTCATTCACAATATTAATATGAATAAAAGCAACAAGTGTGTAAAATCAAATAAAAATTGATATATCTTGCATTAGAGAGTTCTACTATTTTGTTGCACATGGGTGTTGTCTTCTTCTATATTTACTCACTTCATTCTCCCTCTTAAGTTACATTTTTCCTCCAGATTCTATTTAATACAGACCTCAAGGACAAAACAAAAATAAAATTCAATCACCTGAGAATTAGCTGCATTCCGACATGCCGCAAGGGGTCTATAGGCACCACATACCAGTATTTATCAAACCCTGAAAAAAACTTCTGGGCTGATCAAAGTCAGTTTGGGTTTTATGGAGGAAGAAAATGTGAGAAGTTGGAAATTGGAAAGGAAAGGACCAACCAAATTTGAGACTGTAGACTAAAGCGAAACAAGAGCTTATATTTAATGAGCTCAGAATCTCTACTTTTTCTCTCTTCCCCTCATCCACAAACTAGCTCTGACTTTTCATGAGCAAAACTTATCTCATAATCTTCCTTCTGCCAGTTTTTTTTTGGGGGGAGAGGGGAGGGAAGGGGCTGCAAAACTTAATATTCTTCTGGTACCCCTGTTTTTCTTCCTCCGCTAAACCCAACATACTAAATTTCTATTCAAGATCTGTGAGTTACCTATGTCCTGACTTTGATCAGCTCAGAGGTTGTTTCAGGCTATCGATAAAATTTGAAAGGATTTGAAAGTATAATATTTATGCAAGGTTGCTGACACAAATTTATAAAAATCTTCACAATTTTTTATTGAAAACACAGGTCCATATACACAATATAATATAATCATTTAAATCACCATGATTGCACATGCATTTGCATAACCATCAAATCTTAGTTACAAATAAATGCCAATAAGTTTTGCATACATTTTTCATTTATAGTAGGCAGATCTTTCCTTGTATCAAAACTACCATAAAGTTTTACACTCCTATTGTCACTGTCAATTTCTTCTGGACTTGTAAAAAAGTCCATTTTCTCAGTTGCCCAGGCAAGGTTTTTGATTCCATGATCTTCTTGTAGAGACAATGTATTCAGTTGATAACGCATGAGGACTACTTCTTTGCCACTTGAGATAACACACTGTGTTGTCAATGGAGTTTCTAGATGTTGTCCCACAAAATTCCCATCACTGATTGCCTTTGACACAAGAACACCAAACATACTCATGATACCATATGCTTGGATCTGCTCAATCGTTTGGTTGCTTATGTCAGAAAGGAATATGGTGTGGCTGTGTGGGAAAGGATTGTTATTTCCTGGCTGGTATCCTGGGAAATTGCGTAGATGGACTATGGGATGCTGGAAAAGTTCTTGGCTATAAGAATCATAAGGCCCTGGAAGTGACATTTCTATAGTAGGCTCAATATCTAAAAGGACATTAAGAATATGCATTAATGATTATTTTTTTCCATCTACTGTAGGACATTGTAATTACTTTTGGGACTAGTTGAATATATCAATGTTTTATCATCTTTCGCTAGCCCAAACTGCACATGCAGGGCTCGAAATAGCGACCTGCCAATGACCAAAAACCAGGCAAAACTTAAGGTTTGGCAGGCAAAAATAATGGTGAACTTGCAAATCGAAAATAAAAATAATAAAAAAGGCAAAATTTACTGGACTGGCAGGCTATAATTGTTTCCTATTTCAAGCCCTGACATGCCCAATGAAATGCCAGAGATTCTGGGAAACCCTAGAATTTCAAGAGCTCTAATTGGTTAGAATATTTCTCATGATAATTTATTGGAAAAAAAATGATCTAGCAATTACTAGAGCTCTTGCAATAATGGATAATAATTGCTTTGATAGTCAATAAAATGGCTGTGCAGCTGTAAAGCAATAAAAACAGCTTTTTGGGAGGAAGCTGTTGATTTATGGAGCACGCTCTCTATTGATAACTTAAATTTGAGCATGTGCATTACATAACAGATCACCACAATTCTGGCTGACGCGTGCTAGGGTTTCCCAGAGTCTCTGACATTTTTTCGAGCATACGTAGTAAGAATGGCAGGGCTCTGGGTTCAAGAGTGCCTCCCTGAAAATTTTTTTTCTCTGGGTGCAGTATAGTCCCGAATACAGATAATCTTCTAGTTAATTGCTGGGTTTCACTTGATGTCATTTCCTGTCTCGTGCGGAATGTTCATCAGCTGAATCACAAGTTTTCAATAGAATTATTTCTGGTTGCCAGCACAAGGTGGTTAGTGTTTGACCATAATTTGGAGCAGATAATGAGATGAAATTCAAAAAAGTCAGATTTATAGGGTACAACTTTTGCTTATACTTGTCGCATGCAATCTGCGTACGCCATGCTTACTACACAAATTGTTTCATGTAAATCAACCCTACAACTTGCTCATGCACAACTGTTGCATATGACAAGAAAAAGTTGTAACAAGTTGTAGGGTTGATTTACACGAAACGATTTGTGTAGTAAGCATGGCGTACGCAGATTGCATGCGACAGTTGTAAGCAAAAGTTGTACCGTGTAAATCGGCCTAAAGATTTTTATCAGCTGATTGAAACCCAGCAATTCTCCTTTTAATATAGCAATGTTAATAAATGATTCCTTAGTATGCAAAATCAATATATATACAAGTATAAAAAACATTATTAAAGTAATTTATACATAAGCTCACCTTTTTCGTAAATAGCATTGGGATCACTTGTCCACAATACCAAGTCAGGATGAAAAACCAACTGACAAAACTCGTTCCTTCTTACCCAATGCGTATGGATCTTAGGGCTTACATCTAAAAAGCTTTCTTGCAGTCTAGAACATTTATCCGAAAATCCCCAACATATTCTCAAAACATCCTGAAATATCCCAAGTTTTATTTCTTCTTCAAAATTTGTCTTGTGTTTTTTGAGTTCTTTTTGGAAAGCAAGATGTTGAATCAGAGAACCTTGGAGCATTTCTACTGATTTTTGAATCTCCTCGGATGAAAGATCGGAATTTTCAAGGTATGATTCTGGTAGACTTTGGGTGAGGACTGTCTTAGTCAGCCACTGGTGTTTGAGACTCGGTTGGAAAGCTCTTGATTTTGGATGCACAATTAAAGCTTTTTTAATAGTATGATGAGGAACTATGAATGGGATACCTGTTTGAGTTGTGGATGGTTTTTCTGCAGCAGCAGCTGTGGATAAATGGCGTCTAAGGACGGAGAAAATCTGGCATGAAAGTTTACCACGAGGAAGAAAACCTGCCATCTTGTCCGCCATCTTGGATTGAAAGAAAGAGCCAGCAATATGATAGACCAGCAGTTTGGTCAATTTTAATCCTGAGAGGGGTAGGGGTGGGTAGACTACATTTTTCTCGTTTGAAAAATATTTTGAAACGTTTTTAGATTTATTTAACTATAACAGTTGTAAAATTATATTGCTGTAAATTCTTTACTTGTTAAATAGAAGTTTTAATTATTGAGATTTTTAAGGATTGCATACATTTTCTAGCCTCCTGCGCAGCCGTGTGAGGCGCTTCCGGTTCCCGTCTAGTCCAGAACTGGACCCACTTTTATCGATGCGCGCGCGACAAGAACGAACGGAGTAGTGGAAGGAGACTGGAAAGAATCGTAAAGATAAAAGTGGGACCCACTTTTCTCAGTATTCTGTATTTTGTGCGCGCGCTGTTTTTTATTTTATTTTTGCGATATGAATTAATCAGTTACTGAGGAAAGTGGGTCCAGTTCTGGATTAGTTCCCGTCATTCCCCCACTTGGCTAACATTTTCTTATAATGTGACACCACAGAAACCCAGCTTGGGCTACCTGTGGTGTCCCAGCTACATGTAGTGTGTCTCGTGGGTCTCGTGTGTCTCATGATCAGCTGAGGAAACCTGAACTGCCTGAAGATGTCTCCTCAAAAAGACAAAAATGCAAAATCTCTCAAGCTAGATCTTCTCTTTTTCCGGCGATTTTGGTGCTGCTTGAAGATAATCTTTCCAAGATGGCTATCCACCACCTCTCTTCTCTTTCTAATCTTGCTTGGATTGTCTTTGGCTGAGCAAATGTTGATCTACAATACTGGACTCATTCCAAGTCAGTATTATGAGGTCCTTGGTAGCAGAGATGAGCAAGGTTTTCGCGCTTTAATTTTCGTTTCCCTAAGCTTTATCATTGGCACTGCCTTGGGGAAAAGCTTGGTACAGTATGTGAGCAATCTTTCCTACGTAAAATGGCGAAGTTTACTCACACAATACGTCCACAAGGGGTATTTCAAGCATGACTCATATTACAACCTTAATGTCCTGGACCAAAGCATAGACAATCCTGATCAACGGATAACTCAAGATGTGGACCGTTTTTGTAAGCAGTTCAGTCAAATCATAGCAGCACTCATCATTTCTCCCTTTACTATTGCATATTATACCTACCAGTGTTATTCCAGTGCAGGATATATTGGACCAGTCAGTATTTTTGGATATTTCCTGGTCGGGACCATCATCAATAGGCTTATCATGTCTCCTATTATTTCATTGGTTGTAAGGCAGGAAAAACTTGAAGGGGATTTCAGGTTTAAGCATATGCAGGTTAGTTATTATTTTTGCTACCTAGCCTATCAGTGTTAGCACTAGTGTGGGCTAACTCACAAATCAAACCCTGAAACAATCTCTGGGCTAATTTTAGTTAGGCACAGCTAACTCACATATCAAACCCTAAAACAATGTCATAGCTCATCTAAGTCAGGGCACAGCTAACTCACATACAGATTGAACCCTGAAACAACCTCTGGGCTGATCAAAGTCAGGGTATGGCTAACTTACAGATCAAACCCTGAAACAACCTCTGGACTGATCTAAGCAGGCCCATAGCAGGGGGAGGGGCCTGGAGTGCTGGGCCCCTCCAATAATTTCAGATGTACTGAATATTGAACACTAAGAATTTTAGGTCTGTTACTATAATACATTGGGCGTTTAAAATAGAATATACAGTAGCACCCCCAATACTTTTGACCTAACTAGGGCCCCCCTAATATTTTTGGCCTTGCTACAGTCCTGCTACACGTAAGTGAGGCACAGTTAATATAAGGTAGAGTATCTACAGTGTATTCCTCAGACCTCTCCCCACCTCCCCCCACCCCTTGGAAATTTCAACACCATGGAGGGGGTAGGGAAAAGAAATACATTTTCTAGAGCACGCAATTCCATAAAGAAAGTATTAGAATTGTTAATCATTTTCCTTCTTGTAGGTAAGAGTGAATTCAGAGGCTCTTGCCTTTTACAGATCAGGAATGCTTGAAGAAAGACGAACTAACAGAAGACTCCAAAACCTACTAAAAGTCCAACAAAGATTGGTTAACTATGAGTTCTTCCTCAGCTTTTCTGTCAACTTTTTTGATTATGTTGGTGCAATACTCAGTTACATCCTCATTGCTATTGCGCTTTTTGCTGGAAAATATAAGGATATGTCACAAACGGCACTAACTGGTGAAATAAGCAAGAATTCATTTGTGTCGATGTATTTGATTGGCAGTTTTACCAAGCTGATTGATCTGTCGAACTCTGTATCAGACATGGCAGGTTATGCTCATAGGATTGGAGAGTTGATAGAAACCCTGATGAAAAAAGAAAAGGGAGATGATGATAACAGTCCTAGAAGTAGTTCCGAATCCTTTGGCGTCTTGCAGCCGACTGGTTGTACTATCTTTCAACTGGAATCAGTTTCCTATGCTGCACCAAAATCATCTAAGCTTCTAGTGAAGGACCTGAATCTTAATGTAATTCCAGGACAAAACATTCTAATTACTGGAAAGACAGGCAGTGGAAAGAGTTCTTTGCTAAGAGTGATCAGTAGCTTATGGAAACCAGTTTCAGGAATGGTCATCAGGAATTGCTCCTTTGATCCAAGTAATATTATATTTTTACCCCAGAGAGCTCTATTGTCAGATGGTTCACTCAAACAGCAAGTTATCTATCCATATGATGAACCAATTCAGCAGAGATACACAGAGAATGGAGAGATGGATGATGAAAAAATTGTGAGCATTCTCGATGATGTTGGCCTTACTGCTGTGTGCAGTCGTGTAGGAGGGATTGAAGAGGATATAGAAGGCAACTGGGAGGATATGTTGTCCCCAGGTGAGATGCAAAGGCTGGCATTCGCTAGGCTGTTCTACCACAAGCCTGTTATTGCTATGATAGATGAAGCTACCAGTGCATTGGATACAGAGACTGAAAAGGATATGTATGAAAAATGCAAGCAGCTGGGAATCACGCTAGTGAGCATTGGACACAGAGAGACTCTGTTTGAGTATCACCAGTTAAACCTTAGGTTGGAAGGAGATGGGAGTTGGAACTTGAGGCAAATATAAAATATCCTTTTTCAACACCTTGCATCCTCTGATTTAGAGCAAATTTCATACTCACAGTGCAATAGACCTTATTCTGCACATGGTGCAATGTTTTCCCATCTAAGACCAAGTCATTCCTTAAGTATCATTTTTTTGTTTAACAGTTGTGCGTGAGAAGACGCATGAATATGGACATAACTCAAACAAAGAATCTTATTCTCATGAGAATGACACAAGGTCTGAAATGGGAAAACATTACACCACTAGGAATTCTGTCTGGTCTATTCTGTAATCATGATTTAACTGCAGTGCATCTCAACATTATCAATGGCTGATTATTAGCAGTTATTGTACACACTGTGATTGTTTCAAAGTATATACTGTAGTCAATAGACCTCTTTACCTTCGTTGTTTGTTGTGCCCATTTCAGACCATGTGATGCCACTCTTGGCAGTTGATTCTTTCATGTGTAAATATTTCAACAAGAATATTTCTCAAGGGAATGTCATGTGGTCTGAAATAGGCAATTTGCATACGAAGGTAAAGAGGTCTATTCCAGACTAAATTTACAAATTATTATTTTGTTACGAATGAAATTAATGAATAATATATGAACATTCAAAGTATTTTTTACTATAATATAGCATATAAAAGAGACTAATTTAGATATCACATATAAATATTTTTTTATTATAAACAGAGTTCTAATTTAATATTGGTATGAAGTGTGAAATAGGCCCCTTGCAGCATGTCAGAATGCAATTCAATTTGGAGTTACAAAACAAAAGAATTTCAAACTCCTGAGAATTGGAACCTATTGTTTTGCCCTCCAAATTGAGCTGCATTCCGACGTGCTGCAAGGGGTCCATTATGGGGTAGATTTGACAGTCTGTTTTAATCAACAGACTCTAATTAGAAATATATAATAATTATTGTTTTAAAGGGTCTTACCTACTCATGTCTAGCACATGGTTGATAGCACATGACGGGCAGTGTTTGTCTGTCATTGTAGGCTGGTAATGAGATTCATTCAGCTGATTGATACCCAGCAATAGAATACTCTCTGGTTGATAGCACATGACATGCAGTGTTTGTCTGTCATTGTAGGCTGGTAATGAGATTCATTCAGCTGATTGATACCCAGCAATAGAATACTCTCTGGTTCATAGCACACAGCCTGAGTAGCGGCCAAAAAGGGGAAGGAAAGGAGAGGGTTGGGGGGAGGGGGGCTTTGGGGAGGGTGACGAGGAGGCTCTCCACTCTACCCCTACCGTAGTCCCCCACCCCAATGCACCATTACTCAGGCTAATAGCACATGACGGGCAGTGTTTGCCTGTCATTAAAGGCTGCCAATAAGATTCATTCAGCTGATAATATGTGCAAGCAATATGAATGTAGATATGTTATATGAACTAAGATGTGTGTATACTGTAAGTTTACTAACTATATTATAACGACAATGGCCTCTGTGCCTGCATAATGATAAACTTCGGTGACATAAGCATTGAAGAAGTGTTCTTGATTGCTTTCGGCACTTCTAATGGCTTTATTTCTGAACAAAGTATGGAAAAAGTTGTTTTATCTGTTTTATTACATAGAAGGAAAAAATCTGTCATAGTTTTCAATGCTGTTTTCTTATGACTCTTTGCAAAATTTGGTGCATAGCAATGAAAACAGTGGCAAACACTTGAATACTTACAGTAGTGGGGAAAAATGCCACATTTTTGTCAGAGTTAGATTAATTGCAGAATGTTATCAAGATATTTTGGTCAAAAGGATTTTTTTATTTCTATAGCCATCTTATATTTTTAAGTTATTTTGATAATCTAAACTTACAGTATGATAAGATTAAGATAAAAAAATGTTAACTTATCCAGTTGCACCTTTAATTTGGTCATAAATTAGCAGGAGGGGAGGGGTGGGTGGAGAAAAAGGGAGATCTCGTACAAGTACATTGAGAAGGTAGCCACAATCACGTTTTGAAAAGGTTAAATAAATTTGAGTGACTAAACCAGCTGAGTCGAATTGATCGCCTGCCCCAAAAGGAATTATGGGTCACTAATTTTGGTTAGCAATTTTCCGAGTATACAATGTAGACTTTTATTATTGATTGAAATATAATACCACCATGAGTTCGACTAGCGTTTACGATTAATTTAAAGAAGGAAGAACCTATATTCCATAAATTCTCTTGGCAGAAAAATGCGAAATGCTAATCATAATACAATGTCGAATCCTCCATTCTGATTGGTTGACTTTGAGTTTGTTCTGAAGGTCAACTAAGCTGGAAGGTAGGGGTAAAATAATTTAAATTTTTAGTTTTGGTTCAAGATAAATGAAATGTCTGCATGATTTTAGGCATCACAACTTAAGTGTCTCTTTCCCACCCCCAGGGACCGTAGAGCACCCTAAAAAGTTGTGGGGCTAAGGTTGAAAAATATAAGAGACTAGTATGGGAAAATAAAAAACCCCTCCCCCTCCGCGGTCCCTGCCCCCTGAGAATTTATGACCACACCATATTCGTTTACAGTATGATCACATTGACAGCTGCCGACAATAATGCCAAGAGTACACCAACATGCATAGGTGCCCAAGAGCTGTTTGCCGAGCTCACTTGAGGTTTTCCTACCCTGGCAACTGGCTTGCTACATTTTTTCTGTTTGCTGTCACTCAAGCAGAGGGCGTGGTCCATAACGTGGAAGACGTAGTTTTCTTCCACGACTCCAACCAAGAGATCTGCCCAGGGACCACGTGAATAGATTCCTAAAGGAAAATGGAAGGGGGTTTAGAGTTCATGCAGGAATAAGATGAAGTCTGAACTCCAAAAAATGATAAAAAAGCATGCAGATCTGCATACGTTAAAATGTGGGTTTGGTGGGTTGAATCATAATAGTATAGTGGACTAAACATCGTTATAATGCATCGCTCATTATCATAATGCCTTAACTATTATCACAAGTAGTATCATTCATTGGCATCATCACCACCATCATTGGCATCATCACCGCCAACGTCATGCATCATTGGCATCATATCATCACCATTGGCATCACGGGTAACATCATCGCCCTCATCCATCATCTATCATCATCATCAAAAATTGGCACCACCACCATCACCATCACCATCATCATTGTTATCATCACCATTTACATCATCATCATCATCATCATCATCACGGTGTTCACTGGTATCAACACCAACATCACCATGTCACTATCATCATTAGGGCGGTTTTCGCATCAGTAGGAAAAGGTACGAAAAACTTCGTAGTTGTACTGTAGCCATACCGTAACTACGCATTCTGATTGGATGAATTACTGGAAGACATTGGGAAGCCATTTCAATGTTACGGCATGTCGTACCGTGTACGTGCTGTAAGTCAGTATTCATAATTTATCAATACCTTCAGTCAGCAATGTTATCATCATCATTACCACAAATGGATTATAAATAATTATAATAATTTAATAATTTATATAGCGCCTAAATTATAAAATATTCCAAGGCGCTTTACAATTGTGAGAAAATATAGATAAAAATAAATATTTATATATACAATATACATACGTACATATACATACATCCATACATACACCCAACCAAAAAACCCTTATAAATCCTTCACAAACATCACCATCATTTCATCATCCCCATCATGTATTAAACTATAAGAAGTATTGAATACAGCTCCCCCTCCCCAGATCAACTCACCAACGTCCTGTCCGCCATGGGTTTCATACTTTTCTGGACCATAATACAGTGATTGTTGCAAGTAATCTTTATCCTTGGTGTTGACGCCAGTCAAATTCTTTCTGGGTCCATGAAATGCATTAGGACCATTTTGGTAACCAAGGGTAGTGTATGGCATTTTGTCATTGGCTGCCAATTGCAAAGCACCATCTTGCTTCGCCAGTCCTAATATTGGGTTTCCTGCATCAGGATAGCCTGCTATGGTCATGGTGTGGCCATGATCTGCTGTCACTATCACCAGTGTGTCATCTGAGAAAATGAAAAGACGTTTCTTTATACATGGAACACACAATCTCACGTTATCTTTAGATATCATCTTTTCTTCCCTTCTCTTTTCTTTCCTTCCGTTTGTCCTTTACTCTTCCTTTCTTTTCCCTTCTCTTAGCTTCGTTCTCTTCGTTTTCAATTTCTTTCCTTTCCTTTCTCTTCTCTTCATTTTCCTTTGCTTGCCTTCCATTCCTTCCAGTGACAACGAAGTAAAGTTCGAATTCCATGAATTTCACCGGTACCCTTGCCTACCTTTATTGGTTAACTCCATTGCCTTGATAACCGAACTATCCATAGCAAGAGCTTCAGTAAGGGCACGATGAGCATTGTTGGCATGGTGACCGTAATCAATTAAGCCACCTGGAAGTAAACGAGTTGGTATGGTAACTAAAAAATTAACGGCAGCGTAGCATGTGACGAATGTGACGCGCGCGCGTTTTGGCGGAAAAAATTTCTGCTAAATCCACAGGAACTCCATAAGTATAAATCCATGAAAAAGAATAATTTCGTTAAGGAATTTCAGTCCTATTATCAATAGGGAACAATAAAAAAATATCTCAAACATGTCGTTTATTCTTTGCGAAACAACGATGAGATAAAATGTTAGATCCTGAATTTAACGTTCTATGCAGATCAGAGAAAACCTACTTTCAACCATCAGAAAGAATCCTTTAGGATTTTTCTTCAATATTTTGATGGCAAATTCGACCATTTCAGGCAGAGAAGGTTGGCCAGCGGTGTCATTGACTCTGTCTACTTCGTATTTCATGACGCTGTAGTCAAAAAGACCTGAAATTTCGAATAAGACACTTATAAGTTACATACGATAGGAGTAGAATTAAAGAGAAGAAGGAAGGAAGGAAGCAAACAAGCAAGAATGCAAGGAATCGAAGGAAGCAAACAAGCAAGCAATCAAGCTAGGAAGCAAGCACGCAAGCTAGGAATAAGTAGGCAAGCAAGCAATCTAGGAAGCAAGCAAGCAAGCAAGGACTAAGCAAGCAGGCAACTGCAAGCAAGCACTGAAGCAAGCAAGCAAGCAAGCAACGAAACAATTAACCAATTAAGGAAGGTAGCAAGGAAGCAAGGAAGCAAGAAAGCAAGGAAGCAAGGAAGCAAGGAAGCAAGGAAAAGAAATGATGACCTAAACAAGAATCAATTCACGGTAGAAAAAGAGCACAACAACAACATTCCTACATGCAAAGATGACTGTTTCATCTATCATAATTTACCAAGAACGTGTTTCGTCTTTTCCACATCAACAGCGTCTAGTTGTTTCTTGTTCCATACAAAGTTCGAATCAGGTCGTTTTGCCACCCATTCATCGATAAGGTTTCGACCATCCAGCCGTTGACCGGTTTTCTTCACCTCCTCATAGTCCGCCGTGTTATTTGGAAGGAAACCCATGCGACCTCCACTAAGAACAACCTCCATGCCATCTCCAATCTTGCCTTGAAATTCTACCAACTGCGAGGCTGTGATCATAAAAAAGACAATCTCTGTTCAGAGAACCCGGTCAGAAAACCTCTAGAATATCGGCCAACTAGTAAGCGACCAACCTCTATTAAATTAAGCGACCAGTTGTCAGAGTCCCAAAGAAGGTTTGTGCACTAATCTATACCTCTATTAAGCGACCAACCTCTATTAAGCGACCAGTTGTCAAAGTCCCAAAGAGAGTTTCTGCACTAATATATACCTCTATTAAGCGACCAACCTCTATTAAGCGACCAGTTGTCAAAGTCCCAAAGAGGGTTTCTGCACTAATCTATACCTCTATTAAGCGACCAGTTGTCAGGCATTCACCCCCTTCACTAAAAACCCCGCCCTTTCTTTCTTTCCTGGGTCGTAATGCATACCCTGATCCTTGCAATCCTTGGCATCACTTGGCATATCCTTATCACTCTCCCAGAATCGACTTGGCGAATTTGCATACAGATTCGCCGGTGTAGCATGTGTGGCTCGCATGGTGCTGATGAAACCCGTTGACATCCCAGCTTCCTCTGCGAGCTTCAAGATGCTGTCCACTTTCCTTGCTTCAGTCAACGTATCGCATTTTTTAGGTGCAACTTCTTCGTTAACTCCAATCACGGCTTTTTTTTATGAAGAATAAAAACATTTGGTGTAAATATTTAGTTTGTTCGGTACACAGGGTTCCCAGTGTGTGCTTTTTTTGCGAGCCTTATTGCTGGGTTTCACATGACGTCATTTCCTGTCTTGTGTGAAATGTTCATCAGCTGAATCACAAGTTTTCAGGGTCATGGACTATACAGATTCCTTACAGCACGTCGGAATGCAGCTCAATTTCGAGGACAAAACAATAGATTTCCAATTCTCAGGAGATTGAAATTATTTTGCTTTGTCCTCCAAATTGAGCTGGTTTGACATCACGTGAAAGGGTTCTATAGTGGCTTCCAGTGGTGCCATTGTATTGTATTGCTTTCAGTTAAAAAATACGACCCTGGTGAGCTGCGCGCCTCTGCTGTACTTGCGATGTAGACAAGCAATGAAGTATTACAATATCATTCTTACCACTTCTAGTCTTAACTCCAGTGAAGAGAGCATTAGCCGTGCCCGCCGAGTCAGGAACTTGTCGGTTCGTATTGTACGTCTTTGACAAACCAGTGTATGGAAACTCTTCATACGACAGATAACCCTCTTCACCCTTCTTGCCATTCTGTTGTCCTTTCAGTATCCTAGCAGCAGTGTTAGTAGCGATGTCACAGCCATCTCCGACGAATATGATGACGTTCTTCGCTGGATTATGGTTGGGCTTCTTGGACAACTGTTTGTTCAGTCTGTCGACACCATCAACAAACCATTGGTTCTTTTTCTGGGATGGCCTTAAAGAGTCGGCAGCATCAGAGCCTAGACAACATGTTCACAATTTAACCTTTATTTCATATCTGCAAACATTCACGCTGCTATGAGCTTTATAAATAAAACGCTCTCACCAAAAACGCATCGAAAGCTTCGCGTCCATACGCGTTTTCATAGCGTTTTCGCCCGTCCACACTAAAACGATCAAAAACGCAGATACGATTGAAAAAATGCATTATCATCATCTGCGCATGCAAAAAAAAAAAAAAAACAGACCAAGCCATTCATTGGTGTGAATGACATCAAGCTCTTTCAGAAAGCCTCTGCTTTTAAATGCCTCTGCTTCCAAATGCCTCCTGTATTAAAATTTTAGCAGCGCGCGAAAAAATTCTAATTTCATTCGAACCTTAAACAGAGTTGAAGAGTATTGTGTGACCCATGACAGTCAAAAAAGAGCAAAAATCAGTAGACAATGAGATTAGCTAGTGATCAATGCAAGATTTTCTGAGCACGCTAAGAGTACAAACACTAATAAAAGCTTGCGACATAAATAGTACAAAATAGAGTTGTTTTCATAAACCAGTGAAAAAAAGTGTAATAGTCAGATAAACACAACAGAAAACAAAAGAAGTCAACAAAGCTGAATATGCTCAAGTGTATTTCAAGGGGTTTATGAAAACTATGCTAATTCTATTGTTTAATTAGTCGACTATTTAGTACTGAATAGTGATAAGATTTGCACTCTTTTAGTGTTTGTACTCTATCTTTTAAGAATCATATTTACACCTCTACCCACTACTATCATTATTATGCAGCTTAATATCTTTTTTCACTGGCGATTGAGTCCCTCTATCTGATAACAGGATCATAACAGTCTTACTGGAAGTTGATATTGACCGTTAATGAATTCGAAATGGTTCTTTCAGCATCATGAGTAGAGAGACGTGGTTGAAAGTGGTCAGTAGATCACATTGAACATAAGAAAATTTGATCGAAAAGAAACAACTTTGGTCTAACACTGCACAAGAATATATTTCATATTGAAATCAAGCATGACTTTATAGTATTTTAAAGGCTAACGTTTTGATAACACTTAGCCAAAACTTGAGAAAACAAAGACCATAATACTAATGTGATTGTCGTCTATAAGCTTACCTCTGTCTTGTTGAAGTAGTATGGATAGCAGGAATAATAGAAGAACCCTCATTTTTAGTGCTACACTGAGTGTTGAAGCTTGAATCAATACGGTTCGCCCAAGAATGCGCTCCTGTAATACTTACGTCCAATCGATCAGTGATCGACAAGCAGCAGTACGCCCTTTTCTGGTTAGGGTAGCATATCACGTGTGACAAATAAATGTCTACGAATGTTGTTTTTGACCTTTTTCCTTAGCTTGCCCTTAGCTGCTAGACCCAATCCACTTGTATATTTTGTTTTCCCATTTCAGACCACGTGTCATTCTGACAATAAGATTATTTGCTCTATCACTATTTTCGACTTCGTGCGCTTTAAAATAGGTGAGATCAAAGATTGTACGAAATTTGAACATCTTTAGAATTTGAACAAAAGATCCATGCTTGTATTTCATTGTTGTGATTAACAACAAGTCGAGTCATACCAATGCACAACACTTACGTATGTTGAAATTATGACCTGACTACAACTATTTTTTAACAACAATGAAATACGAGCATCTTTTGTTCAAATTCTAAAGATGTTCAAATTCCGTACAAACGTCGCAGGCGCTTTTGTATCTGCGGCGGGATAGATAGAAACAGTTGATAGGTAGAGGACCAACATTGTGCAAAATGTTTCCAACGTGCAATTTTTTTTACTGTGTGTTCACATCTTAATAGGCCCCTTGCAGTGCAGCACGTCGGAATGCAGCTCAATTTGGAGGGCAAAACAATAGGTTCCAATTCTCAGGGGATTGAAATTTTTTTGTTTTGCCCTCCAAATTGAGCTGCATTCCGACGTGCTGCAAGGGGTCTATTCTGTAGGATGAAGTCTATGAATCCATAATTGAAAGAGAACGTTTCAAAAATCATGCAGCAAAGAACAAAATGAATACCAATCTTGAGGAAAAACTAGCTCAGTAACTTGTCTTGTCACCTAAATTAAGCATTTCTGGAGTGGACATTTTTCGCCTTCAATTCGACATCAAATTATAGTTATATAGCTATAACCATTGCGCAGATCCGTCCCCTCAAAGATAGTGAACTAAATAAAAAAAATTCTATGAAATTTATGAACAATTTTTATTATAACTCTATGAAAACTTTAAAAATAATTGATGGCTACTTGTGTGAGTTGGAAACATTTTTTGATTATTTGAAATAAAATACTTTAAGTCATGTAAATAAGCTATGTTTCTGCAGCTGAATCAACTTCTAGATGCATATATATATAGGAGTTAATTTTGGCTTTCATCCATCAAAACTTGGCAAACTCAAGAAGTCATTTCCTCTCTCATGTTCATCAGCTGAATCGTTTTCAAGTTTTCAATAGAATCCCATATCACAAAATAAACTCGCGCGCTGATTGGTCCGAGATGACGAATATGTGACGTAGATAGCGAAGGATTCAGCGCGGAATCCAACGCTTTCAAAGCTGAATTCAATGAAAGATCAGGGATCCCGCACAAAAATATTTGCTTTTATCTTATTATCACTAATTTTCTTAACGTATGGCATTAAAAAACAATTAAAAAAAAGAAGATTAGTTTGCAAAGAATATAAATGGAAATAGTTAACTTTGTTAAAAAGCGAATTTTGCTATAAAAACGAAGAATGTTTGATAGCAGTCTGAAAAGATGAATTCAATGAAAAATCAGGAAGCCCGCGTTTTGTTTTTCTTTCTCTTGCTTTTTATCCTCATCCGAATCGCTGTTAGAGCAATTATTTTGTGATATGGGATTCAAGAAAAATTTATTGTCTGACTCGGGAATTCCACGATTAATTTCACGAGTAAAAACGATATCGCACGAGTCGCGAAGCTTCGCGACTCGTGCGATATCGTTTTTACTCGTGAAATGAATCGTGGAATTCCCTCGTCATCCAATGAATTTTTCTATAGAGAATTCTTTCTGGCTGACAGCACATGGTGGTCAGTGTTTGACACCAGCAACTGACAGCGCAGATAACGGGGTCTTTCTTGGTGTTGCAAGACACCTGAGGCATGAACACAATAAAACAATAGCCAAGAACAAAGAACTTAGAACGAAACAATACCCTACAATACAAAGAACCCTAACCTTGAATACAATACTTCCTGCAACATTAAGAAAGACCCAGATAGACGATATTCAAAGACTTTCATCAGCTGATTCAACCCCAGGCAATTTGGTAGACAGAAGCCAAAACTTGTCAGAAAATATGCCACCTTTTGTTGTCGAATTTGCAGAATCTACCATAAAAACTATATTCTCAGGTAGTTGCCAAACTTGTAAGAAAACATTTTGTGATTTTATCAAGACGCTATATTACTATAAAAACTATTTTTTTATCATGGATAGCGTATGCTGAGTCTATATCTTTTAAGTTATTTTATTAAGATAATCTATAGTTATTATATAACTATGAATTTTCTAGTTCCTAGCTAAAATTTTGTTCTAGCTATCTGAAAATGTAAAAAAAACTTTTTTTCCAGTCGTATCTTTAATTTGGTCATAAATTAGCAGAAGGGGAGGGGCGGGTGGACATTTAAGGGAGCTCTTAACGTTTTTGGCTTTATAAAACAGGGTCGTGAAGAATGGACCCTTGAAAAAGTACTTTGAAAATATTACCAAAGATAGCAAAGATCACCGACGTTTTGGTTGGGTATAGTCATAAAGGTCTGGGTAAAATAGTTTAAGCTTATAGTTGTGCATGGGTCAACATGGCTAAACTGTTACAATTTGATCTCTTTAGCTTGGGCTTAGTGTTTTGCCCATTTCAGACCACGTGCATGTCATTCAATTGAGTATTATTTCTGTGTTTGGATACATATGACTAAAAATAATCCTATTCTCTCAAAGGAATGCATGAAGCATGGTCTGAAATGGGCAAAACATTATGCCCAACCTAAAGAGATATGTTGAAGATTCAATCCCCTCCCCTCCCCCCCCCCCCCCCCGAATTTATGACCAGTGCTTAAAAGAAACTAAAACCACACCACTTTCACCTACAAGATGATCACATTGAAAGCTGCCGACAATAATGCCAAGAGTACACCAACATGCATAGGTGCCCAAGCAGTGTTTGCCGAGCTCACATGAGGCTTTCCTCCTCTGACAACTGGCTTGCTACATTTTTTCTGTTTGCTGTCACTCAAGCAGAGGGCGTGGTCCATGACGTGGAAGACGAAGTTTTGTTCCACGACACCAACTAAGAGATCTGCCCAGGGACCACTTGAATAGATTCCTAAAGGAAAATGGAAGGCGGTTGAGAGTTCATCATCATCATCATCATCATCATCATCATCATCATCATCATCATCATCATCATCATCATCATCATCATCATCATCATCATCATCATCATCATCATCATTATCATCATCATCATCATCGTCACCATCATCACCATCATCAACACAAATCTTTCACAACAATCATCATCAATATCATATGACTTAATCATTATCCTGAACTAACTAGGTTTCACCACCGCTGATCAACTTACCAACGTCCTGTCCGCCATGAGATTCATACCCATCTGCACCATTATACAGCGATTGCTGCTTGTAATCTACATCCTGAGTGTTGACGCCAGTCAAATTCTTTCTGGGTCCAAAA
Organism: Anthopleura xanthogrammica; assembly: GCA_964019055.1. NCBI lineage: Eukaryota > Metazoa > Cnidaria > Anthozoa > Actiniaria > Actiniidae > Anthopleura > Anthopleura xanthogrammica. Next base: position 11,120,235 of record OZ025217.1, read on the forward strand.
AATGCATTAGGACCATTCTGGTAACCAAGGGTAGTGTATGGCATTTTGTCATTGGCTGCCAATTGCAAAGCACCATCTTGCTTCGCCAGTCCTAATATTGGGTTTCCTGCATCAGGATAGCCTGCTATGGTCATGGTGTGGCCATGATCTGCTGTCACTATCACCAGTGTGTCATCTGAGGAAATGAAAAGACGTTTCTTTTATATACAAGATCGACGTCATTTTTGTAGCGTTTGCCCCATACCACCATTCAAAATAGTTCTTGTATCTCTTAACCGTGATTTTGATATCGGGATCGAATTCAGCACCTATCATACTTCTGGATACGAACAAAACAATTTCATGTCATGCGCATGCGCATGAGACGACACATGAAAATGGATACAACTCAAACAAATCTTATTCTCATGCAAGAGAATGACATCCATATATGGGAAAACATTATGCCTGAGCTACAGATGTCTCCAGCTGATCTGAGAAAAATTGTTAGCCAATCAGAATCGAGAAAATTTGCAAAACTGAGGTGTCATCCTTAGTAGCCCGGCGACTCTCGAAAAGGTTATTTCTTTATTTTATTTTCCCACTCAATGATGAAAATCTAGATTTATCTCAGATATAAACTTTTATAAGTCAATCTTCGCAGGCTTCATGACACCTCAGTTTTGCAGTTACGTCATCAGCTGGATGTTCCATGAATTTCACCCTTGTCTACCTTTATTCGTTAGCTCCGTTGCATTGGTAACCGAGGCATCCATAAGAAGAGTTTCAGTGAGTGCACGATAAGCATTGTTGTCATGGTGACCGTAATCTATTAAGCCACCTGGAAAAAAAGAAGTTGCCAAGATAAATGGCATAAAAGATGAGGCTATGTAAACACGGTTGTGACGTCAGAGGTTTGGATGAAAGCAAAGATCTAAAAATCATCGCCTCCTTTATCGTCAAAGACGACTCACAACTTTTTCGAAGCAATGCAAAGAAAAAATCACGAAATGATCGCGCCTGACACATGTCCATTATACCATAATCAAGGGTGGTGTAGTAGTAGTGAACTTGCCTCTAACCTCTCAGGTCTCACGTTCAATTCCTAGACTCGGCATCACATGTGAGTAGATGAGTAGAGTTGGTCTCTCCCTTGATTCGAGGGATTTTCTCCCTCCGCAAAACCGAACATGCTATATTCCACTTCGATCTGTGAGTTAGCCGTGCCCTGACTTAGATCAGCCTAGAGGTTGTATCAGAGTTCGACCTGTGAGTTAGCCGTGCCCTGACTTAGATCAGCCCAGAGGTTGTTTCAGGGTTCGATCTGTGAGTTAACCATGCCCTGACTTTGATCAGCCCAGAGGTTGTTTCAGGATTTAATGAATGAACTACATGAGAGAAAACCTACTTTCTACCATCAGAAAAAATCCCTTGGGATTTTTCTTCAATATTTTGATGGCGAATTCGACCATTTCAGGCAGAGAAGGTTGGCCAGCGGTGTCATTGACTCTGTCTACTTCGTATTTCATGTTGCTGTAGTCAAAAAGGCCTGAAATTTTAATGGATAAGGTTAACCGTTATAGGATAATGAAATATAATACTTTTAAAGGACTATGAAATAAACAAGCAAACAAAACAAGAAAAAGAACAAAGAAAGGAATAAACGAGGAAACTGACAAACAAACAATGAAGGAAGCAAGGAAGCAAGGAAGCAAGGAAGAAAGGAAGCAAGGAAGCAAGGAAGCAAGGAAGCAAGGAAGCAAGGAAGCAAGGAAGCAAGGAAGCAAGGAAGCAAGGAAGCAAGGAAGCAAGGAAGCAAGGAAGGAGGCAAGCAAGCAAGAAGGCAAGGAAGGATGGACGGACGGGACTAAGTACTAGATACTAAACGAATGATGGAATACGGTAGCAAACAGGAAAACCGAAAAACAAATTTGCAAAGAGTTATTGTTTAGTCATAACTTACCAAGAACGTGTTTTGTCTTTTCCACATCAACAACGTCTAGTTGTTTCTTGTTCCATACAAACTTCGAATCAGGTCGTTTTTTCACCCATTCATCGATAAGGTTTCGACCATCCAGCCGTTGACCGGTTTTCTTCACCTCCTCATAGTCCGCCGTGTTATTTGGAAGGAAAGCTCTGCGACCTCCACCAAGAACAACCTCCACGCCATCTCCAATCTTGCCTTGAAATTCTACCAACTGCAAGGCTATTAGAAAAAGTTCAAAGGATGAGCAGGAGAGCCTTTATAAATAACCTCTATTTAGCAGCCAGTTCTTAACTGCAGTTCCAAAGAGGGTTTCTGCACTAATTTATTCCATTACTTAAGTGACCTTTCTTCATTCTTTCTTGTTTTTGTTTTTTTAAAGTAGAGGCGCGATTACACTGAGCAATTTAATTTCTCTGCAATTTACCGTTGCAAAAGGGTTTATACATTTATTATTTATTCTGAAGCGCATTGAGACATTGTGAAATGCGCTATATAAGAACTTTCCATTATTATTATTATCATTATTATTATTATTATTATTATTATTATTATTATTATCATTATTATTATTATTATTATTATTATTATTATTATCATTATCATTATCATTATCATTATCATTATCATTATTATTATTATTATTATTATTATTATTATCATTATTATTATTATTATTATTATTATTATTATTATTATTATTATTATTATTATTATTATTATTATACGTTGCAACGGAGACGCAATCGTTGCCAAAAGTAGAAAATAATTCTATACTTTTCGCATTAACGATTGCTGCAACTTGTCTCACAACATTTTTCAAATTGCACTGTAGATTACACGCTGCAATGCTCAATGAGTCAGAAATTTATTTTCTCCCCTCCCCCTCGGACCATTTTGCCCCTCTTTCCCTGTGACATAATGCATACCTATATCCTTGCAGTTCTTGGCATCACTTGGCAAATCCTTATCGCTCTCCCAGTATCGACTTGCAGCACTTGCATACAGATTCGCGGGCGTGGCGTGGGTAACTCGCATAGTGCTGATGAAACCCGTTGACATCCCAGCTTCCTCTGCGAGCTTCATAATGCTTTCCACTTTGTTTGCTTCAGTCAACGTGTTGCACTTTTTATACTCAACTTCTTGGTTAACTCCGATCACAGCTTTTGGTAAACATAATAGAAATAATGCATTAATCTTCATTTTGTTTCGTACACAGGTAACCCAGTCAGCAGTTTCAGTGTGCTTTTTTTGCGAACCTACAATCTAGTACCCAGAGTACTCCCGCATCGCCTTCCTGGTTTGTCGTCAGCGAATGGTGATCCCGGTCACCAAAAAGCCGGAAGACCCTAATAGTAGTGTGCCCCAGTCTCCTCCTGCTCACAAGGACACAGGTGTCCAAATGGGCTATTTGTCACAGAGCCAAATAAATTTCTCTACAAAGCCCAAATGCCCCTTGTTAAAAGACACACAAAAAGCAATGACGGTGTTAGGTACATATTAAGTTAGCCATCTACATCGTTGCATCAGTCGATCTTGAGCATTTGTATATTGTATACGGGAGGTCGTGGGTTGAAGGACGGGTCAATGAGAGAATGGAGGGTTTGTCAGAAGGAAAAATACAGCAGAGTCACGGTCAGGTCATGCTATCTCTGTATTCGTATCTTGTTTCTGCTACGGACTTGCCCCTCAGTCAAAAACTTTTCGGACGGAATAGACCTCGTTACCTTCGTATGCAAATTGCCCATTTCAGACCACATGACATTCCCTTGAGAAATGTTCTTTTGTTAAAATATTTACACATGAAAGAATCAACTCCCAAGAGTGGAATCACGTGGTCTGAAATGGGTACAACAAACAACGAAGGTAAAGAGGTCTATTGAACGGGTCTCAGTACAAAAATGTCACGTGACTGAAAGTAAACAATATCATTCTTACCACTTCTAGTCTTAACTCCAGTGAAGAGAGCATTAGCCGTGCCCGCCGAGTCAGGAACTTGTCGGTTCGTATTGTACGTCTTTGATAGACCAGTGTATGGAAACTCTTCATACGACAGATAACCCTCTTCACCCTTCTTGCCATTCTGTTGTCCTTTCAGTATCCTAGCAGCAGTGTTAGTAGCGATGTCACAGCCATCTCCGACGAACAAAATCACGTTCTTCGCTGGATTGTGATTGGGTTTCTGGGACAACAACTTGTTCAACTTATCGACACCATCAACAAACCATTGGTTCTTTTTCTGGGATGGCCTTAAAGAGTCGGCCGCATCAGAGCCTAGACAACATGAAGAATAAAAAGACATTAACAATCCATGCTTTATATTTGCGAATTTTAAGACTACTCTGAGCTTAGGAACAGTCCACAGTCCTCAATCCGCGTTTTACTTAACGTTACGACATCCCAAAAACCCAGATATATTATTAAAGTGGGACGACGATCAAATTTTTGAATTACTGTTTTTATGCATGGATTGAAAAACCTTTGATAGTGAAGTGAAATGTCACTTTCCGTTTTCAAATGTTTTTTTCCTTCCAAAGATATTGGAGTTTGAAAAATGGCGGCCATCGTTTAGTTTAGTTAGTTTAGTTTATTAGAATTTGCCACATAATTTCTGCTCAAATTGAAAAATAACAAAGCAATCGCTGGAAAGCTAAACATGCTGGAAACAAGTATGTTGCCATAGCAACCATAGTTTGTACTTTTTTATGTTACATGTTGTCAATACAAGTATACTGCAAACTTTAAATGACATTCATCAAATACTCTCAGAAATATACTGAAATCTATATTGAAGCAAAATGTGTAATTAGCATAAACTTGAAACTTGAATATCTCGCGAACTAAAAATGCTAAAAAGAAATGGTAAAGGCCAGTTTTCTTCTTTCGTAAGGTACTTGAACATGTGTTGAAATAGTAAAAAATAGCGACATTAGAATTTGATCGTCGTCCTGGCTTTAAGTACCGTTAAGGTTATAGTCGGAGTCGCGTAACTATGGAATGCTAGCAATCCATGTATCGTGTTAATTCATGGTATCTAAAAAGATGTCCCGTAGTGAGCATGTCGGTGTCCTTGGGCGAGTTTGAGAATAAATAGATGTAATTTTATCTGTTTTTTTGTTTTTTGTGAACAATATCGAAGCGTGCTGTCACGTCTGTATAGTTTTTCAGCATGTAATTAATTAATCATTTTGTCATCCAAGATGGCAACGAACTAATCCGGATATTTGGTCGTTATCTGATAACAGTTTTAGGACTGCAGAAATACTTATAGATCGAATCCTCATATAGAAATCAATGCGTAAATCGCTATTAAAGCTGACTTACTAAGGGTTACGAAACTTTGAGAGGTCGCACGTTCCCCAGCACGCGTCAGGGGATCGAAGATTTGATCCCACTGTGTTTGGAGACTCTCAGTTGGAACTTGACTAAGAGTTACGTTGAAGGTAGTCATGCTAGTTAGAGTTGCCTCAATATATGCTTCAATATATACATCTTCGATCCAACAATCAACCACGAGGTCCGAGGCATGACTTTCTTAGCATAATATTATAAGGCAAACGTTTTGCGTATAATTAGCAAAAACAGTTAAATCGAAAACCAAAATAATTTGTGGTCTACAGTCTATAAGCTTACCTTTGTTTTTTAGAAGTAGAATAGGCAATATGAATTGTAAAAGAACCCTCATTCTTAGTGCAGGAGTGAACAGTGAATAAACGATGAAGCTTGAATCAATAGTTCGCCACGAATTGAAGCAGACGTCTGAAAGGTCACGCTATCACCTCAGCTGTTGATTGAACTTTTGTATTGTATTGTTTTGTATTGTTACTGATACACAGGAAGCCCAAACAACGACTTCCATTGCTTTCGTTGGCTTTGTCCAATACCGACGCTCTATTTATAACTTATTGCGATTTTGAGCCGCCAATAAACACCCGTATTGTTGGGAGAAAATATATTCCATATTGGATAAGGTTGAAAAGATCATCACGGGTTAGTCATTTCAATTCAAATAAAAACGCATGTGATATTGGGCTTCCTGTGCTGGTTGACATAGGAAGTCCAAATTGGAATTTCCGAGGCTTTGACAGAGAACGAGAGTACTAGTTTAAACGTTGTTTACATGTGAATATTATGCATTTTTTGATAAAAATGTGGCTGTTCGAGTAAAACTTAGAAAACTACAAACATAGCACATCTAAAGGTTACAGATTAGATGTCAATTCACTCGTTTCGACGCAGTTCATTGGAAGCGGACTGTCACTCAGTTGTATGACCTAGACAGGATCTAAGTGTTGGGCTACTACAGCGTACTACTGGATAGCACTTCTGTCGAGACGATTTCAAGAATGGAATTTCCTATTACTTTGATTATTCTGACAAAAGCTAAAGATAATCAGTTCTACGCGACTAGATTTGTGAGTTACAACCATTTTTTCATCAGTCGAAACTGATATCCCCTACTTTCTTCCATAAATTAGTTCATGCCTGTACATTTTAGTGACCTGAAAAGTTTAACCTGCCTGCAATATAACATTGTAAAAAACCAAACATAATACCTGCTTTCTCAGTTGTCAATCAGCTCGCATGACCTTGACAGACTGGCCGGATATTTTGTTGTTAATAGAAAAAAAAGGTTTCAATTATTTTTCTTAAGCGGAACAAACACTTCAGTGCCCTGAAAATATAACCTCATGTAAGATAACACACTGAATACAGTCGCGACGTATCATATATTTCTACTGACCTTATCTTTTCACCTTAACACACTGAGCCACGACATCAAAACTGAAAAACTTTTTCTGAAATTTTTTTTCTGATTAAAATTTTGCTTTTGCTTTCAAAATGCGTAAATTAAAACAACGGGTGGCTGAATGCATTCGGTGTGAAATACGCAAAACAGATTCGCAGGTACCACGGAGTTTCTCTAGTTTCGACTGAATTTATAATTTGATTTTCTAGTAGAACAAACTTCGACTATTTAGCTAGAGCGCACGTTATATCTCAAGCGGGGAATACACGCTGCGATTTGGATATAGGCCCGATTCATCGTCCAGCGGGCAGCAAACCGTGTCCTATTCCAAAAAAAATTTAATCGGCTCGATTCACAAAATCTGTAGCACGTAGTGTCACATACTGATTTTCTGATGTCGGCCCGATTTTTCAAATTAAATCGGGCATGAATCGCGCACTATTTGCTTCCCGATACATTCTGGCGAAGAATCGGACCGACAATCTCAGCATGTAGATGGGCCTAGCCCGAGTATCAGGCCTTCGGAGCGGAGCGGGTGGCCTTGGGAGAGGAGAAAGGGAGTGGAGGGGGGAGAGGAGGCTCTCATCCCACTCTCCCCTCCCCCTATCCCGAGAGCCTGATACTAAGGCTAAGATGGGCCTTTAGATATCTAATAAATCTTATACACCTACTTCAAAAAAGGTGTCGGAGTCAAAGGCGATAAGCCATAGAGGATAAGGTCGTAGGTCGAGGTCGGAACACATTCTTGAACTTGGGGTATCGCATAACATTCTTTAATTTACAAAATTATTATTTTTTTCATGGTTTCAGCAGCAGTAAAACAAACAACTGGCAGCAACACTATAAAACAATAATATAAAATCTATGTACCTGTACAACTTGTAATAAATATATAAATAAACATAAGTGCTTTGTATACTAGCTATTTTCCACACAACCAAGAATATTTTGGGTTAAAATACATCTGAAACTAATGATTGGTTTCTGTTGTTTTCGGTTTGATTTTGTTTAAAAATAGACGTCGCACTTTCACTTCTTGAGTGAACACCAAGTTGCCTGAAAAGTTATGAGTATAGACCCCTTGCAGCACGTCGGAATGCAGCTCAAAGTGGAGGACAAAAGCTATGTTGCAATTCTCATGAGATTGAAATTCTTTTGTTTTGCCCTCAAAATTGAGCTGCTTTGACGTCACGTGAAAGGGGTTTATAGTTGAGCCATATGTTTCACTTTTTTGGACCGCACCCTTCTTCGCAGACATGGGTCCCTTTTTGCACCATAATTACAATTTTCTTCTTCATTACAAAACTGGCTGCCCACATCATCACCAGCTCGAGCAAACAACTGTGTTTATATAGGTTTCTCAAGCACTTCCCCTGAGGAATTCACCAGCTTTATTCCACAGTGATGGTGGGAAACGATGATTTAGGCAATAACGATCTGGAGCGTTTTTAGCTGAATAAAAAATAAAACATTTTTTGAGGAGTGATTTTGAGCGATTATACCATAATGATGCTGTTGATGGTACGTGATGATGTTGATGGCGATGATGGTGATGTTGTTGATGGCGATGATTTTGTTGATGGTGATGATATTGTTGATGGGGATGATGATGATGGTGATGTTGTTGATGCTGATGATTTTGTTGATGGTGATGATATTGTTGATGGGGATGATGATGATGATGATGATGATGATGATGATGATGATGATGATGATGATGATGATGATTATGATGATGATGATGTTGACTGTGATGAAGTTCATGATGTTGTTGATGGTGATGTTCATGATGTTGTTGATGGTGATGTTCATGATGTTGTTGATGGTGATGTTCATGATGTTGTTGATGGTGATGTTCATGATGTTGTTGATGGTGATGTTCATGATGTTGTTGATGGTGATGTTCATGATGTTGTTGATGGTGATGTTCATGATGTTGTTGATGGTGATGTTCATGATGTTGTTGATGGTGATGTTCATGATGTTGTTGATGGTGATGTTCATGATGTTGTTGATGGTGATGTTCATGATGTTGTTGATGGTGATGTTCATGATGTTGTTGATGGTGATGTTCATGATGTTGTTGATGGTGATGTTCATGATGTTGTTGATGGTGATGTTCATGATGTTGTTGATGGTGATGTTCATGATGTTGTTGATGGTGATGTTCATGATGTTGTTGTTGATGATGATGTTGATGTTGACTGTGATGATGATGATGGTGATGGTGATGATGTTGTGGATGGTGAAGATGGAGTGGAGGTGATAGAGATAATAAAGATAATCAACAAATATAATAATTAAATAGTTAGTGAACAAGTTAAACAGCTATAGTTTATACCTGCGAGCATTTTCGTTGGCGATAAACTCTCTTCCTCTTGACTGTCTAACATTTTATCCTGTTGAAAGAAAATACTTAAACATCAACATTTGCAAATTAGAGCATTTTCCAAGTATAAATGAGACAAACCATGCCAGGGAAAAACCCTTGAGTCAAGGAAGAGACCTAACAAACTCTACTCACATCCAGCTGATCTGAAAAAGTGCAGACGTAGAAATGACGTCACTGCAAAACTAAGCCTGCGAAAATTGACTTACAAACATTTATATCGGAGATAAATCTAGATTTTCAGAAGGCTATTGATATTTTGTTTAAAATTAGTATGATATTCATCATTTAGTGGGAAAATAAAATAAAGAATTAACCTTTTCCGGAGTCTTCTGGCTACAAAGGATGACACAAATCTTATCGATTCTGATTGGCTAATATTTTTGCCTCAGATCAGCTGAATGTGATGCCGAGTCCAGAAATCGAACCCGAGACTCCACTAATGCGCATAACAACACAAACTACTTTGCTTTCGGAATCATGGCAGTTATCTTCCACTAGTGTTTTTATACTGTAAATAATACATCGTAAGCTTTTTGTACCTGTAAGAAGTTTTCCAGTAAAGCGCAGCTCACTTCTTGTTCGATGATGGTTTTATTCTCCTCGTTGTCGTAGCACGAGGCAATGAAAGTCGGGAATAAGATGTTTCGTAACCTGTCCAGATACAAAATTTGAAAATATTTGTAGCATCAAATACCATGGCAAAACGGGAACCGTTTTCTATAAATCCTTTTTTGAGATGGTGTAATGTACTGTGTTAGGTTGGGGTGGGTCGGGGAAGGCTGAGGCGAAGTAGCCTGCATTGCAGGCGTTCCTCGTTGGTTCTTTTTGGGACGGAGAGGATTGGGGAGGGCAAGGGAAAGGAGAAGGGAACCTTTGCCCTCCCCAATCCTCCCCGTCCCAAAAAGAACCAACGAGGAACGCCTGCAATGCAGGCTAGAGGCGAAGGGAAGGGTTTAAGAGAGAGGCGAGGTGAGAAAGCGTCCAGCCCCAACAACTTCGAAAAATATGAATTCTTTCCTACCTTGGGTCGCTAAAGTACTGGAAAGGTAGACCACAAAGCTGCTGTAAAAGAGTTGGGTTCCTGCCAGACTGTATAAATACCTATGAAAAATCGATAGCCTCAGCATGACCATTAGTATTAGCAACTAAATCTTACTCTTTGGCCTCTTTGACCCCCCTTACCTGGTTATCATTATTCAAGACAGTAAAATATCCAATAACAAGAATGACTTCATGGAGAAGCTCATCAGGTGCGCCTTCGCCGCAAATCCTGTGCAAAAAAATCAAAAGCGCATTAAAATGTTTTATACATTTTTAAATCAGTGGATAGATTATCGTATTTCTTTGCTTGGAAGGGTTTTAAAGTTGGACACAAAATTTACAAAGTTTACAACCATTTTAACAATAGGTTTTGTCACTTCGCTTTTTTGAACTGTCCAATACATTTATGGTTGGGAATTGATATGAGAACAACAACAACAACAACAACAACAACAACAACAACAACAGGAAACAAACTAATCACGTGCACGTCACTGCCCACTATAGTCACATAATCACAGGTTAACAGTACCCTTGTGCGCACTGCTTTATCAATCAGAGGTGCTATGTTATAGCTACAATATATAAAAATTAAGGTACCCACTTACCAAAGTAAATAGCTTAAAATGTGTCGAAACTCAAGCGAAACGCCTTCACCTCCTAGAGAACTCTGAAACAAGAAGATATATAAATATTATCTGGTAAGTGATGTCATTATTTGGTAAAAAAACTGTCCTTGTTTTTATGAGGGTAGCACTTAATAGCCAGTGTCTAACAAGCCTGTGGCCCTCGTTCCATATAAGAGATTTTTTTGGAGGGAGGAAAACTGGAGAGCCCGAAAAAAAATCCTCGAAACCACAGGAGAGAACCAACTAGAAACTCTACTTGCATATGACATCAAGCCAGGTGGGACTCAAACTCAGGTCGCATTGGATAGAGACAAGTGCTCTTACTGCTTTACAAACCTGCAGCCCTCATTCCATATTAAGGATTTTTGTGGAGGGAGGAAAACTGGAGAACCTTGAAAAAAACCCTCAAACCACAGGAGAGAACCAACTAGAAACTCTACTTGCACACGTCAGGTGGGACTCAAACTGGTATTGCATTGGATAGAGGTGAACGCTCTCACTGCTATGCCACCTGCGCTTCCCTTAGTAATTCTAAGGTGTTCTCACTAACCTGTAAAGTCTTGAGATCAAGTTGAGCCATGTTGTTTAGAGCACGTAAACCTTCAGTGGCCACTTTAATTTGATACTCAGGGAGGGGTGGTGGGGGAGAAAAATGACGAGCCTGGCCAGTGGACATTAACATTGTGTATAATGTAGAAATAATTCCTGAAAAGAAAGGTATTTGATGATTATTACCATACGAACCCTAAATTCCTTAAAATTGTTTTAAACACAGGGAGCCCGTGCACTAAGAGTGGTTTGTGATTTAACCACAGGGAACCCAATAGTAAGGTTTCTCAAAGAAAATTACGTTTGATATTATATATATATTATTATATATTGACATAGATTGAAAATCCAAGCGAAAATAAAGCGAAAATAAGCAAAGAAGCAAAACGAAAAATTAAAAAAAGTTAAAAACTAAAAAAAAAACAAGAAAAAAGAAAAAAAAGAAAGAAAGAACGAAGAAAAAAAAAAAAGGAGAGAAAGATTCGATTTCAAGTGTTGCGTTACACAGCGTGACATGACGTCATGTCGATCATAACTGTGTTCTAAAATAATAAAAAAATGCTTAAACAATAATCCAAGACTTTTCCGGTTATACTTTATAGTTATTTATTCAACTTTTGTAATAAAAAAAAACATAAAACAACATACGATAAGTGGTCTAGTGCAATACGTGCTCGTGAATATATTTGCATAAATTATTATTTACTAATTTTCGTTATGTTTTTAAAAGTAAAATTCAAGTACTCTCTTTCTAAGATTATGCTCTTGATATATTTCAAAAACATAAATTTTAAAAAAAAATGTAAAAAAAAAAAATATAGGAAACAGTAAGAGAAAAAAAATTGGATCGCCCAACGTGGGGCTCGAACCCACGACCCTGAGATTAAGAGTCTCATGCTCTACCGACTGAGCTAGCCGGGCTTCCGATGTAATCACGAAAGGAAATTCAGTACTTATTGGTTTAGGTAATACCTTCTCTCGCTCTCTTTAACTATAACGTGAGCAAGAAATTAAAGTGTAAAGGAGAAAGAATAACTCACCAACAAGTTCTGTTTGTTGGAACGTCATGACGAACTGGGTAGTATCTTCTTTCTTGATTTCGAAAACACCGGCACTTCTGCAAACAAAACAATAAGATTTAGGTAATTCGCGGGAAACTGAAGTAACTTCGTTTATTTTTAAGAACCGTTTTTAAAATATCTTGGTTGAGCATGACCTTAAAATTTTATTCCTTTTTTGCAGGAATTTAAATACTTTGTTTTTTTGGTTTAAGTTTCTTGAGTCCATTTTCAACTCGCGATCGATGGTGATTCGAAGTATGGAAGTATGAAATGGTCAATGGAGTCGGGGATTTCACGGATTACATTACAAATTTTATCGATACCTTGAAGCAACCTCTAGGCTGATCTAAGTCAGGTCGCGGCTAATTCACAAATCGAACCCTGAAACAACCTCTGGGTTGATCTAAGTCAGGGCATGGCTAACTCACAGATTGAACCCTGAAACAACCTCTGGGTTGATCTAAGTCAGGGTATGGCTAACTCATAGATCGAACCCTGAAACAACCTCTGGGTTGATCTAAGTCAGGGCACGGCTGACTCACAGATAGAACCCTGAAACAACCTCTGGGCTGATCTAAAAAGTCAGGGCATGGCTAACTCACAGATCAAATTATAAATAAATTAGAGCGTTGGTTATGCGGGGGGAGGAAAACCAGAGAACCCAGAGAAAAACCCTCGAATTAAGGACGAGACCTAAATACACTACTCACATAATATATTTAAGTTTGATAGGGGTTACATAATACCTTGATCCTAGGTAAAGCGCTATGGACGACAGCAGTTTGAGACAGTTGTAAACCATATCTATCATGGATGGTTCATCATCCAGCGGTTCTTGGATAGAGCTAAGAAAAGCTCGGATGTCGTCGATCAGATCTGAACATACGATATAGCTTATGAAACAGAAAGAAAAAGAAATGAAAATGAATACTTTCCTGACCGTTCTTTCTTGGAGGGGCGAGAAACCTTTAGTTGCTTCAAAACGGGGAGGGGAGGGCTGAGTTCTTTTGTATATAGACTATTTTCACGTGACGTCAAAGCAGCTCAATTTGGAGGACAAGACAAAAGAATTTCAATCTCCAGAGAATTGGAAACCTATTGTTTTCCCTCCAAATTGAATTGCATTCCCAAGTGCTGAAAGGGGTCTAGAGTACCTGACAATATCAATGTTTCTTTGATTCGCAGCCGAAGAATTCTTGTCATCTTGAGGAGACTGGGCAAGAGACTGCATGACTGTTGCTAGGAGACCAAATAAAGCTGTGACAAGAGTGTCACCTTGACGAAGCGAGGTATCCTTAGCTTCCTTATCGGTAGTCTTCTTATTCGTTTCAGTTGATGAAGGCTTTGTGCAGACATTCTGAAGAATAGAAAATTAAAAAAAAGGTAAAATACAACCGTTCACTCCCCAATCCCACAATAAGTGAAACGGAGATGAGAGAAAATACATTAGCAGTTGCTACTGGTCAAAACGACTGGCAAGGCAAAGATTTGACCGGACAAGTAACACTTCTGTCCAGACATTGTCCGTTGACCGGCTGTTATTTCAAGCCCTGGCAAGTCATTATAACAACAATGGTATAAATTATAATTTACCCGTAATTGGTAGGCAAGCAGATCTATAGCAGAGGCCAGTTTGTTGGTGAACACCATATACTGACTAGTTTCTTGGCAGTCCAAACATACATGTGTAGATGCTTGTATAACGTGACAAAGAACCCTAAAGAAATACCAAGAGACATCCGCCAATGTTAGAATGAATATCCCAGAAAACGTAACATGAATGTCTCTTAGCGCGCAGGGTGGCGTCTTTGTAGTAACCAGGGGTGCACTGGATGAAGCGACTGTGCCCTCTTTGTATTGTGAATAGTCCCCTTCACAGTTCCCTGCGCCATCTTGATGTATAGCCGGTCGTGTCTTTGCATCGAAACGAGACATGAGGTGAGCTTGCAATGATAGAGACATGAATTATTGTCCAAGAAGTTAAAAAAGGTCTCTATCATGGCAAGGTCACCTCATGTCTCGCTTCGCTGCAAAGGCACAGCTACCATTCAAGATGGCGCAGGGAACTGTAAAGGGAGCTATATACAAGTAACATGCATCTGTTTCAGCAGGGGAGGGAGAGGGACCAAGGGTGTATTAACCTCCCAAAGCGCCAAGTTTAGACTGGTACAACCATGCAGTTTATACCATTGTTGGACGAAATGCATCAATTTGAAAAACAAAAATGGTTTTTAAGGGGGGTGGTCAGAAGGGTCCTAGAGCGCCTTTGGCCCCCTTTCTATTGACAGTTTATTTGTAACGTGCATGTCATGCATGTGCTTTAGTGGGAAAGGGGTGAGAAGAGGTGTGGAGGGGGGTATGATGCTGAGGATGAGGTACCGATATCTCATCATGAAAAATCCTGGAAAAGACCCTGGTACATATAAGGCTTTAGTCTCACCTCTATTAAGGCATTATACTCACCGATTCGATATAACTGGAGTAGAGGAAGGTTTTGTGCCAGATATGTCAACAACCAATAGGACTCTTGATAAGGCAGACAAGCCACCGAGATTACAAAATGTTATCTTATCGACCTTTTCCTACAAAGAAAAGAGGAAAAAATCAATGATAGGCAGTGTACGCATTATAAGCATCTTCAACTTTTATCGAATCCTGAAACCATCTCTTGGCTGAGTCAGAGCATGACTAACTCACGTATGGAATTAGAATTTAGCTTGTTGGGTTTTGCGGAGGGAGGAAAACTGGAGAACCCAGAGAAAAACCCTCGAATCAAAAGAGAGACGTACCAAACTCTACTCGCATGTGATGTAGAGTTACGGAATCCAACCTGAGAATCCAGTGTGAGAGGCAACTACTGCTACGCCACCCTTAACTTATTTCCATTATCAAGATTTTAGTAACATGGATTATCTAGTTGGATTATTGCTGTTTTACCTCTAGTATTCTCATGAGCTCTCCAACAGATCTATCCAGGGAAGAGACTCGGTTGGACGGCCAGGGCCCTGACCCTTGCACTTGTAAGTATCGATTAAGATCTTTGACTATTTTCTGCAACCTGATGAAAATGAGTATGTCCAGTTAGCGTGATTATGGAGTGAGTGAACTGAGGAATGGACGGTGATGGGGAAGAAATGAAAATATACAGGATGAAGTACAGAAAAGGTTACAGCAGAATGTTAAAAAAAAAATCAGTAACAGCAACAACAGCATCAGCAACAGCAAAAACAGCAGCAGCAACGACTGCAACAGCAACAGTAGCAACAACAGCAACAGCAACAACAGCAGCAGCAACAACAGCAGCAGCAGTAACAACAACAGCAACAACAGCAGCAGCAACAATAACAACGAAAGCTAACAAAAACAGAAGCAACAGCAACATCAACAGCAAATGTTGTTTCACATACGCACCTTGCTCGTTTTGATGACTCCTGTTTCGATGGTCCTGTGTCTGTAAGAGTACTTTCATATTCCCTGCCCCTAAGAAAACAAAAGCCTTTCTAAATAACCTGATCAAAATGAAAGAAAGAAAAAAGAGAAAGGCAAAGAATAGGACTTCAGAAGAGAGAAGGAAAACGAACAAATCTCAAGATTATATTGATCTTACTTGGTTGTCATTCTAGTTCTTAGTTTCTTGGCTCGTTTCTTCAATGCTTTTCGTCGTTCAAGGTCAGCTTTCTCTTTCTGTTCTGCTTGGTCTTTGGTCATCTCTTTGATATGATGTAATGACATAGTCTCCTAGATATTAGTAAATCAAAACTAGATCACTCCTCAACGCTTGCAACATCACATAATAGAACAGTTTTCGTATGAGTGGGAAAGGTCACAGCAGATTTGTAGCCGTACTGTAGTCGTAACGTATCTTACAGTAGCCGTAACTACGCGTTGTGATTGGATGAGCTACACCATTCCACTGTTACGGCATGTCGTACCGTGTACGTGCTGTAAGTCAGTACCGTATGTTTCCAACTCATACGATAACCATTCTTATGGAAGGCTATTTCAATATTACGGCATGTCGTACCGTGTACGTGCTGTAAGTCAGTACCGTACGTTTCCCACTCATATGGCATTCATTCAACATGCAAGGCAGGATTTAGGGGTTTCGATTGTTTTGGGGGAGGGGGGGGGGGTTGGGTACGCTCAGCCCAGAAACAAATTGCAAATCGTACATTCTCTGATGAGGTACTACTGTATTTCTGGTATTTGTGATGAGTCCAAGGCATGGACGGAAGTGGGGAGACTTTCGTGGTGACCCCTCCCCCCAGATTCCGCATATGCAATCAAAGTTCAAAGTCACGGGATCATTATCCAATGAGAATGCTGGAATAATGAGGCCTGATCTTGCAGTGTTTACCTTATCTTCAGTGAGTCCCTTTGATCCACTGGATTCTAACAAAGCCTGTTGATGTCTTTTGCCTCGAAGATGGCTGTATAAATAAACCTCTGATACGATCTGGTGGAATATATATGAGAACAAATATGGTCAAAAGACTTCTTTACCTTGGGCGTAATGTTTTCCTATTACAGACCACGTGTCATTCTCTTCAGCTGATTGAAACCCCACAATTCACCCTAAGGTAGAAGAATGTCACCAATAGCTTACCTCAACATTGCAGAGGGTGCATATTTTCTTCGTTTCGTATGGTGTAACCGTCGGTACTTCTTCTTGAGTGGGGTGTCTAGATATTCCTGCTGCCTAGAAATACATAACCACAGGCCTAGGTTAGTGGGCAATACTCCCCGTGCATGCACTAAAACGGAATGCAGCTTAATTTGGAGGAAAAAACAATAGATTGCAATTCTCAGGAGATTGAAATTCTTTTGTTTTGTCCTCCAAATTGAGCTGCTTTGACGTCACATGCAAGAGGTCTATAGACTACCGTCAATCGGGAAAAAAATAGGGAAAATATAGCCGGTACATGGGAACCGTGAGAGGGTTTTCTCCGGGTTTTCCGGTTTTCCTCCGATCTCAATATCAAATGACCGTATGTTAGATCACTCTTTGCGGTTAATACATCTTTATCCTTTTTAAAATAACGGCTATATTTTCTAAGCTCATCTGACTTACCTTTTCCTTGACTTGTTCTAATTGTTGCTCGTGTCGTCGAGTGCAGTCCGTTTGCTTTAAAAAAAAGGAACAAAAATGGATAGAATGAGTGCAAACATACTAAGCAGACTACTGACCACTTAATGCACAAGATCTGCTTACTGCAACCTTACCTTTTGTTGTATCTTAATCTGGAGCTGCTCAGCTGCCGTCTGCAGTGCTTCGTTTCTAGCGGCAATGCGCATTTCTCTGTCCCTGTGGTATAGATACAGAACATATGAGTTCAGTTATATTACAACGGTGATATCGTACCACAACCCTACTAACCTCGCTTTCTCTCTGGCAGCTTCTTCCCTTGCTTTTTCCTTTTCCATTTTTTCCTTCTTATACTTGGCTTCCTAGAATCAAAACAAGATTAATCATTTGAATAAAGAAATATTCATTTACTAGTGAATAGGGTGGGGTGGGGGTCAATGGCTCCTAAATGAAGGTCCACCGCTTAATAGGTGGTCGCTTAAAAGAGGTTGCATGGCCGTTACTTTTAATAGAGGTTGGCCGCTTAATAAATCTGGGTCGCTTAATAGACAATGACCGCTTATTATTTGGTATAATTTTAGTGCAAGAATCCTTAGACATTGCGAATTTGATAACTGTCCGCTAAATAAAGGTTCGTTGCTTAATAGAGGTTCTACTGTGTTCATACCTGTTCTAGCTTTCGTTGCTGCATCTCCTCCAGCCTTGCGAGTCTCTCCGCTTCTAACTGTCGACGTCTTTCCTAAAATGAAGGCAAAAGTACTCGTAGTGAGTCCGCGAACATCGTGCAACAACTGCGCGCAATGTTCAACTCATCTTTGAATGAGAAAAAGAAACGAGATGCACTTGAGTAACGTTGCGCGCAATAAGTTTCGTTGTGTGAACACAACTTGTAACGTTGCTGGCGAAGCTGTGATGATTTTTTTTAGCCCATAAAAATGATCCCCAACAGAGAACTGCTATACAGACCTGTGCAGCCGTCTCCTTAGCTTGCTGTTCTTCTCGTTTTCTTTGGCGTTCTTCCTGTTAAATAAAGAAAAGAATAGCACAAAGGGTCATCATTTCCTTATTCTAAATGTTTCTTGTAATTCCTTTCACTTTTCTCTATATTTCCCTGCACATTTTTCTTGGAGAGGTTTTAAAGAAATATTTAGATTTTAAAATATTTTAGAGTTTTTTGTTTTGACGTCAACTGACCTGCAAATCCTGTAGTCTTGCTTCTTGCTCCTGGAAAAAGAACACTCAAAAATATTTTACGAGTGTATCACTATGTAAGGGAGTCAGAAAACAATAATACTTCTAGAAAAACACGTAAAGAGACAAATATATTAGTGAAAAAATAGGTTCTTGCCTGTATTCGTGACATGACCTCAATCTTCTTGTTCTGTGCTTCTAGTGTGTTGATAAAAGCGATCTCGTTCACCTGCCATTTAATCAAAAATGTTGAGCATATTAGAAATCCAAAGAAAAGTGACCCCCTCTTAAAATTCAGGCTATTTTTGTGTATTACTATTGAAGAGTAAAGTTGAAATATTTGAGAAATATTACGAAATATTACGCAACTAAAGCTACGGAGACAAGGTGCAACATTGCGCGCAATGTCGCTAATCCATTGGTTATTGTTTGAGAAACATAGTCTACGACTCCTGTGGTTTTGGTTTTGGCGGGAACTTCACGCTAAAATGCGACCGCTTACCCACCAACCTTGGGACTCTCATTGGTTATTGTTGCTATACCTTAGCTTCTTCGCCTCTTGCTTTTCGTACTTTCTCTTTGATCATTGTCATTCTCAGTTGCTCTGCTCTCTTTTGCTTTTCTGATAAATACAAGTGGCGGCTTTGCATGAGTTCCACTTGTAGGTCACGGACCTTCTCGACCTGAAACAGGTAAAGGGAATGTTGGTCAATGGAAAAACACGAGAAGATGGATGGTTGGGATAATTGAATGAATGAATGGGTGGAAGAAAGGAAGAATGGAAGAGAGGTACGGTAGGTGGGGTTGTGAATGGTGGCTGGTTAAGCGGATGAATAAATGGATGGAAGAGTAAGGGAGGAAGAGAGGGAGGGAGAAAGAGAGGGAGGGAGAAAGAGAGGGAGGGAGAAAGAGAGGGAGGGAGGAAGGGATGGATGGGTGAAATGAATGGGATTTAATGGATGCATGAAAGAACTAGATTTCATTGGATCAATAGAGTGATAGATGGGGTTAATGGATGAACACATTTGATGGAAGACGTGGGTGGATGGATGGATGAATGTGAAGGAGGGGGAAAGGTGAGTTGACATAGAAGTTTTCATAATCAGTATTATTGGCAAAGTAGCTTACTTTTTCTGACAGCATTTGTAGCTTTTGCAGTCTCTCCTCCAAAAGTTTCTCTCTCTTTTGTTGTGCTTTAAACTATAAGGACAAATGAATGTAGAACATACTGTAAGTATAAGAATCTTGGATTACGGATGGGTAAACGTAACGTTTATCGATACCCTGAAACAACTTCTGGGCTGATCTAAGTCAGGACACAGCTAAGGCACGGATTGGATTATAATTTGGGTTTTATGGAGGGAGGAAAACCAGAGAACCTGAAGAAAAGCATGAAATCAACAGAGACCTACTGTAACAAACTCATGTTACTCATGTAGAGTTAAACTCAAACTTAAAGTCCCATTAGATATAGTAAACATGCTGTTTGACATTCACCTGTTTTTCTTCATGGATCCGTATTCTTTCTTCCAAAGGCCTGTTAATCAGACAAGAAAATGTGGTCCCTTTTATAAATTGCATGAAGAAACACCAAACATTATTAAGAACTCCATGATCACTTCATTCCTGAAGTTTTAGCCCCAACACCCCCCACCCAATGCCCCCCCCCCCCCACCCCAGTCCCCTCAATTCAGAATTTCTTCCACAATCCCTAAGAAGCTCCCAAGGAGTTTAAGAAATAAAACAGACTGTGAACTCACCTCTTCCTGTTTGGTGCAGACAATTTCTGGTGCATTGCAACAGCACGACCTGGTGGTCTTTCATCAGACAGTTCAACGGTATCTCCCCAACTCATGCCAGAATCTCTACCAGCTAAAATAAATTAAAGTTTGTAACACTGTGACACAAATTAGGTAAATATTGCACAAATAGTCAATAGTAGATTGTTTTGGCTTGATTTTTTGAGGGCCAACCAGCCTGTGGCCCTGATGTTATTGGATTTTATAAGTTGATTTTAGCGCAGGAAGGGAAAACAAAGAACCTCAAGACAAATCCTCAAAACACAAATTAAAGATAATAACAAGCAGCTCACTCTAATTAGTTACATATCATTGCGAGTCGGAGTATCAAACCTACAAACACTTAGTTCTGAGAGGTGAGAGATGTTGTATTAGCAGCACACACTACCCATATTTTCCAAATAGTCTTGCAACAGGGAAGTCAAAATCATGCCCAAAAATACTACTGGAGCTGGTTGTACGAAGCCTGAATAGTGCTATCCACAGGATAAATCCTTATCCAGCAGATAAAACCTTATCCAGCAGATAAAACTTTATCCAGCAGATAAAACCTATACAAATTCTACACACTGGATAACTCTTATCCAGTGGATAACTTTATCCAGGCTTCATACAACTGGCTCCTGGAGATTTGAAGTGCTTACCTTCATAATTTGCAACCAAATCATCCCAGCTGATGGCTTTACCAGATTCTTCTAGTGGAGCCTGTGGAATAGTGTCAGAGCATGAATAAACTACAATCATTCATCTTTTGCTCGTGTTGTAAATCTGATAACGCACGGCTGCTCATGTTGTAAAAACTTCACACTTACATTCATCTCCCCTGCCTCGGTACTATTTTCCTCTCCTTCTCCTTCTCCTTCTCTTTCTCCTTCTCCTTCTCCTTCTCCTTCTCCTTCTCCTTCTCCTTCTCCTTCTCCTTCTCCTTCAGTTTCTGTCTCTAGTTCAGATGTTGGAGTCTCCCCTTCCCCATTCAGTGCCGTAACAAAAGCCTCTTCCTTAGCAATCTCTCTAGCTAGGCTTTGTTCATGTTCGATAGCCGAAGCAAGAGCCTGTTCTTGCCATTCTTCAATCTCTTTGGTTAGGATCTCTTCCTCCTCCAATGCATCTGAGATTGCCTTCTGGTGTTCAAGATCTAAGGCTTGCTCTTGTTCGAGATCACTGTCATCTAGAGGAGTAGCAAGTTCTTCTTCTTCGGAAGTAAGTGAAATCTTCCTTGGAGTGGTACTTGCATTCACATGAAGCTTTGTGTAATCCTTTCCATCCATATTTCCATTCCCGTATCCATTCACAAGATTCCGCCTCTGCTCCTCTTTCTTTTCAGGTGAATTCTTATTTCTCTGTTGACTTCCTTTTCCAGAGGCACTGTTACCATGGTTACCTTGCGGTGTATGTTTCTTGCCATGCCGAACAGTTTCCCACCCTTCTTCATCAGTGCCGTCATCTTGATTGTCAATAGTCCTGTTTCTATTTTCGTCATTTCTTTGTGTAACTCCATTCGAATGAAACTCTTGACTTTTTGTAAAAGCTGTTGTACTTGACGGAACAACCAAATTTCTATTCACCGCTGTCGGTTGCGTACCCTTGACTCTGTCAGCCCATGACGGACCATTTTGTTTGATACCATTTGATTGTACTAGCACTGTTGGTTTGGGTGCTATAGTATTAGCTGTCGTGCAAGTTGTGCTGAAATTCAAGCTTCGTACTGGGCTTTGGGCATTTCGTTCAGTGACTGGTTGGACTGTACATGGACTTGTGACTAGTGATTTCCCAGGAGATGATTTTCGTACTTCCCAGGCCAAAGATGTGGGTCTGACAACAGAGAAAAACCATATTAAAGGGGAACTCCACCCCCAGAACAAGTCTATCTTATATTAAAGGCATATATGTGAAAAATATACTGACAAAGTTTGGTAGTCAAACCTTGAATAGTTTTGGAAAAAATGAGGATTAAAGTTTCAAAAAAACGTTTAAAAAAATCGCAAAACTACGGCGGCTCAGGAACACTCAGCCAGTTAACCCATTAGGCTTCTGTGACATCATTGCATGAAACAAACTCCAGCTGATCAATGCTTGTGCTGCAATAGCTCTTCGTTTTTAATTAGCAGTATTTCACAAGTAAAATGGTAGAATAGGATGGGATGAAAGAGAATTATATAGGAATGAAGGGAACATGGTACACTTTAAATGTCAAGTTGTCATTCACTATCAACTAACCTGTCCTTATAGTCAGCTTTTTCAAAAGCATCCTGAAGACATATTCTCTCAATGAGAGCTGCAAAGTCACGTCGACACTGATCAAGCATCATTATAACCTCCTATAAAAAATTATATTCAACATCAGATGATAGATCATGATAATTTGGAGACTGTGCATTTTTTAGAGACTGTGCAAATATGGGAAGGAGGGAGGTAAGAAAGGAAGAAAGCAAGCAAGGGGAGGAGTGAGGGATTGAAGGAAGGAAGGTAGGAAGGAAGGAAGGAAGGAAGGAAGGAAGGAAGGAAGAGGAAAAATGACAGCTGTGTGACAAAAGTGCTTAATGGAAGAGATACATGTATCCACCCATCTCACCTCACATTCCACAGTACTTTCATCTGTTTCACACGTACTATAGATCTCATCTACAGCTCTCTTCAAGTTATCAAACAGATAGCTCCAGTATCTGGCTCTAAGGTCACTCTTTTTCCCAGTTGATGATGTGGATGTCTTCCTCCCTGATCTTCCTCTGTGTGGTGACTTTGAGCCACTCTTACTTGCCGGTGAGCAGTCACGTTCTGAAGATCCTGATTGCTCTGGTGTTGCTTGCCTTTTCCTGGTCATTATTCTTGGCTTGCTTCTCTTTGCTCTCTCTGGAAGAAATATTGAGTTTTTTAACTATGAATGTTTTTATTGCTACTGTGTACTGATCGAGACTAAGTTATCACAGGTGAATCAGGAAGTAGGTTAAAAAAGGGTAAAAAAATTAAGGTAATAATATATATTTTATTTTTTTGATAATGCGGGGAGTCAGGTTGCCCAATTCTCCCGAGCCAGGGACTGCGTCTGCAATATATTTGAAAGCGCTCGTGCATCTCAAAAATGGTCTATTCAATATGCAGTATACTTTTGACAAATAAACAGTCAAATCAACTTCTTTAAATTCTAATTCCATCTAGAAGGGCCTAGATGAAGATTACTCTGTGTAATAACAATAACAAATTCTGAGTTTTTTAACTCATGCACATGCGAAGCATAGAAACAAGTTAATGTGTGGGGTCTGAATATACAAATGTGTCACTCACTCGCTTACTATGCGGTTAGCAGATTGATATTGAAACGTTTATCTATCATCTTATAATGATATCATCGTCTTACAAACTTTACGTGAAACTTCGCTTTCAGACGTTGTACGAATATGCAGTTCTTGTCTGGTTTACTTAGGTATTCAGATCATGAGACAATCTTTTTTCAAGTGATGGAAATATTATCTACACAATTGTTTCTAAAAGGCAGGGTACAAAGAAAGCTGATAAAATTATATCTTTTAAGTGTGTTTTTTATAAACCACCCTTCGGCGTCAGCTGGGAATCAAAATATCAAAATAACAAGGAAGCATGAATAAAAACAAATCAAAAAGAAAATCTATTTTTATCTGCTTGAAAAATCTAAAATTTCAATTGAATTACCGTAGTTATTTTAATATGGTTTGAAGATCTTATTTCGTTCAACATGCAGTCTGAAATACAAATTATTTTCAAGAAGAAATCTTCTAAATAAAGAATTATTTTACAAGAGAAAGTGTCTCATTTTGAGCTCAAAAATAATTTCATTGGTCCAGGAATACCTGCTGAGAGTTGAAAAAAGATGACAAGATTTCTGTAAACAAAGAAAATATTATAATAAATATTCTGGTTTTTGATCACATTTTGATCTTAAAGCTAGGAAAAATAAATGTGCAGTGAAAGACATTCTGAGAGATAATTTACCAATAATTATTCTTTGTAGCTGTATTAAAATTTTGGGAAAATATGATACCTGTAGTTAGATTTAAGATTTACTAATTTAAAAAAAAACATGAGACTGTGAGTAATTTATAATCAAGGAAATATCCTAGACTTCTAAAGCTAGCTTGGATTAAAAATTGGACAAACAAGTTAATGTAAGGTGACACTAACAGAAAATATACTAAAATTGGTATGAGCTAGCAAGTGAGCTGGTTATAGTCGGGATAGAATTTCAACTTTTTAGTGACAAGATAAATTTATCTTGTGCATTGAGCAGCTACAAGATAAATGGATTGAATGCAAACGCAAAAACTTTGTTTTTCTTTGTGTTTCATGATTATTTTCTTAAAAGAGAACTAGCTAGAAAATGCAAGTTCAATTTCTTTTCACTCGATATTTGTAATTTTCAACTCGCATTAAGCCAATTATCTTGTGGGACTTTTTGAATCCTGATAGTCATATCTTGTGAACATTGTGATATGCTTTTTGTAAAGTGACTGAAAAAAATGTACAGTACATGCCCTAATTCATTTGCCTTGAGGAAGCAATTTGAATCGAAGCTAAAAAATAGAAATTATATAACATAACTACTGTAAGTTTGTTTTTTCTAACCCTACTATAATGCATAATTATA
Source organism: Anthopleura xanthogrammica (assembly GCA_964019055.1). Classification (NCBI taxonomy): domain Eukaryota; kingdom Metazoa; phylum Cnidaria; class Anthozoa; order Actiniaria; family Actiniidae; genus Anthopleura; species Anthopleura xanthogrammica. Next base: position 11,145,314 of record OZ025217.1, read on the forward strand.
ACAATTCAAATTTCAAAATGAAAGTCTTAAACTTCATACCGACATTACTATACAGTGTAAATATATACAGTATACTTCTTTTTTTTACCCTTCTAATAAAGAATATTAAAAAGATCTAATTCCTAGCATTATTTTTTAAACATCACTAAAATACAAGACATAACAAATACCTTAATATGAACCCTAATATCAATGCACAATTGGAAACGACTTTAGGCACATTTTTCTTCATCCACATGTCAAAAATATATGGTGTTTAAAATGAATAATTCATTGTGGAAATTTTGCAGTCAAAGCTCCTGTTTTTATGACAGCAAAATCAATAAAGAATGTACAAAATTACAAATAATATTTTCGAAAAAATTAGCCTAAGGGACAGGTGGACTTGGTCCAGAAAAACAAAAAATAAATCTAGTGTTAATATAATGTAAACCTTCAAAAATATAGATTATAACTTCAAATATTATCAAATTTGAAGAGAAAATGTTGATGTGTGGTTGTGAGATTTAATTGGAAATGTCTATGAATTGTGACGATGATTACGGCCCAGACAGTGAGAATTCTTAAATAAAGAATACAGGTGTGATCATTTAACACTAAGCACTGGTAGTGTTAGTTCGAATATTAATTCTTTCACAGTTTTTCTCTCGGTTGATCTAGTTTTTGCTTAGAATCAATGACTAAGAATCGATATAAACAAATAAGTTTTGTATACAAACCTTGTGAAGATTGCATGCTTTTCCATCAAACAGAACAGAATTATGAACATTAACTCAAAGAGCCTTGAAGCTGAGTTATTAGCTAAAATCTTAAATATTCTCAAATTGACGGACTGTTGTTTTAGGATGACTGTGTTCTGAATGGAGCAATTTAAATGCAAAATATTATTGATCAATGAAGCTCATTTAGCACGAGCCATTGGTGGCTTGAGAAAGGACAAAGATCAAAATCTCATTATCAAACTTTTGCTAACCACAACAGATCATTCTGAAGAGATATTATTCAGTTCAACAGTCTAAAGCTCTGGGGGTATTCATTTCCCTTTGAAAATATGTCAAAATGACACGTATTTGAGAAGGAAAAGATTGGGTGAGGATCATGTTGTGAATATTTTATTTAAATACTGTGCATTTTAATAAATTTGAGGTATATTATGGACTTAGAAGTTAATAATTAAATATGCTATTTATTATTACAAGATTCCTTTCAGAAGAACAAACACAAGTAAAATTATAAATATTTATGTAGTTTTTTAATGTCCTTTTGGGAGTATAAATTTTAATATTTTAATGCAATATGTGAGAATTTATATTATTATATATATATAAAAAAATTTATAATGCAATAAAAATTTTTTCCAGAAATTTATACATATTCAACTAAAATAATGCAAAGCTAGGAAAATATTGTGCATTTAAATATAAATATGTAATATAAATTTGTATCCTAGAAGTTAATAAATTATTATTATTAAACTATTTTGTTGCCTTTTTAATAAATTACATAATTAAAATTGATGAATAAGATTTTTAAAAATTTATGTAATATTATTTAAAGTTCTTGTTTCTGCTATAAGTTTTAGAATAATCAATAATTTATAAGAAATAGAATTGATTTGTGAATAGATAATGAAAAAAAAGGAAAAAAGTTTAAATTATGTGACCATAATCGTAAAAATATTGCTTCTAATCACAGATAAATAAAGAAATGTAGAAAACTAATTGAAGGAAAGACTAAGTAAATTAAAATGTCTCCATGATTTTAAGAAAATGTGCTTCCAATTAACTAGTCATAATCATAAAAAAAAAAGAATCAACAAATTAAGGAAAAATGAGACAGAATTATGTACAGCGCAACACACAAAAGTATGGCCATTTTTAATGTATTTGCATACTTCTAGGCACAGGCTTTTTGCTCCGAACAAGCTTTTGGTAAACATGTCTTATTTGGTAAAACCAGACAGCTTCACATCAAGTGTGTCAGTTTAGCACAGTTTTGGAACACAGTTTTGAGTCGGAGAGAGGGGTTAATCTGGAGGGGGGAGGTCTGGGGGAATGCCCCAAGCCTCGTCCCTTATGAAGTGCTTGTGGTTACACTGATTGGTCACATGTTGATAAACAGTATGATGAACAAGTTATCATGTCTAGCCACTGGATAGCCATTATTTTTAGCCCTGGAATGGTACTTAAAAATTTACGTCTGCAAAATCTTGTCCCGACAGTGACTGTTGTGTAGAGGTTCAACTGCATAGAGCAACTACAATATGGGGTCCCAATGCAATATTTTTTCTCTAAAGTATATTGATGGGAGATAAAAGAGAAAAAGACAATAACACCAGATAATACTCACCTTCATTGTGATCATTATTCACTGGGACAGACCAGGTCACCAGATTTCTTGCCGTCCTCCCCTCCTTCTCTACTAGTTTCCTGACTTGATCATGACTGTTCGTACGATGGACCCCTTTCTGTCGGTTGCATCAAAATAATTTTAGTTAATATTAAAATTATTTCTTTATAACTCTATTTATATAATTGTGACACTGAGTCCAGGAATCTAGCTTGAGACCCCTGAGAGGCAACTACACCTCCTCGATTTCCTCATAGAGCCGTTTTCGCATGACTATAAAAAACTTATGGCCTCTTGCTATGATTGTGTCAGTGCTGTGCCATGTATGATTCAAGCACTCGGAATTCTGTGCCATATTTGTGCTTGTGTCCTAACCTTGACGTGTGCTGCGACTTTACATATTTGAAATCTACTTCAAAAACTCATGAATAATTCATAAGCATTTGCTCCAATTGTAGCCACCATACACGTCACGTGAATGGACCTTTATACCCGATAAAGCCATCTTCATTAGTATTCAAGTGATCTTTATATAAAGACACACGTGTGTCTTTATATAAAGAATACTAATGAGAACGACTTTATCAAAGATAAAGGTGCCTCCAAGTTTAGATGAAGACTTAGAGCCTCATCAAGGTCAGTCTCACATACGATCACCGACGACCCATAAGATTGGGTCGAGTACCAATCCTGTCTTGAGACTGGCATGCTATCTTCAAAATGTGGGAGCCTTTTTGGGACTGACTGCACATGACAGTGACATATAAACCTCGACTGCGCAAGACAGTTACGTACAAACTCCTGTCTATGTATAAAAGTCCATGTTCGTGACGTGTATGGTCGCTCTGATTCGACCAAAGGTTTGTGAATTATTCATGAGTTTTTGAAGTAGTTCAATAAACTCTCGGATTGTGTTTTATCAGGTCTAAAAACACTCGGCTACGCCTCGTGGTTTTAAACCTGATAAAACACTCCTACTCGTTTATTAAACAGTACTTCATAAATTAGAAGCAAGGTGCATGCTTCTCTATACTTCTTAAGTGTTCTGTCAATCCCCAAGTGCTTTATAACTGGACACACAGGGTTTTCATTAAGTTTTGAAATAATAGAAGATTATGAACTAGTTACATGTACATCTGAGACAAATGAACATTTTTTGCTCAATTACCAGAGCATTCACCGATCTCCAACCCTCAATAAAAACCCTGATAAAGCATAGACTCAAAAATCAAAGCATCCCCTCTTTTGGATATATATGAATGACAAAATAGAAAGCATGTATAAGTGTGCTGTATGATAGATCTCATAATGCATGGGCCACTGCTGACCAAAATTTATATCTGTTATTTCATAAAGAAAGAAATTAAAAATATACTATCTAATTTCATCAAAGAAAATTTGTACACTAATTGCTATGGTAATAAGTATTTAGGCTGGAAAAATTATCTATAAAAACTTGAAAAAAGATGAACTTTAAATCAGCTTTATACTTACCATAATCAACATTACGTCATTTGTACAAAAATATTATCGAAAACAAACAACATTTTGATCAGCATTTTAATAAATACATTTTGCTTTGTTAACTTGAAAGATTTGTCCAGTAAAACTAAGATTTAGTTGGATACAGATATACATTCACGAAACTATTTTAATTTTTAATAAGATTCTTAAAATTATTTTTTTCGTCAAGTGTTTGTGTTTATAAGCCAAGTGTTTACAAAATAACGACTTTCAAGAACCCTCAAAACTTACCTTTGAAAAATTCCCTTTCCTTCCCGAACCACTACCATCTTTTGTAGAAGCTTTATTGCTATGATTTTCATTTAATTTTGGGCTGTGAATGCTTTCGTTTGATCTTGAACTTGAAGACGAAACCCGAGGTGAACGTCGTCTTCGACTTTGACCTTCTTGTTGGGACATTTTTGTGCGAATAAACCACAAATTCTTGAGTTTTGAAACCGCAGATGACTTCAGTAGCCTTAGTTTTCGGTAATCTTGACGTCTGTTAGGATATTTAGCTAGTTCATAGTAGTTTTTTTGGTGTATTTTGGAGTAAGTGTTGTTCAAACTGATCTTCAAAGCCCGCCATCTTGCTTCTCCTTGGAAACAGCCTCGTTATCATATCTCACCACAGGAAACCCATCTAGCCTGATCTTTCTATCTTCTCAAGTACGTTCATTTTTAAAGGTGTCATTTCTAAGGACTTGCCTGCATAGCGGCCCGAATTACATCCCACTTGATTAATGGGAGATTTCCACGTGGGAAAATGTCCCCTCGTCTCCTCCCCCACAGCTTTGTTAGTTGGTTGGTTGTAATTGGCTGGTTGGTGGGTTGGTGGGTTGGTGGGTTGGTGGGTTGGTGGGTTGGTGGGTTGGTGGGTTGGTGGGTTGGTGGGTTGGTGGGTTGGTGGGTTGGTGGGTTGGTGGGTTGGTGGGTTGGTGGGTTGGTGGGTTGGTGGGTTGGTGGGTTGGTGGGTTGGTGGGTTGGTGGGTTGGTGGGTTGGTGGGTTGGTGGGTTGGTGGGTTGGTGGGTTGGTGGGTTGGTGGGTTGGTGGGTTGGTGGGTTGGTTGGTTGGCTGGTTGGCTGGTTGGCTGGTTGGTGGGTTGGTGGGTTGGTGGGTTGGTGGGTTGGTGGGTTGGTGGGTTGGTGGGTTGGTGGGTTGGTGGGTTGGTGGGTTGGTGGGTTGGTGGGTTGGTGGGTTGGTGGGTTGGTGGGTTGGTGGGTTGGTGGGTTGGTGGGTTGGTGGGTTGGTGGGTTGGTGGGTTGGTGGGTTGGTGGTCATAGTATAGGTTCATTGGTTATTCATGGAAAAATGAAGGAAAAATCGAACTTGCGAGAGCAGTGTAAAAGTGCAGGAACTTCATTCAAGTAATGTTACTGATTTTTACAGCCGCCATCTTGGTCATTACAGTCTCTTCTGTTAGATCAACCAACATCACCGCCGTGTCTTTTGTCATTTTATTCTCTTGGGAATGATTGAAAACCAGCAATAGGAGCAAGTGTAGCTAAAGCTCAAGTTGTCAAGTGGGCTACCTGCTTAGCAATTAAGAGGTGAACATGATCTCACACACTCATCAGTTCAACTTCTCTCTAATCCGTGTAGCTTCAGCTTTGAGTAAGCTTAAAACAGAGCACTAATGGAGATAGGGGGTAAAGTGCGCACCGTCAGCTCCCTGGAAGACCAGCTACTAGCTGAAGGAACACGATGTAAATAAGGCCTTTACCTTTACCCTTGAAACGCTAGGAATCGTGTAAAAACCACTTTAGAATCATCCCAGGTAAATATACAGATTGATGTGTATTATGCCCTGGGATTCAGCATAGCCGCACTGCGTGGAAAATGTCCAATTCCTGTATTAATTTAATTTAATTTATCCATAACTTTTTTGTCACTGAAGAGGACTGATGAATTTTTGCAATGCTGCCTGTTCAGCAGAAAAAAGAAAGAATGCGCGATCCAAAACACTTCTAGCGGCTTTATTTAATTGATTTTCTGAGCTTTATTTGATTCGAAGAAAAAGGTATTACAAAAGTTTAAAAAATAAGATCAGTAGTAAATTAGTAAAATGATTTTAAACTCATGCAGTTCAGTTCTAAGAGTTAGTTCTCTGATTCATGTATGAGCTGTTGTTACAAGAAGGTGGAGTTTTGTCGGAACGCCAGTTATGTCGCAAGTGTTTTTCACATATCAACTTTCTGCACCAGGAAAAACATGGCCTCCACGTCTGCGTCATCGTTGCTTGTTAATTCGATTCCTTTCTGTAAATCGATGTTTTTTTAACTTCTAAATTTTATTGTATCTGGATGGAATTTCAGACCACAGGTTTGTTAGCCATTGGTTATACACAAAGCCTTCATCCTCGCAAAAGTCGATTTAAAATAATCTGCCTCTGCCTCTCCCTCTCCGTTGTTGCTTAAAAAACGGCCCCTCCCCGCTTGTTTTCCATTCTGCCGTCTATTGTAAAAATGCTGTGCGACTCGAATTATTTTGTGTGGTGCCCTTAACTTTTGAGCTTGATTTTTTAAATGAACCCCCCCCCCCCCCCACCCCAATTCCACTGCCCCCCCCCCCCCCCCCTCCCCAGTCACTGCCGAAAAATGAACGGTTCGGCCTAAGGGAGTTTTACGCTGATACCAAGGTATGTAGGAAAACAGGCTTTAGAAGGGTGGGAAATGATCGATCCCCCAGGGAAGCATTACTTTAAAAGGATTAGGATGGAACTTAAATTAACACAGGGCTGGTGGTCTCATAGTTTCCCCCGCTACCGTTGCGTGCATGACGACCCTAAAAACGGCTGCGGGGTAGACTAATGGTCTCAAAATGCCAAGTCAATGGTCAGCTCTAGGAGGTAGATTTTTTTGTCTGATAGCCGGAAATACACGACTTTCATTATTTTGTGCTTGTTTTTTCCCCCCAAATTAGCACAAAAAGTTTTGTGTTCAGTGCTGCTTTAGTAGTAAAGTTCCAAAAGATAAATGTCATCCTAACGCATAAACCACTTAAAAACCAGTACCAAGGCAATTAAATAGTGTGAATTTTTTTCGCAATGACGATTAAAAAATGATTGTTTGTCAAAGGTATTAAAAAGTATTTAAGGCAACAGGAAAAATAAAAATTGATGAAGTGAGAAAAATGTCAGGAATGGATATGTGGATTAAAGTGATAAATAAACGGCCCTAAATAAACGACTAATTTTATATATAACTTTAATCTATCATGCTGGAGAATGAGACGCGGCCGCTAAGCCATTGTTGTTAAACTTAGTCTGCTACCATGGCAACGCAAAAATTCCAGGAGCACGACGACAAGAACGAAATGAGTTGTACGAAATTTTAGACGATGAAAATTAGCAGGATCGAACGGCTCGAACAGTAGAAGCGGACGATTCTAAGAAGCTTTAAACTGTGCACACTTCATTGCGGTAAACTGCGAGCATTCCATTTGTTTACGCTGAGATTAAGTTGTCCACATACAATACATTTTAATACCATTACGTTTTCCTATCTTCTCTGAGAATATTTGCTCATAAACTTTCGCACACTACGGCATTTCTTGTGAATACAATAGAAGCAAGTGGTTATGATCATGAGAAAACATTTAAACATTTGCTCAATAAATGAAGAACAAAAGACGGCTAGTTAAGAGCCGTGGGACGTTTTGAGTCAAGGTTCATCGTGAATGGCGGCCTTTGCGACGTCCGACTCATGGATACCGAAGCATGTCGAACTCAGAAACTTCTCCAGCCAGACATTTAGATGTTTTGGATTCAATTTTTTCTCGGATTTCCTGATATACAAGGCAGTATTTTTATTTGACAAGGCGATTACTAAAAAAAATAGATTTAGGAAGATTCCTGTTACCATATGATCAGATGATGAAATAGTTCCGCAATGGCGTGGTGCCCTTTAGGGAAGTAATTGAAAATTTCTCAAAGTTTTACGGCTTTTTCCGTTTTCTTTGATATTTTATACTACAACTATCCAAGGAATGAATATTCCAGTTATTTACGTTTCCACCAAGCAATCCTAAGCTGAAAATAAACTTATCGTTTGAGTTTTCTGAACTTTCCCACGAAGACAAAAGGGAAAATGCAAACAGAAAGAGAAACCCAATGCCCTACCCCGACAGTCGTGTTTACAATGCAAATAAAACTTGAGCTAAAGCCTCGACTTTGAAAATTAGGAATGTTTTTGTAAGGAAGGCACATATGCTATCAGTTCCTGAGCTATTCACAGACAATTGCTTCGCATTCTTTGAAAATTCTTTCTTAGTGACCGAACAATTGCGTCTTGGGTGGCATTGGATTCTGTTCCTCGCGCCCTTTCGCAATCTCCTCGACCATCAAAATCAAGCGTCACCCCAAAGTTTAGATAGCCAGATAAATGATTTCCATCTTAAACTTGCTGACAGCCTTCGTTTATTTAATATTCAATTGTGATCTTGCACCGAAAATAGCTTGGCTTCTCCCTTGCACATTGCTTTGTTCGTGCCAATCTTATCTTCCAAATCTAAAGCACTGAAGGTTTGACATGAAGAAACACTAGTAGTTTGGGGCTTCGATAAGTATTTTTCAAGCTGTCTTCATGTTTCTTACGCTAAAAATAATTGTAGAAGAAAGTTATGGCTTGTATTCTGTGCATTCGTTCAAGATGTGGGAAAAAACTGAACGGCATCCAACAGTGTGTGATGAAAGGTTTAATCTAATAATATATATATCTTATAAAACACCTTACAAATTTGTTCCATGTGTTTCTCTATCAAATATTATCTTCAAAACTAAAATATCATTCACCAATTTAAGAATACAGAATACAAGATTCTTGGAAACAGTTTTTCCTAGTTTAACGTTTTAGTAATTGAAAATAAAATCCCATTCAGTATCATCTTATGTTTATTAAGTCATATCGAATCGTCGTCTTCATCGGTGATGAAAAGACACATTCCCGTCCAGATAAGCGTAATAAATGTCGCGTGCATAAGGCGATAATACGAACTTTTCCTACGCAGGTCAAGCCTTGCCAAACGGTTGATTAAGAAATTCTAACTTCTAACACCACAATAACAATAAATAGCCCGTTTCTTTGGCGATGAATCTCTTACAACAGAGTATCCAACTGCAAAATAATGATGAAACGTTTCATTAATTTTCTGAATGTTTTGAACAATGGCATTTCAATTGGTATATTTTTCGCTTGTTTATAAAATAAAAAAAAGACATATAATTAAACAATAATAAAATAAAACGAAGAAAACAAAGATAAGTGAGTAAATTAAAAAAAGAACTGATAATTTGCTTTTTTATCTTTTTCTGAAATTCTTATCACTAGATATAGAATTCCCAATTTCCAAACAGAAGTGCTCATATTCAGCCCAAACAACTATCTGCTCACCTTGTTGATATTGTTTACCAAAGAATATTAGTTACACAAGATATTCCTTTAAAATTTATGTTTTAAAGATGAGCTACATTTATTTTATCAATACAAAGACGTGTTATAGGAAAAGATCACGAAATAGCAGGTTTGAAAGCCCGACTTTGAACAAACGGCATATCACCATGATATCCTAAATTATGTCAAATATAGCCTTTTGAAAACACGTTTTTACTTGTAAAGAGCGGTGTTTATAATCAAATTTTCAGTTTTTAGTGAACTTTGGTTCTTAATTCTAAGTTTTTGTCTATAAATTAGACTGAATCCCAAGCGAGTGTGGAGCATTATATTTTAAAATTACCAAGAAGGCATTGTTGTTGCTCGGTGACCTTCCGCGAAGACAAAAATGAATCCATGTACAAATATTGTTGGGATTTGACTATTAAATTTGCGAGAATTTTATTAGCAACATATATATTAATTGCCTGCTGGCTTCACATGTCGAATTTTTCAAGTTTTAACGTGAATTGTCGTCAAGAATTAGTCGGATTGATTTGATGAGGAGATTATTACAAGCTGATGTGTCGAACGGCTCTAAGGCGACGTTGGCAACACTTTGAAAAATAGATTGACACCTTTAGATTTTGGGATGCCTTCGGCTTTGAGACATACAGGAAAAAGTCTGTTTTGTAGGAAAAGATAATTGGACAATAAATAAAGACAAAACCAGTCAAACTTGACACTTATCTCGGGTTTTGACCATTGTTTTGTGAAAATTTTTGAGGTTTTTGACCGTGAAATTGTTACCAATCAAACCTGCCAACTTCAGGTTTCTTTTCACTTCTGAAGTTTTGAAAACCGGAACTGTATTTCGAATTTATCTTAATCTTTCTTGAGGAATTAACGGTATTTTGGGAAGTAAATAGTATTAGCTGTAAGTCTGAAAGACGTGTGATATTAATGTGATGTCCAAATATGATTTTTTTTATCTTTAAGCGGGTAAAAATGTTGACAGTGATTTCCCTTGTCAAACAGCAAAACGTGTTCAAGCATTGAACATCTTTTGAACGCTGACTAAAAGCCTGGGCAATTTGGAAGTAAATAGGTAGATCTTGGCTTAAAACTTATCATAATACAGTTCTAAGTCAATATTTTATTGTAATCTGGAAACGACTGTTTGAAGTATCTCAAAGCAGGGTTAGAGATGAGATACGAAATTAGTTCCTAGGCTCTGAACTTGGAAAGCCTTAGCGCTTGCAAAAGCCTTTGAAGAATCGGTCTTGGCTACCAAATAAAATCGAGTATTCTCTTACTTAGCAACAACTGGCTGATGTTCAGTTCACTTTAGAATTTTGGTACGAAATATCAAGTTCAAAATGTCTATATGCTAAAAAATATAACATGGTAGACTGACCAAAAATGAGCACTGAAGCCCACCAATGATTTCCAAATTCATCCGTGACTCTGATGCCTATCAGTTCCCTAACCACAAGAACAAGAGATAAAAAATTAATCTGTATCTACTATTGTGTGTCTTCACGTTAAAATAAAACAAGTTTTAATTTGGTTTCGTCTCGTTTGTAATAAAAATGACACGATCTTAATTATCAGTCTACAGGAACGTGGATCAGGGAAGGAAAGTATGGAAGACACATGAGTGGAATAGGTGCAACTAGAAGGCTCCTACGAGGTTTTAACAAGGGGAAAAACAATATGTGCATAAGAAAAACAAACAGCATTAACTACATCCTCAATACCTGCAATTTCTTGCTTGATTTTGTTGGCAGCAACGAGTTTAGGCCATGCAAACATTGCTCAAACTTGACATTGTCGGAACAAACATGTGAGCGATTTTTCTTCCTATTTATCTTTTAATGCTTACAAAGCAAAAGACCGAAGTCGACAGATATGTGAAAGGTTTCTGAAGAGTGACACTGTCGTAAATGATCCAATAGTCATAATATGAGATGGAAAGGCCTTTTAGAAAATGCTAAAATATCAATAGAGAAATCTTTACAAGGACAAGAAATGAAACGTTTGGGGGACTAGAATATTTGCGAGTCAGCAAAAAATTAGGGCTGTTTTTAATATAACAAAAATAATAAGGCCAAATGTATAAATAAATGCTCACTTAAAAATGTTTTATGTATGAATTGGAATTAAAATTCTTTATGCAAAGGAAAAAATCTGCAGGTTTAAGGATTTACTAGCAGAAAAAAGAAAAATTGCCCAAAAATTAATTTATTATTATTGGATAACAACAATTTAGATAAAATGACTGAATAACATGATTTGTAAAAAAAGAGTGAAAACTTTTTATCGTGTTATCTCTATATATATATTTTTTTGAAATTTGAATAGAAATTTAAAAAAAAAATTTTTTTTACATTTCTCTTTGTTTATACTTTACATTGGATATTGTAACTGACGGGAAAAAAATTTTGAAATCTTTTTTTGAAATAGTTTATTAGAAATTAGGAAACAATAAGGTGTTGTCATTTTAGGAAAAGTTCACTTGTCATGAAATTAAAAAGTGAAAATGTGAGAAAGTAAAAAAATTTTCCACTGAAATTTCAAACAAATGAAAGCTCTGATTTTGATCCAAAGTCCACTCACCAGTACAAAGAATACTTCTGCTCGACCGCTCATATGATTTTCAAAGCATGTCGTTCTCAAGTGGTTCATTGAAAGCATGATTTGCATTATTCAAATCGTGGAGCAGAAATCAGTGCGCGCTCGAGGTCATTCTCACCTGAAGCATATTTTTTATCTTCGATGATTTTTTTTGGGGGGAAAGTGTGACATTTTGGTAGCTTTCTCAGCATCCCATGAAACAGGTACCAAATTTCACATCAAGTTTTTTCAAAAGCTAGACTGTTCAGTCATTGGCATTTCGATTGGCAGATGGACGCCCAAAATAGTTTAAGGACATGGCGTTGTTTGAGCACTTTAACGACCACGCATTCATTCATATGCCTTGACCGAACTTTATCAATTGCATTTGGTCTTTCAATAAACGTTGTCCTATATGTTTGGTCTCATCAATTTTTCAGGTTGGCAAAGACTTAAGCAAAACTGTTTCGCAAGGCAAAGCCCTAGAGTTACTATTTTTAGAAGACAAAAGAATCTCAAACTACGAAAGCATATATGTATATATAGATATATAACATTGACAAAAGGCTCGCCATCTGGAAATTCTTGGGTACACCAATATATGTGCTTGTAAACCGTGCGGATGATTGGGTTAAAACAAAACAAGTTCATTGACAGTAGACTGAGTTGACACGAAAAAGATTAGCTATGAAAGCAATGGTGTGATGTCCAAGACTTGTTGTCAATAAAAACTAAGATTTTGGCGCAAGAAAAGAATACTAAATGTCTAAATTTTGAAATATTGGATGACAGGCTTTCAGGTTTGTTGGACAGGTCTCGAATCAAATCACATCCCTGCATTCCACTCGTCAAGATTGCCTTCCAACTATTAGCTCAACAAGCACCTGCACCTATCGAAAACTCATTGACGCGATACCAATCCTAAAATATCTTAATTTTAACCGACTTCCTTCATCATTTTTTCGTAAATAAATGAATGTGAAGAATATTATCAAAAACAAGAGATATCGTATGTGATCACTAACGAAAAACTCCCGCCTCAACTATCGAAGATGTTGCGGTGTAATGAGATAAGATATTATTTTGAAGTTGTAGGTCTTGCTTGGGCTAATACTATTTGAATGTCTGCGAAACGAGCTGTCAGAAGACAGTAATTCATTGATAATGATTATCGTCTGAATCTCCTACAAAACGAAATCCAAGAATGACAGTATTGAGCGAATACAGGGCGGAGTTTGATCTGTCACTTTACGGAAACTGAAGTCTTCTACAGGTGACAAGTATTGTCCTTGTGGCACCGAACAGTCGCAGAAACCTTTGGCGTAGCCACGGAGGACATGTGATGGATTGCGTTGGAAGCATCATCTTTCTTTACAAGCCAAATCGTAGGCCAAACAATGGTCTAATGAGTCAAGGGTAATGATTTTAGCGAAGGAGCCACTACAAAGAAAATTCTTAGGATTCTGTTCCCTGTAATCAATGATTGCCGGGGGACACTGTGCAAGTTGTGTAAATTGGATATTTGACTGGGGGCCAAAAATAACGATTAAATACACACACAAACCAATATATAGCCCACGGGCCGAGATGTGATGTTTGTTCTTCAAATAGTAAACAAAGAAAATAATCATAATATGAAAGGGGAAAAAAAGGAAAAAAAAAACCTTCAAGGCATATCTCGGAAATAAGAGCAGATCATCATTTTGTATATGTAAATATGGCAATATTGTTGAGCAGAATGTGAGCTCGATCCACTTAGATCAATCTTATATGGGATGTTATGATATTGGAGGAATAAATTAGTGATATAGTTATATCAGGCATTGTTCTCTTTCTCTCACTCAGTATATATGTATATGAACAGTTTATGTAAGTGGCTTTGGTCCATAACCATTACATGAAATAATCTTAATCTATATCATTCTCTAGGAACTTTTTTTCCAGCTTCGCCGAATACCTTGAGGGCAAACCAAAACACGGATCAAAATAACAATAAATATTAATAAGAAGGAAGGGAAAATTGTCTCGAATCAAATGTATAATCCATGTCGTGGGAGCCACTTTAATAGAAAGTTCGTGCACATTGTGGACGTATCCTGACAATAGGCAAGCAAGGTGCGAATAGAGATATTTGAAAGATATATATTTACAACTCGATATGGAATTTTTGTTTTGCCTTGGTTTTCAATCTTTGAACAATAAAATATTATATATACTAATCAATATATTGCTGTTGCTGTGTTCAAGATGACCTTAGTGACAGCCATCTTTTGCGAATTCATATTTCGTAACTTTGTATATTGTCTTAAGTTTTTTTCCTCTCAAATCAGTTACCACCGTGTAACGAAGAGAAAGAACTCGAAAGAAAGGTGTTTTCTGGTGTAAAATATTTAAAATGGACTTGAATGATGACGTGAATTTCATAGATTAATTTCCCACTGAAGATGTGATTCCGTCTGGTTGGTGAGGCATCCCTCCTTGTGCTTGCTCGGAAAAATGAACCTAGAATACAAAACAAAGAGAAATCAATAGGGAAAATCACTCTTTTCCGATCCCCAAGGCTTTAAAGATTCTAATGATTCGACCTTCCGTGCACGAGCCCAGACATTTCAATTAACAAAGAAAAACATGGCCAAGGTAATCACCAGAAAAACAGAGTAAGTTGGCTCGTTTTACGAAAAAAAAATGAAATTGAGAACGAAAATATTTTATTCCAAGTTTACTTGTCCTTGGTATATTTTCATTAATATTAGGAAAAGGAAAGACAAGGGTTTAATGTTAATTAAGGGGGCGAGAGTTTATCATTTTGAGGAAGCAAAAGAAATAAACATAGGCGACAAAGATCTGGATAGCTTCGAGAGGGGTTTGGCATAATCTTCGCAATTCTAAAAACATACATCGCTATCTTATCACTTTAGATCGCGAATCTCAGAGTAAAACAAAACGATTCTGTTGGCTAATGAACTATGTTACAAGATCGAATTGGCCGCAAATGAACAGACTTGTTTGTCTGGATGTTTTCATGAAGGAAAGTGAATTGTAGACTTAGTTCATGATGTGCTAGAAAACTGCTAACTAAAACCGCTTGGCTGCGAAGGCTTGTATCTTGCTATGCAAACTTTGAACGCAGGCAGCCTATTGTTTCTTGATGGCTATTCTTTGGTCTTGAGCCACATGCTGAGGTCGAATCGTTCTTTTTGTTGCAAGATAAAAGGGACACACGCTCAAACTCTTTCAAGAGAATTTCAGGCCAAACACAGAATTCTGGTTTGAATCTTTTAAGTTTAGGTCAACGAGAGCCAAACATCTCGAACAATAACCATGAGTTTCCTTCTCTCAGCCAACATGGGTGATTTTGAAGTGATTATAAACAATAGACCCATACTTGGTCCATCGAAGTGTATCGGTTTGAAAATCATTCCATGTTCGATTGAATTCGCCAGCCAACTTTTATATGCAGAAACAGAGTTTAAAACAAACAGACCACGGACAAGAATCAAGGTTGAGAACTTAATTCTTTCAGCGTAAATTGATTTAGCTGTGCTAACAATGAAGACGAGGATCAAAAGAGAGGACTTAGTTTGAACATAGCACAGCAAACAACGCGTAGCATATCAGACAGAGGCGCCTTTGTGCAAGTCTTAGTGTGTTTGCGAGTTCTTTAGAAAAACTGGTAGAACTCTTTCACTCGGGTCCAATATGACAAGATTTTATGACACTCATGGTTTTCATTTTGAGGAGAACCCCTCGACAGCCCGCTAAACCGAATTAGGCTCACATTGAAGAGCGTACTTTATGATGCATCTTTAATCAGTTTTCCGTGAGAAACGAGCTCTGAATCATTGTATGTTCAGACCAAAGGAAATTATTTGACCAGTAAACGATACACATCCACCAAGGACAAACAACGACCAGACACGAGCAATTGTAAAGCGATTGAAATTTGTCAAAAGGTGTGAAACTATGAACTTGGTCGTGGTTCGATTTCCTAGGTCTCCGATAAAAGGTCACTTTCATGCATATGACTTTATAATCAATTAGCCTTACTAAATTTCCATCTTCAAAATACTGCGATCAAAACTCCATTTATTTTGGCCAATTTTTCAAGAGGTGAGAAATGAAAAAAGGCAAAGAAATTTCTGTTCACTTGAGAAAGTTCTGACGTTACTATCACTTGCATAAGACAGAAAGTTGGTTTTATGGAATCAGACTTAAGGCGCATTTACAACATCGCTCGAAGGAGAACGAAGATAAAAGAAATTGTGAGAGCAGAATATCTATAAAAATCTCCAACTCGGAGACTTTGCCTACGTGGGTTAGCATGACCAAACATTGAGAACATCTTTCTTTCTTTCTCTCTTTTCTTACGAAAAAAAAAATCATATACAATTTTTATTTTTGTTGAAAAAATTTGCTTGAATGAAAAAGAAAATAAGTGACCGGCCAAGAAAAATATGTCTAGAAATAAAAATATTAAAGGCGATGGTAATAAGTCAAGGTTATGAGAGCAGAATTTGACAGACGTCTTTGAGAGATATTGCATATTCGATTTAATTTGAGATATCTCATCCTTGAAAGGATTTTACGACTCGTGAACATCGTGTACAAAAATGTACCAAAAGAGCCATTTTTGAGTAAGAATCGAACTTGCCATTGTACGAGGAAGGTCAATGAAGGATAAGAGGATAGGTAATGATTGCAAAGTACTGAATGAAAGGAATATCCCAAAATCAAAGCGCAGAGCCCTAGGCAAGGTAGCGCAATAACCTTAGTTAAAGATAATATTGGCCATCTTACCAATTGTTGAAATGCACCCTGATCCATGTCGTTATGCATTGCAAATTCATTCAAAGCCTTCCATGGTTGGTAACTCGATATATCAGTCATATTTACATCAGGTCGAATTGAACCAGAATTAGGTCCGTATGGGACGCCCGAAAGCGCTGTCATGGATTGCGGAGGTGACATACTGTTGGGAGTCTGTGTAAGAGATACAGAAGAAGTAGTTTTAAGAACGTTGAATTGATGATTAATAAATTAGCGGGGTGTCAATGGCGACAAGGGGGTAATACGAAAACAACCATAGGAAGTCCCAGCAGGGTGCAAAACCAAAGGAACAAAGCTCATAATTCATCGTTACATCAAAATAATCTGAAAAATCCACCAGCGCTATGCAAGGGCTAACCCACGATTGACCCTTAAAACGTGTTCAACAGGTAATAACAATACGAGAAGATGAAGCTCAAGCGCCCAGCTCTTTTGAATAACGAATATAAAAAAAAAAATTGTACAACTAGTTTTAGCGATTCATTGATTAGACAACACTGACACGAAGGTCAGGAATGGCCATGGGCGACCATTGATTTCTAATTTCCAACATTATGACACGATCAATTGCGTAAAAACAATCTTTTCTTAGTATCCTAAACTCCCTCGAGTTATTTATATCTGTCCTTGGTCTAAGCATTTAGACCGGAAAGGACGATAAAAAAGTGGTCACCACTATGACCTCTGCAAAGGAAGCTAATCGAAGCTCATAGCTGAAATTTCTACCCAAAAGAACTGCTCAACCAAATTAACACTTTGCCTCTAAATACTGCTAATTAGCGCTACAACAACGCCAAAGTCCTTAGGGAATTATAGATGTAGATCATAAGGACTAAAGTCAGCTTAGTTGGGAGACCCCAGCGATAACTTTGAAGTAGCTTTGATAAAATTGTGATTGAAAACAGCTTGGGATTGATAAATTACAGATGAACGAATTCGTTGTATTGGCGTTTGAAGGTCGTGGGGTTTAGCGTTCGTCTTACCTGAAGGTCTTCAGATCCAACGCTTTGTTGATTTGCATTTTGCGATTTTAGGATAAAAGTAGCTTTCTTTTTGTCTTTGCATCGCTTGTTTTGGAACCAAACTCGAATAACACGAGGACTGAGTCCCGTCATTTCTACTAGTTGTTCCTTCATCATTGCGTCAGGCCGTGGATTAGCGTTGTAGCAAGTTCGTAATGTATGTAATTGTTTTTCATTTAGTACCGTTCGTACCCGTGTAGGGCGATCTGGTTTTCGTTTTGTGGATCCTTCGGTCTGAGTTGGGGTTGTCTGACCTTAAAAAGATAAAGAAAAAAAGATATGAATGCCAGAAAAATATAAAATTACTGTTGTCAAATCTACGCGCACAGATCAATGATTCACTTTTTGTCCTTGTTAAAAAGATTCGCTCGATTTTCAACATGCTCGAGGCTCCCTCCTTACTTCGATCTTTAGAAGTAAACATTTTTATCAATATGTTGTAAGAAGCGATTACTCATTTCTAAGCACAGACGATGTGACGAGTCAACAGTCACATTGGTATAATAAGGCTTTATGGGGCCGGATGTGTGTTGTATCAAAATCTTCAGCGACAATTTTCTCCTATAATAACCTTTTTAGCCCACAGTAGCGATCGGCTTCGCTTGTCTACATCAAGCCCAGAGCTTGGTATATAGTTTATATTTTCCGGGCTTGAAGAATATACACCATTTCGTGTCACAGACACTTACGAGTGTTGAAGCCCATTGAGAGCAATAAATAAACCAACATCTATGATCCTTACTGATTTGAAGGGCTTGCTTGGGGTTTGATCAGTGAGCTGAAATAGCTCCTTCAGAAACGATTGAACACATACAGCAGTGAATAATTTGAGAGAGATCATGTTCAGCTGGAGCGTCCGTAAATTGCTCAAGAGGGAGCAAATTGGAACCGCCGATAATTCCCCTTGAAGGACTTGATTGGATTTTAAAATCTCACTCAAAAAATGTATATTTGATCTGTATGGTGAAGGCAAGTTCCTAATAGTGTTATCGCACCCCAATTTGATTACGGCTCGATAACCAAGTAAGAACAAGAGACCTACCGCATAGCACTACCTAAACAACTTACCCCCCGACTGCGAGTTGCGTTGGTTATTGTTAGTCCGAGCGTGAGTTGCTTGAGCCGTTGCTGTTGCCTTTTCCACAATTTCATGGTCCTCTTTGCAAAAGAGCCCGTCTTCCCGTAGAGCGAATTCATCTCCGGGCACGAGTTGTCGACTACATGCCACACATCGAAAACAATCAATGTGGTATATTTTATTCCTCGCTCGCATCACAAAATCATTTTTGCTGAAGTTCTGCAAGCACTTCGCACACTTGGTTCCAAACAACCTGTGGGAGAATGTTGAGGTTTTAAGAAAGTAAATAGGTTGATTTGGAGAACAACTTTAGCAAATATATCTATTTCCTACTCTCGGAGTTGCTGACCCAAAACCATAAGATCTAATTCAATTTACGCACTGAACGCAGCCGTAGAAAAACTCTCATTCTACGTACTAACCAAACACTTACACGATCACAGCTTGCAATTCCAAAGAGCAGATCAAAAACCGCGAAAATAAAATGTATTCCTTGTCTCCTGCTTCAAAATACGAGAAACTTTCCCGCCTCGGCGAGCCACAATAAGCCGTAGGCGGAGTCGAGCAAATTTTACGTGTGAAATACAATTTCTGAAAGTCCAAACTTTTGATTCTTGGTGTGAAGATGGTTGTCATTAGGTACATTTAAATCTAGTGTGAAGGGTGTAATCTTTTTTTAAATGCAGTCAACAGGCTACAAAATGCCCGTAGTTTGGCAGAAGTGCATGAGTCAAGATAGCTTTGCTTCAGTTGTATTGTTGTGCTGTCAGTTCAACAATATTTTGGACTCCAGATTATTCGTAACTACAAACACGTTTGAACTCCTCAATAATGATTATTATTAGAGGAATATGACTATTGAACAAAGAATTGGCGTCCACTGAGTCCCGAATCCCGCTACCAGCAAGGGACACTCGCAAATTCCCTCACTTTAACCTCACTCACCGAACATAATCTCGTTTGCAATAGGTTTTGCCATCTCGCACAAAGCAAGTACACGTTTCGTCTAGGTACGTATGGCAGTCAGCACACTTGAGACAGCTAGCATGCCACTCTAAATCTGGAGCAACACGCAGGATATACTGGTCGTGAATCTGGGAGCCGCATCCAACACACATTGACACTCGACGTTTCTCTGCAAAGAGAACACAGGAATAACACTAGTAAGACTTCGATTGGAGCGTGACAGGAAATGCCCGCAGTGGTCGCACCAATTTTAACCACGCTGCCTTTCAATACTGAATTTTATTTGAGCGACCTCATCAGCTCAGGAGAGTTTACCCCAGTTCACGTACTTTTCGCTGTCTGATCACTCATCCTACGGCCCGCAATAATGGCTATATGCTGTGCGTTATCTCCAGTCAAGGATTACAACCAAAGCGTGTACACCAGCTGATGAAACGAATACTTCAAAATTCCGATCTCTCATGGGGACCATTCATCATGACGGTTGGCTGAAAGGTGACATCACGTGACAAACCCTGTCAATGAGCGAGTGTTTATTGGCTGGGTGGTAAACCGAAAATTTCACAAATTGGCGCCTGATGTGAAATTAGACGATTGTCATTGGATGACCACCTTTCAGCAAGTGTCAAGCTCTTTAGATTTGAAGATTAGAAACTTTGATAAGCGCAGGTGGGAAGGGGGCACAGAGAATCGAAATCTCTGTTCGGTCTCTCGAGTTTCCGAAGTCTTTCTTTCCCCAGTTGGACACACTCTGGGTGCTACACAAGACCGCAAGCACGAATCTCGAGGCCATTCGATCATACATTTGATTCTGATCGCCTGAGCGCGCGATGAACCCGTGCGAGACTAGATGAGACTGAAGGCTGTCAGCATGTAAAAGAATACCATCAAGATCATTCGTTGGACAATGACAGTCAATTATTCGAGAATTGTTTCTTGCTTTTCCACGTGGCGAGTAAAGGATCTTCTCTTAACTACATATTATAAGGAATAATAGACCCCTTGCTTGATGTTGACGCTACCGGGGAGATAGACAAGCAGAATATTCTATATTCTCTCCTCGCGCAAGCTTTTCGAAGCCTCGGGGTTTTTTATTGGCAACGTGTCAAGCTGTTTCGATGTCGTTCTCATTCATGTCATACTCTCAGAACCTCAGCAAATCTAAGTTTTGTTTTACCAATATAGCACAAATAAGACAGAGCAGACTAAACCCGTCCGTCCTGTCAATTCGCAGTTCAACTCAAGCTTAACGCAAGAATACAGATTCCTAATTAGGCGAATATACAACGCCAACCTACAAATGAAATTCTATATGTTCTTGTTAACGACTCCGCCCAATCCATCACTGATATCTAAACGGATTAGTTAGTGTGGGATTGTTAATGCGAGGCTTTGCCAATGATATTTTAACCTTGAAGAGTTGTTCCCGAACGGAGAACGTGAAAACGTCTTCTCTATTGACACAAATAGGCATGGAAAATATTTACCTAAATTCTAGTCCTATTCAATAGTTAAACAAAGAAAGTATTCAAAACATTTATGAGCCACACAAAAGAAAGAAAGCCCTTTGTTATCTCTCCTGAAGTCTTGGTTTTAAAAAACTATTGAAAGTTGTCAAGTCGTATCTATTGATCGTCTAGGGCAAGGCGAGAGTCTATTGTACGCAGAGCCAAGCTAATTTCCCTTAATAATTGGCTGTGACACTTTTGAAAGATGTGATGATCTCATTAGCGAAATGCTAGGACCCAGACTCCTTAATGTGGTTTTAACTCTCTTTTAGCTAACATTTCGGAGCTGAAGTCCTACTCAGGTACTAATTTGGCCATATAGAATCATACTGCTACCTAAGACGTTGAATTGAAGTCATGCTAGTTCAGATTAGGAATGAAACTATGATTACAAAACATTAATAGAACAGACAGCGCTGACTGCCTGACCCTAGAGGCTTTAGTGGTGACAATTTCTGAAGAGGTCATAAAGATACGAAAGAAGACAGCTCAAAAATACACGACTACCTATCAATATAAATACAATAACAAGGCCCTAGAAATCTAAATAGTCTTCAAACTTGAGTGTATTTGGCTTGGTATATAGGTGTAGAGGGAGAACTTTAAGTTTCAACACAGATAACAATTCAAAACAACTACCCACAACACCAGCAATGTCTTTCATAACCTTCTGTCGACAATGAAATGGCTATAAAAATACGCCTTTTATTTTGACTAAAAATCAACCAGTATTACTTTCATAAGAAAAGGCAACATCATTCCATGATATTTTTATCTTTTAAATGTTTTTACTACCTTTGAATCAGTTATTTGCTTTTTCAATAAAATCTAAAAATATATATTAGAAAATGTTGTCACTCAGTATACCAGTGTTTTGTGATAAAATAAATTATGAAAATGCAAAGTTTTCAATTGATGGATAAATTTAGATTGTAGTTCTTTTAAATTGTAATTCTAGCCGTGCCATCGTTTGTCATTGATAGTCGAAAAATAATGGCAAATTATAGGGTAATTTTTTTCGTGTACACTTAGTTGTACGTTCAGAAAAATAGATTCAATTCTAAAAATACGCAGAAAAATAAGAAGAATAAAATCGAAGTCAAAATAGATGGTCGATGAAAGAGAGCCATTTATTATTTAACACAAGCAGATGCTTTGCTTACGAAAAGTTTTGATCGAAGATGAGATGAATGGCACCTGGTTGACGCGATGTCAGGGAAAATATTCGCAAAACAAACTCACTAATCAGTCACCAATTAGAAACATGGCCTTGAGGAAGCAAGCTAGATGCCTTCGTTGTTGCTCGGGCAGTATGATTTCGAAGTCATCAATATTAAAGTTATAAAACAGTAAGCTTGTTAATACTAACTACGATAGATGAGCATGAATAGCAATTTTTTTACATATTATATATATATATATATATTTTTATTTTTATTTTGAGTGTGTATATATACATTTATATATACACATGTACTAAAACATATAGCCTTTTGCAAAAATTATGGCCGTTTCAAGTATATATACAAGTATTTCAAAAGTGTATCAGAAATTATGGGGTATCATCGCTGATATTTTTTCGGGTTGCCTATCATTAGGGCTTTCTGAAAATATCAGGAATGATATCCCATAATTTCTGATGCACTTTTGAAATACTTGTAAATATACTTGAAACGGCCATAATTTTTGCAAAAGGATGTATATTCTAGTATACTAACATATATATTTATGTACATATGCATATAGACACTTATAAATGTATATGCATGTAGTTGTTATATATATATATTTTTTTCTTTCTTTTTCAAATTTCAAAGTATATATCCATTATTGTTGGTGCTCAAAAGTAAACAAGGAATGGAACAAATCGATTACAAACATGCAAAGATCTCAATCATGAAGCATTCAAGAGTAACTTACTAACGAAATTTTTGCAATAATCGTGTTAAACCGTATTCTCTCATTTGTATGCACGTGCACACAAATATACGTATATATTGTGAAAAATTGTAAACTTAAGCAGTAAGTACAGCCATTCAAAAATTCAAAAATTATGGCCGCTTCAAAAATATATGCAAGTATATCAAAAGTATATGAGAAATTATGATAAACAACTTGAAGAATATATCAGGAATATCCCATAATTTCTCATATAATTTTGATATACTTGTATATATATATATATATATATATATTTGAAGTGGCCATAATTTTTGGAAATGGCTGTATATGCATATATAATGTATATAGAGAGAGACACATTAATAAACAATATACGGTAGAACATTTATTTTATCGGTCAAACAGACGTTATGAACACAGGAAAAAAGATAAGCAAATCTTTCTTAGATTTTCGAGAAATGATTGTTAAAACCTTTCAAGCAAATTATTTTTTTGAAACAATAGTTACTACAATCTGGTTGATGTGAGAGTCTGAAAAGTTTGATAGATTTACTATTAATTGATTGGCATTTTTTTGTTTTCAATTTCGAAACGTTATCATCACAATCATCATTCTTAACAAATAATAAAGACATCAATGTTATCTTTATCATCATGATTATAATTATTATCATCATCGTTAGTATTGTTGTTTTTACTATTGTTATTATAATTGTCGTTATTAATGTTTTTTTTATCTTGCTACGATTATAATTTTGATTATTATTAGCATTAGCAGTAGCAATAGCAGTAGTAGCGGCAGCAACAGCAGAAACAGTATAGCAGTAGAAGTAGCAGTAGTATTAGCATTAGTGGTAGCAATAGCAGTAGTAGCGGCAGCAACAGCAGTAATAGCAGTAACAGCAGTAATAGCAGTAACAGCAGTAGCAGTATAGCAGTAGAAGTAGCAGTATAGCAACAGCAACAGCAACAGCAACAGCAACAGCAACAGCAACAGCAACAGCAACAGCAACAGCAACAGCAACAGCAACAGCAACAGCAACAGCAACAGCAGGAGCAGGAGCAGTATAGCAGTAGAAGTAGCAGTAGAAGTAGCAGTAGTAGTCTTATAATTATTATGACCATTATTATTACCAATCGTAAGACTATTCTTTTCACGACAACCAATTAAGAAAAGTTCACCAAATGAAAGTAATTCAAAACTATCAACACAAATACCCTCTTGAAACTCAATCGTACCAGGAGCCGACTGCTGTGGACCTTTTGAACTCGAAGCACTAAATTCACAATCGATATACACCCACACTAACGAGTTTTCGAGGACCTCAATGACTTCTTTCAAGATTTTGGGACAATGATTCTTTTATCAAGTTCTGAGTCAGATGAAGTCAAAGCGGAAGGCAACTGAAACAGAAGAAATTTCGGAAAACTTATTTGAGTCTCTTTCTTTCCTTTTCCTTCCTTTCCCCTTAGTTTTTCTTATAAAAACACTTATTTCCAAACCAAAGATTTTGTTAGATTTACAGCTAATTAAGAATAGAAAAAGAAATGATTTCGGTTGGTGAGCATTAGCCTAAAAAACGAATCAGCTGCTCATCAAAAAAACGCGAAAAGAAAATATTTCTTTATTATTGAATTGAGAGATTACGAGTTCGAGACGAACACAAGCAGGAAACGACGTTTGGGAAGAAATTTCTAAATCAAGAAACACCAGAAAGAGGAAGTACAATTCAAATTTAATTTGACATTGAAAAGTTTTCCCAAAGAGGTGAAAAAGTTTCCCGAGAAACGATACATACTGATGTTCCAAAATTCAAAAAAAATCGTTATTATAAGGTTAAAATTGCCTTTATTTCCCTAATTGTTATTACCTTTTTTAAATAATTTTAGCCGTATTTTAATCCTGTTGTTAATTAAAAAAAACATCAAATCCGTTGTTCAATAACCAGCAAAAAAAATTCTGTTTCAGACCACGTTTTCTTAACGTGGTGATAAATTATAAACATACCAATATTTCTGGTGTTATTTGCCAAAACCACCAGTAGCTACTCCGCCTTTACTGTCCACCTTTAGAATGACATCGACTGCTAACTATTCGATCGCGACACCGAAAAGAACCGTTAAACTGTCACCTTTTTATTCGCTTTATTGAATAAATTTGCTGGAATAGCGATGCTGAATAAATGAAGTAGCGAGGGGGTTAATTTCAGTTCCTTGTAAATACAAATGCAATAAATCGTAGGGAATTTTCAAACGAATAAAATGAAATGATTTTTTCCTTTTGAATAAGCAATAACTGTAAAGTTACTAGGTTAGCCTTTCACCCTTTTATTGTTATTTCTCGAGAGAGCTCAAAACACGCAATTAAAAAAAAATTTGACACTATAAAAACTATAAAAATACTCTTAAAATCTTTTTTTTTTTTTAAAACCCCTGCATATTTGAGCTTCGTTAACAGTTCGTAGAAGTTCGTTTTCATTCGATGTTTTTTTGTTTTGTTGATGCTCTCCGTGTGGCCACGTTTCTTATTATTATCACAATGAAATTTGAATAGATATATCTTAAACAAAAAAACACAGGTCGTCAACGGACAAACGAGGTTTCACCAGACATATCGTTAAATCTTGCCAACATTACTTCACGATGTTTATCAAGGATTTTATCTCTGTATGGGCTCATAATTTAGTAATAATAGCCATTGTATCCTTATAAAACAAAAGTAGGTTTTTAAAATCAAAATTTGTTTGAATTTCAAATTTGACGTATATTTACATCAAAGAAGATCGCACTTTTCCCTTAAAATATTTTACGAAACCTAGCAGAAACTATTCATTTCTAGTTGCAATTTGCTAAATCTGCCATTGGTTTTATTTCTAAGGAATATTATAACATGAACTGAAATCAAAATGCTTATATGATAATGAAATTGAAATAGGTAAAAATTTATGATTGAATTTTTAAACTGATGAAAAAAAATCGATATTATTGTACTAACTATCACTGTTAGCGAACGTGAACGTTCAAAACACTCCATAGACTAGCTTTGCTGTCAAATGAAAATGAAATATGTCGGATGACATTTCATGAACTACTATGCCTTGTTTTTTATTTAAACACTCTTAGTCTTAACAACATCGCCATGTCGACAGATTTCTCTCAAAACAGGCAAAAAGAATGTGAATTTATGACATAGAAAATAGAATACAAAAATACAGATTAGTTTTACGTTTTAGTGTGGCTCGCACCTAGATATCTAAATGCACAAACTATGTGAGATAAGATAAACAAATTCTTCGAAATAAGACTTATTAGAATGCGTGCTGTTATCAGGGAAGTTTTCTGCTGCATGACATTAATGGTCATGAAAAAGATGTTCTGTGTGATCCAAACAAATAGACCCAGAAAACTCAAAGACGAAAATGGCCGCCTGCTACACATTATACTGAAAGATTTATAGCTATTCGTATTTTGGGGCTTTTGCTTTTTGGATATTGTTAGTTTTTAGTATGTTTTGCTTTGCTTTAACAATGGCTTGGCACCTGTCTTTAATGGTTCTACGAATATTCATTTCAAGTGCATGAGATTTAAAAGTAAAAAACAAATCCAAGGGTAGAATTTTCTTTTTTTTTCAGTCTTGAGAATACAGAATTTTGAACCTAGAATTGCAAGTCGAAAGGAAAGTAGAAATAAAATTGGAAAAAAAAAGTGATTTTACGGTAATTCTTTTTGGATCCCTCAGGCGATTATGCGCAGATGCAATAATTATAAACTTACGAGTTTTGGGTACACAAAAATGGTACGAAAAGAGAAAACAATAGGAGAAAAAAGCCTAGAGATTATAAGAAGGAAGTTCGTATGGCCCTCATAAAACTAAATTGAAAACAAAAATAGAAGAAAATTCAAATTCTAAGAATTCTAAGCAAATAATTACGTATACTGATAATTTTTTCTAGGCGAAAATCACAAATTTCGTTGAAATTCAATTTTTTTTGGAACGAGAAACTATCATCACAATTTTTTGGCCTCAACGTACAAATTGCAGGCATAATTATTTCCCAAATCCTGCCCGATTCTTGGTAATAAATTCTTAACTTCAAATAATTTTTTTCGTTTAATTCTAAGCATCTAATAATTTTTTTTTTCGACTACCCATACCCACCCAAAGACGAACCAGCCAGAAGGTAATGGAATTGAGCTAGACTTTAAGCTCTGGCACGAAGATAACCTTTGGTATGACTCCCCAACTCCTGACAGATGGTTGTATGTCGAAATTTGGGCAAACAACTTAAGAAGCTTTTGCTTTGAGCTAGACTTTTCTGCTGTGTTCTCTAAGCCAGATAAGAACGTCTTTTAAGAGTTTTACGTCCCTAAGCAGTTAAGACTGTTTTTCTAGATACAATTTCACCTACAATGGTGACTGGGCCGAGACTACTACGAGGAAGAAAATGAAAACGTGATTTTCGACGTTTTTTTGAGAAATCTTTGAATTGCTAATGTTATGAAGATTTATATAAAACAATAAAATGTTCAGAGGCTTGTGTTTGAAGGCCACAAAAATCATTGACTGAAAGTGTTTTCGTTATCATTGTCAAAATAAATACATCAATATTCCCTGCAGGTTTTTAGTTTCGTCCTCTAGCGAGAGTGAATCCTTGTCTGGCATCCGCATCAGAAATCGCTCTAAAAGCATATTATTTCATGACAGCGTAGAAAGGTCCTTTTGACAAAACAAATATTCCATGTTTGCACATTAACTAGAACAATTAGTCAAGTAAATTTTAAGAACTCGTTGTTTTGTATTGACTCAACGGCGTACCAGTTATCAGGCATCTATTTGTCGTTACTTACAGTACGTACCATGCGTCCAATGAAGCAAGTCTTTTCGCTGTTCTATAACCATGATAAACTCTCCAGGGAATCAGACTTCATCTGTTAAAATTTCCAGAGTACGAAAAGACTTCCTTGCAAAGTCTGAAATGATTTTTTATAGGATGAAAATGGGAGTAAAGAGGAAGTTTTAGCTGTTCGGCCTGGCTGACACTTCACCGATGCTTTTGGCCACGTTTGAATTCTTCTTGACAAAAGGCAAATCTCCTTCAAAACATGACAAAGTGACTGTCAAATACAAGTGGTTGTTATACGACCAGACAACCAATCAGGAAAGTAATATTAGTGAATACTTCGTCGTTGAAGCGGTTTTTTGGGGTTTGATTTTCAAACTTCTCGTGAGGTGGTCTTTTGGCTCAATTTGTTGCTCTCACAAACTGCAAGGCTCTGACCTAAACACTTTCACTCTAGTAAGAATTGTAGCACAAAAATTCTGAAACTCGTTTTCCTTAAATCGAATAGTTTTAGCTACCAAGAGAAACTTATATAGATTGTGAGCTAAAAAAGCAATACGTAAGGTATTGTTTTTGTCAAAGATCACTAGAGTAACAGGCAATAAGAGAGTTTGAAAAGAAACGTTTGGAAATACATTGAACGAACTGAAAACCGAAAGTAAGCAAGATTACTTTTGAGTTTCAAAGTATTTAGAAAGTATTTTAACATTAAAATGCTTTTTGAATGGATTCCCACACTCCATAAACTCTTCATAGGAGAATCCCATCATCTCTTTGGAAAGGAATAAGAAACAAAACAAACTAATCCAGATAAATGAAAGACTTGAATCGTCAAAGTGGAACAAGAAATCGGGTTCAAATGTCATAAAAAATCGACTTCTTTCATGAGCAAAAGTAAGTGCTGCGTGCTTTATTTGATGGCTAGAAAATAAAAAGGATCGCAGAGATAACAATTCTTTATTTTGTGGTGGCTAGATGTACAAAAAGCCAGCCCTTTTAGCCACCATCTGTAATCTGCAACCCATTCTTCGCAAATCTAAGATTTTTCTTATAATTAACAACTCTTGATTAATGAGAGTTGTACGAGATGAAAAGCAAGTTGCTCTAGAAACAACCAGCTATCGTTAAAAAGCTCTTATTTTTTGTTGACCACAGAATGGTCTCTAGCATTTTGTGAAGACGTTTAAGAAGATATTGAGGTTTTTGTACTAGGGAGGAAAAAGCGTTGGAACAAACAGGTGGGGTAATTTAGGATTAGCAAATTGTCACCAAGTACACCAGTGAACAAAGAATTTTCTCGTTGAAAAAGAAAGAAATATAATGATAGGTGGAGTGTTTTGTGTTCCTCAAGGAACTGTACAGCTTGGCAAGTGTTGTCTTCACGCTCTCACACAAACATCTTCGGATTACAACTATTACAATGAAATGAAAATTCTGTTCAACCACTTTGAATCTAGCTGAAGTCAGGCTTGCCTAGTAAAATGTGGTGAAGCCGTGCCGTTTATTGGTTTTTCATGTTGTTTTAACGCAAAGCACTAGAGACATTTTCTACTTCTTTACATAATACAAGTCTTGCTCGGTCTTTATTTTTGCCCTTTTGACTGCAAAAAACTCCAAAACAATTGATTTTATTTTGTCAACCCTGATATTCTGTATCGAATAATCGTAATTCTAACGACATGGGGTGGAGTAGATGGTATTTCTCGTTCTTCAATAAGATAGCATGTTCTTTGACCAAAACGTTAGCTGTCAGGCACTATGGTCTTACAATATTTATCGCAGAAAATAAGACGTTGAAATCAAGTATTACAACTCATACGCAAGTGTAGATATCTAGACCAATATCTAAGAAAAGTGTTGTCGAAGACATGTCTCTTATAGGAATGACAATCAAGTCAACATAGAAGTTGGGTCGTAAGGAACCCATGCGATAAGGGAGCTTAGGTAAAGCCTTCTTAATTCGCGGACATTACTAGATAGACTCCCCAGTTGGGTATTTACTTATTGCCTATATCAAGAATGAGAGAGAAGTCGTTGTGCAACAATATATACAGTTATCTTGACGGGTTTATTTCAATTTTACGGATGATATTAAGGACATCTCTGGTGCCTCCTTCTTTTTAAACACTTTCCTTTCAAGAAGTGAAGATTAGCGATCGAGGAATCTCAACCTCAACAAATTGCCTACGAAAACTCGGAAGAGCTAAAAAAAAAAAAGAGATATTTGCTGTGGAAGAGCAAAGGAAACGAAAAATTAAGCCTAAAATTGATTATTTCAAGGTAGATTTATTGAGATATTGATCATGGACGCTCTATCTGGCTCGTTTGTTGTTGTATTGTTGCAGTGGGCGTCGAACATTGAGATACACACGTCAAATACAAATCAGGCGGTGATTGACAATCCATTCCGAAGAAGAAAATAAGAGAGAGATTTTTCCCCTGATTGTTACCGAATGGGAAAAAAAGATTTTCCAGCAGATATTGGTGTATGGAAAATGGCCCAGCTGAGGTGCTGTGAGAAATTCGTTGTTGTTGAACGAGCGACCAATATCGCTTCCAACACCTCGAACACCGTACTTTTCTGAAAGCAGGGTTATCAGTTACATTGTTTGACCGAGCAAAATTAATTTTCAACAGCTTGGCACGCTTTTTAAAAAATCCATTCTACCAAACCACTGAATAGTAGAGATTTAGTCCATTTGCTCCTTTTCAGATATTTTTCTATTTACGGCAGATTTTGCGTCATGAAAGAAACAGAACGTATAATTTCAGGAGAACGATTTTTGCAGCAAAGAGTACTTTTTAATGGTTTTTCTTTACGGTTTCATGAAGTCTTTGTGAAAAGCGTTTAGAATTTGGTTTAAAGTACTTGTCAATAGCGACTTACGCATTTTCCATTAAGGATTTTCCTCCAACTGCCAAAACAAAGTGTGTGTTTTCCTTTTTGTCGCGTTTGCAAGTTTCTCCCTTTTAGTCAAATGGATCTTAAGTATGTATTGACTTCGGTATGAAACCCGAAACTCCGCTAACGAGAATCCCCCCTCCAGCTTTTCAAAGTCTTAGAAGCTTCGGCATAGTTTATGGAATAAAGAAACTGACATGGACGAAAAGCTACACAGAAACCTATCCGCGACAAAATACCCTGAAGCCGAAATGGGACGCTCGCAGGCTTGTCAAGGTAGACATCCATCAAGCACAAAGCACCAAGAAGCGAACTCAAAGAGGATTCGGAAATCCAAGACTTGCTTGCACTTAGCGAATCACCGGTTATATCAGCAAGACAATAATGGGAGACAATAAGAATGTACAACTTAGAGTGACTCCCGTCAGAGTTGTCTTTGAATTCAACACAGCATTTTCGCGCGCTAACTTTTAAGTCTTCAGTTGCCTACCTTCATTGCTTTCACGCCTGGATAGGTTGGTTTCTCTCATATTTCTGATAGACCACGAGTTTGTGATTGTGGGATTGGATGTTCGACGATCAAGAACTCGCCAGGAGTGTCTATACTGGTTCGCAGGATAGTATCCTCTGATGACTAAATGACCGATGTTGTTGGTGTCATGCGAAGTGATCGATTTGGGCGGGCAAATGCATTCAATTCGAGGTCCCCGCCTGGGGGAGTTTTAATTGTGTTTGTCCACATACTACCTTTATCTTTATTTCACTAACGGAAGATCAATTACAATCCATGTAGTTTGAGCTATTTTTCTATTTCACGAACGGCCTTTCCGTCGTGTGATATATTGGGAATTATGTAAAGAGAACGATCCTTAATCAACAATCATATAGACCTGCCATTACTTGGTGAATTCCCCGATGTCTTTCATGTCTTTCTTTCTGTCCACACAGTCATTACGACTATTCTGTTGTTCTTACAACATCCCCAAACTTTATTACATTCTTTGTTCTTCACGTGATGTACATTTTCAACACACGACACCAGGGATCTATTCACAAAAGGTCTGGCTTTTTTTAGAGCTACCATTCTCAAATCTCAATATCTACATTAAAAAAGATATCGAGTTCCAACACAAAATTCCAATAGTAAAATTAAAAATTCTCCACTTCTGATATCGATTTCCAAGTTTTCTCGTTCATCGAGAGAAATACTTCTCTGTTACGAAAGCTATCGAACTCCTTTAAATGATTGTATGTATTTATCGTGGGTTTTGATATTGCTATCGCCCCATTCGCACATCTAGCGTGTTGCTGAAAAGGGGTGGTTCGATAGCTTCCGAGCCGTCTTAAATAAATAACTTCAAATTGGCTTGTTCAGGAAACCCCCAAATGGGTTGGGCACGGAAAATCAAGCTTCTTTTCCCTTTTCAATTATAATCCTTCAACTAAATGACAGCCAAATCAGTCTCAAAAGAAAGAAAATATCGCGTCAGTCATTCCTTCTTCAGGAAAAAAAAAATCTTTTTGAGGTTAGTTTTTGAAGGACTTTGTCCTCAAGGTGTTTTGTGATTTTACCGCCACAACTCAAAGATATATTCGAAGCAATGTTCTCCATTAAGAAGAAATGGGTTCGTCATAAATCATATATTCAAGAACCAGGGAATCAAATGTCCCTTTACAAGCATTTTCGGGCGTCTGTAATAATAGTAAACCATCGTACGCCGTCGACTGTTGTGTTGCCATAGTAGGTTAATGGGTTCTGAGCCGATTTCTATCTTATCTCCTTTGACTACTCCCAGCGATAACATATACGCTGCCCGAGCGAATCTCTTTTCACCATGGAAAGTACATGGACAGTCTGAGCTTTGTAAACTTATCTGTCAATGAGTAAATCTTTAACTGTAGGCTTATTGCAGTCTCCTAGCACGACCATTAGCTCGTCTTTATCTATCGCTGTCCAACGTTTCGCACGGAGATAATCGGGAATTCTCAATCCTAACTTATTATCTTCTATCAAACAATTAGAAATGGCTGAGAAAATCTTCTTAACTAAGACACAGTTCAAAAACTAGGTTTAGCGTTTAACGGATTAAGGCTGGGATATTTTTTTTCAGGTTGACTCGAAGCGGGCATTTGCTCGAAGCTTCTAAGGAGCTTTAGAGAAGCATTTCAAAACACTCGCATTTTGAGCCTCATGCGAAAAGAAGCTTACGAGGAATAAAGGAAAAAAGAAGAAAGATCAAGAAGAAAATCAGGAAAGGAAAAGCTTCTGCAGATCGAAAAATCTCTAGGTAATTCTGAAAGTTAAATTGAAATAGAGAGGACATTATGCGGTGAATTGAATATGGGGTTTGCTGAGAAGTATCGCCCTGGAGGCGTCAACACCTTGCACCTAGAAGCAAAAACCTTTCTCGCTCTCGTACGAGTTTGCTCCCCAGGGAGCTTGAATCTTATCTTTAAACTACGAATCTGCTTTCTGAATTCATACAGGTGATGTAATCACATAGTACACGAGGATAACTTGTTTAAAATAACTTTAAAATCAATCAGGAAAATCCTTAATTCTCATCGCTCCATAATCTCTGCATGATACCAATACATACATATACATTTACCATCTTTTTTAACCACTTTTTTCCACACCATTCCTTGAAAATAAATTCCTTAAATCATGTAGCTAGCTAGCTACTGTATTGTAGTTCTGGATATATTTACTTTGCTTTTCAATCGAATTTTAATATCGTGTTCCCTATCTACGATACGTGCTCATTATTTGCAATGTAACAAACATGTCATTAAGCAAATACGAAATAAAAAGTATTTATTAGCAGATTGAAAAATGAATATATTGGCAGATTTTCCTAAACCCATTAGGGGTATGTATTCGTACGATTCATGTGTTCTGTGATTAGGCGAGTGAGTTTATGCAGATCATGACTCTACAGGCGGGAATTCCTAAGAATTACAACATAAAATGAGTTTAATGCTTTTGGAACGAGGGAAAATCCCAGCAAGCGCTCCTTTTACGTGGAGACATTTTGCCCTGCGAGAAATTAAAAAAAAATGATCAACTTGTAATTTTTTAAGAATGAAACAAAAGTGGTTAAATTTAAGAATTGTGTCTAACTATCAGCCCCAGGAATACGGGCGATTTCTATGTACGATTACTTTACTTTTACTACAGACCCCAAGACTAATGCCCGATCGTTTTTGTACAATTTGATTACACCGAAGTCCACGAGGCCAGGTGGTGTAATTTCCAACGGGTTGCTCATGTTCCATTTCCTCGATCGTGCAAGGAAATTCAATGATAATTCTAACACAGACTACTTTTGCTTGGCGTCTCGCTTACATCCGATACCGATCGAGAGCCCAAAGGTACTAAGAGCCGAGACACTTTGCTTCCAAGCCAGACAAAACAAAACAAACAAAATACAAAACAGGGCTTTCTTTTCTTGACTTTTCAATACTGCAAGTGGCAATTTAGTGTACTCCAGTTTGTTTCTTAGTAATGGATGGATTGAATGAAGAATTTGATAACTGTTTCATGAAGTATAGTAAAATGAGCTGCTGATGCGAACAAAGAGAACATATGCACAATAGTTGAACTTTTGCAGATTCAAACGCATCTGCCTCGATCGAAAGTTCGTGAATTTTCCCAAAAATAGGAAAAATTTCTTATAGAGTCATTGCAAAGAAATTACAAAACAAGACTTCTTTGAATGAGTGAAAAGTGAATGAAAAATTTAAAAAAAAAGATGGAAACGGAAGACCAGAGGGTTTTTTTGTATCTTTTTGGCCTGGGAAATCTAGGAGTTAAATAAAGCTCAATAAAGCACCAGAAAAGTACACCTCTGGTAAGAAAATAAGGTTTTCGTGATGTAACTTCAATTACGGTTGTAATGTTTGCGACAAGTGTAAAGTTTTTATTAACTAATACTACCTCGGTCTAAGGACCCGACCAAAACGCTAAGTGATATTTGGAATTCAGTCTTCCATACTAAACGACACGTAATGTACTTTGAAGCAAAACGGACGCGAACAGGCGTAGCTTATAGTCAGATGTTCGAATTTTTTTTCTTCGGTTTTTGATTGAAATGAAAAGTGGCTCTCAATTAGAAGGGTTTGGAAAAGGTTAGCCGAAGTGGAAAGAACAGGAAAATGAAATAAAAGGAGATCCAGGGGGAAATAGTGGGAAAAAGAAAACTGGAGAGGAAGAAAGGGAGGTAAGGGAGGAAAGAAATGAACAGAAAGAAAGAAAGAAAGTATGAATGAAAAAGAGGTAACGAAAAAGGTGAATGAAAAAGGAAGGAAGGAAGGAAGGAAGAAAGAAAGACAGAAAAAGAATGTGAAAGAGAGAGAGAGAGAGAGAGAGAGAGAGAGAGAGAGAGAGAGAGAGAGAAAGTAGAGAGAGGGAGGGGAGAGAGAGAGAAAGAAAGAGAAGAGAAATAGAGACTAACGAACAAAATAAAAAGGGACGGAAAAATGGGAGAACGAATAAAAGAAAAGAGAAAAGATGAAAAAAAAACAGGACAAAAATAGAAAAGAAAGAAGAGACGATGATGGCAGTTCAGAAATTTCATACAAAAAAGGTTCATTCTTTCGATTTTTCTCTTCTTCAATATTACCTAATGTTCTTAAAACCTTAAATACTAGACAGATTTCTGGGAGAACAGACTAACTGCAACGCCAACAATTTCTACATTTAAAAATAGATTTTATTATATTCTTGTTTGTTTTTGTTAATCTTTTTGGCACCAAAGAATACTGATCTCCTATCCTCCACAATAGAAAACAGACACCCTATTTTCATATTTGGATTAAGTCTCAATCTAAGCTCCCTACTTCATGGACAAGTGAATCAGTTTGATGGCAAATGACAAGTCTTGTGAGCCCTTTACCACGAAGTCATGGTGATCTATGGTGAAGTCTATACCAAATGTAATGTTCGATATTGGACTTCGGCGCGTTTAGGTGTGCAGTCTAAGAACACCATCATGGTTCTAGCCACTCACTAATTAAACGAACGAGATCGAGTATTTTTAATTCAGACTAATAGTAATAGTGTAGCCAGGTTTTTTTAATGGAAGGCAATAAATCATTGTTAACGTATATGGTGTAATTTGATATTGGGAGAGAGTGATTTATACGTTGCTTTTTATGGACTTGGGAGGGGAAAAGGACGAAAGAGGAACAATAGAAAAGTATGCAAATGGAAGAGAAAGGAGTGGAAGAAAAGACAACGAGGAGAAAAGGATTAAGCGTCGATTTTTGTAGTGAAGAAAGAACAAGGAGAGAAAAGGAAGAGTGAGAAAATGAACGAGAATGAGAAAAGAAAAACTAGAAAGACAGGGAAGAGAGGAGAAAAGTGTTGAATTTGATAGAAAATATGACGATAATAATTATAGGATCGAATTTTAGAAATTAATAGAAAAATGAAATGGTAAGATGAAATTGAAAATTGAAAATGAATTGCAAAAAGAACAAACTAAGAAATGAAAAAGTGAACGAACAAATGAACAATAGATACATGAAATGAATTGAATGAACGAATGAATGAACGAATGACCAAATAAATGAATGAATGATTGAATGAACGAATGAATGAATGATTGAATTAATGAATTAATGAATGAACGAATGATTGAATGAAGGAATGAATGAATGAGTGATTGAATTAATGAATGAACGAATGATTGAATGAAGGAATGAATGAATGAGTGATTGAATTAATGAATGAACGAATGATTGAATGAATAAATGAATACATGAAGGAACGAACGAACGAATGAACGAACAACTGAACGAATAACGAACAAATAAATGCCTGAATGAACGGGAAAAAAACACGAACGAAGTGAATTAAAGAGAATATGAGAGTTTTACGAGATATTTTGTAAGATGAATTTCTTCGAAATTAAACCCAGAAATGATCAATTAAATACATGAATATCTATAGGGAACGAATATTATAATTATAAGCCTTCACGAAAATATCAGATAGGATAGAAAACATTCAAAAATTATAAAATACAATGTATACACAAAAATAATACAACGAAGTTAAACAAACCAAGTGGATATAAGTGCTATCGCAACAAGATAAACATATCCATTTTATGAATCTATTGTTACAATCTTCGAGTAAAATAAAAACCAAATAATCACTTGATCATCAAGAGTTCGACCCACTCCAATGTTGATTCTACG
Organism: Anthopleura xanthogrammica; assembly: GCA_964019055.1. Classification (NCBI taxonomy): domain Eukaryota; kingdom Metazoa; phylum Cnidaria; class Anthozoa; order Actiniaria; family Actiniidae; genus Anthopleura; species Anthopleura xanthogrammica. Next base: position 11,182,405 of record OZ025217.1, read on the forward strand.
TTTATTAAGATTTTCGTATTCTTTGTCATAAAACGACCGCAAAACGTCAGGGTTGTCAGGCACAGATTTGGTGCTCGAGGTTACATTTACTTTCTTCGAAGAAAATTAGTGTTGCCATAGTGATTGTTAAGTGCAACTGAAAACGTTAAAACAAGTTCTCGAGTCAAAAAGTTATTATTAACAAAGGTTTTGTTCAATTATAATAGAAAAGTAGAAATTGAGTAAACAGTGGAATTGTGTTTATTCTGAGGCTTCAAAAGTGTAATTGTTAAGTAAAGTAAAGTAAAGTAAAGTAAAGTCTGTTGGGTTAGAAGATGGAAAGATGAAAAATTTCAGCAATAAAACTAGATTTTTTTTTTCAGAAAAAGGTTCATATTGAGATTAATATTGAGTTTTTTGTCAAATGAGCAGCAAAAAAGTTTAGAAAGAAGTATGAGGAGAAAGACCTCTGATAAGCGACCACTGTTTGTCTGAAAGCAAAGATGGTCGGTTTGAAGTAATCAAATGTACGAGGAGAAAGACCTCTGATAAGGGGACCACTGTTTGTCTGAAAGCAAAGATGGTCGGTTTGAAGTTATCAAATGTATGAGGAGAAAGACCTCTGATAAGCGACCACTGTTTGTCTGAAAGCAAAGATGGTCGGTCTGAAGTAATCGAATGTATGAGGAGAAAGACCTCTGATAAGGGGACCACTGTTTGTCTGAAAGCAAAGATGGTCGGTTTGAAGTAATCAAATGTATGAGGAGAAAGACCTCTGATAACGACCACTCTTTATTTGAAAACAAAGATAGTTGGCTCGAAGTAGGTCAAGTATATAGGGAGAAATACCTTGATTAGCGACAACATTTGTATCTGAAAGCACTAGTGGTCGGTGAAGAGTATAATATCTCCTAATTAAAACGAACCAAGTCTTGTTTTAAAGCAAGATTGGACGGCTAAAAGTGGCTCAACTTTAAAGCCCTCCTATAATCGACCCGGCACTCATTTCTGTATCGAGTTTACTATGAGAGTGACATTGTAAAACTAAACATTATCACACACATGCACAACTGATATTGAGAGAACATCTATGAGGGAGGAGTTTGAATGAAGAAAAGAAAGCTAGCTTATTTTTTTACGAGAAAAAAAAGAAAAACGAGAGTGTTGTGAGGGAAAAAATTGAGAAAACAAGATTTCGATTCACGAGTAGTGTTGTAAATCAAGGGAATGAATCCTGGGTAGAATGACTTGGTAACATGCCACGATTGCAAAACAACACGAGGAGAATAGAATAGCCAACAATTCGCTGCAATTGGCAAAGTTATACTGAGAAATTTATTTGCAAGATACAATCTTAAAAAAAAAGAAAAAAGTCTAATATAAAGAATATTAGTTTTAAGAATTAACCAAGAAAATTTTTATTGAGAAGAAAGTCGAAGGTGAAGGAAGATGAATATTGAGACCAGACGATGAAGAAACTGTTTGGAAATGTGTTGTGATTTTAAATGTGATTCAGTGGTTTTATCGAGGAAACTTTGAGGATAAAATTCAATAATTCACTAAATACTTTTTTTGAAAACTAGAACGTGAAGACGAAGAATGCGATAGAAAAAGAGAACTAACTTTACTGGAATTTCAGTAAATCTGCACGTGATAAACTCTCCACAAAAAAACTACATTTAGTGACATCGAATCTATATTTTTTACGAGCCATTTTTAACTTTTCCACAAACAGCACATATATAGTAATCTGTTATTGTTTTTTAGTGTTTAGCATATATCTTCAGGGAAATAGTTGTAAAATTAATATTGGTCGAAATATTTCCAGACGATTGATGGCCATATGTTGAATATGTAGTTATACTAGTGAAAACCATGGATAAAAAAATAACTTTTTGCTGGCATTTTATGACATCATAGCTTCATAAAATGAGCACTAAATAAAGATTAAATTAAATTACGAATAAAACAACAATAACAACAACAACACTGATAATAATACTAATAAAACAGAAAAAACAAGATAAAGAAGAAGATGAATAGGTTGAAGAACAACAACAATAATTAGAAGGGGAAGAAGATGATGGTGAAGAAGAAGAAGAAGAAGATAGAGAAGAAGAAGATAAAGAAGAAGAAGAACAAGAAGAACAAGTACAAGATGAAGAAGAAGAAGATGATAAAGAAGAGGAAGAAGAAGATAAAGAAGAACAAGTACAAGATGAAGAAGAAGAAGAACAAGTACAAGATGAAGATGAAGAAGAAGAACAACAACACCAGTTAGAAGAAGAAGAATCATAAACCAAAAATAATTGACATGAAAATAATAAGCAAAGCGAAAATCTAAGATGAATATGAAAGAAAGAAGACGTCGTTTCGTTGTTATCTCGTGACAACATCCTCAGGTCAGTCAGAAATGAACGCAAAAAAAAAAAAAAAAAGAGCTAAAATCAACTGAAAAATTAATAATAAGCCAATCTGTTGTATTATCTTAAATTGGACTTGAATTGATAAGAAGAATAACACGGAAAATCAAAGAAAAGAAAAATAATATCAAATCCACACAGACTTCATTTATCAATGGGGGAAAATAGCAAACAAACTTAGAAATCTATAGTTTGATACAAAAGTATCAAAACATCACGTTGTTTGTATAATCAAACGAAACAGTGAGGTTTCTACTACGTTTCGGTTACTTAAAAACTCACAACATTGAAAATATCAATTAAATATTTCACCGGATACAGGATATTGAGACGAAATTATAGCTTCGCTGAGCAGTAATGTCCTCTGCACGTGGCTAGAGTACGATAATTCCCAGAGAGTTTACGAGTTTGATTCCTGTTTTTATTTCTTAAAGACTTTCCTCGGAAAAAAAATAAATTGGTTTCTTTAGGAATAGAAATTAATTAAAATAATGCATGTTTGAAGCATTCTTCTTTTTTACATATTTTTTAAAGTTTTGGTATTTGCTAGTTTTTCCTTTCTTTCTTTCTTTCTTTCTTTCTTGTAGATATTTTTTTTCGTTTTTCATTCATATTTTACTTATTTTCATACTTCTCTTGTTCGTTCGTTCGTTCGTTCGTTCTTTTTTTTTTCTGTCTTTCTTCCATTCTTTCTTCCTTTCAGTTTCCTTCTTTCTTTCTCTTTTATATTAACTATCATTTTTCTAATTTATCTCTTTTCCACACTCTTTCTTAAAGTTCATAACTCATTATTTTCCCCTACCTTTTCTTCCCTTCCAAAGTAAACTCCTGGACACTTTCTTGACGAAAAACATGATTGGCAAAAGTCTCCACTATAAACGACCATTATAGCAGTAGGTACTACAACCCTTCTTGTACTGCACCATCTTCAATACTAATATATAATCTAGTAGTAAGAGCTTAATCTAAACTTAAATTAAGTACACACAATAGGCTAATCTTAAAAAGAATTTTCTATTTGCAAATACGAACATTAAAACCTGCTACTAATGGGAAAAAAAACATAAGATGAAAATTGAATTTTACCCCTCTCTTAGTCTATTTCTAATTTTGTCGCTAAAATTGTACACATTGATTTAAAGCTTACCAGTAAAATTCATCACAACGATAATGCTTGTAAAAATCGGGCTTCCTTTCAAGTTCCAAGTCAAATGTAACTCCGTGAACAGTCGGTGTACATACATTAAGTGCTTAAGTAGATCGTAAGAATTAAACAGTGCAAATACTGAATTCTTGTCAATCTTTGTGTTGAAAGAGCTAAAGCTATCAATTTTAGCGAGAGCTTTCGCAGGTGGATAAAGTAAAGCGATATATTTACTAAAAAGGAGAGAGAGAGAGAGAGAGAGAGAGAGAGAGAGAGAGAGAGAGAGAGAGAGAGAGAGAGAGAGAGAGAGAGAGAGAGAGAGAGAGAGAGAGAGAGAGAGAGAGAGAGAGAGAGAGAGAGAGAGAGAGAGAGAGAGAGAGAGAGAGAGAGAGAGAGAGAGAGAGAGAGAGAGAGAGAGAGAGAGAGAGAGAGAGAGAGAGAGAGAGAGAGAGAGAGAGAGAGAGAGAGAGAGAGAGAGAGAGAGAGAGAGAGAGAATAAACAAAAAAAAAAGCGACACCTTTTTCGCTAATATATATAACTAGGTCGTTTACTGCTTCATCTAAGATGTTTCCTTAAATAAAGATTCAACACATAACAAGCTAACTCAAGAATAAGGAGCGTAAAAACTTCACTTAAAGCAGATAAAACACATCTTCTACCATTACGATAACCGAGAGGGCGTGTGTATATATATACAACGAAAAATAACATGTTCTGAAAGGCAAAAAATGGCTGACATCAAAATATCTTCGAGCAAAAACCAAATATTGTTCATTTAGAATTTTTGCTGCAGAGAAAATATATTTATTTTCAAGATTTTATATCAATTCTCATTAAGAAATTACGATGTGATTAGGGCTTAGGCGAGTGAGAGGGATAACTCTTGCATAAGGAGGCGAGAGGCGGTACAATGTAGAAAGTGCTTCGTGCCTGAAGGGGATTTGTCAGGCAATTTCTACATTATAATGATGGCGAAAAAAAGAGTTGCTCGAAATTAGTTGTAAATTCTTCATTTCTGATCACTGTACTTAGTACTTTCATCTATCTATTGAGACCAAAAACCATTATCTGAGCTATAGAGAGTGCACTTTAATGCTTAGCGTAATAAATTATTTTTTTGACAGGCTGAAAATGAGTTTTAGATGAAGGCACGGCTACGCAGCTTCAAGGTGCCGAGTTGACGATTCAAAAAACAGTGCTGACTTCAGTCTGTGGTGAAAAAACTTATCTTGAATTATAGAGAGTCATTCAGAAGGCTAAACCAACATGTTTTACCTATTGTAGTATTACCTATTGTAGCCAATACATCTCTTTTTGTAGAAATACAGAATACTTTTCTTTACTTTACATAGTGAATTCCAGCTCGAGTCATCGCGGTAAATTATAACGAGAGTCTTTTAGAAGCCAAAACCAGGCTAAGCCAACATTGTTTACCTATTGTAGCCAATACATCTCTTTTTGTAGAAATACAGAATACTTTTCTTTACTTTACATAGTGAATTCCAGCTCGAGTCATCGCGGTAAATTATAACGAGAGTCTTTTAGAAGCCAAAACCAGGCTAAGCCAACATTGTTTACCTATTGTAGCCAATACATCTCTTTTTGTAGAAATACAGAATACTTTTTCTTTACTTTACATAGTGAATTCCAGCTCGAGTCATCGCCGTAAATTATAACGAGAATTTAAAGAAGCGAACTAAGATATCCTAAAATATTTTAAGACTTGATAATTTCTTTTTTCAAAATTACAAGCTAGTGTGTAGATTGAAAGCAAAAGTGTGACCAGCTTGATTTGAAAAAAGTGTTAATAATGTCAATGTATTTTTTTGCTTTGTTTTACTTTTTTACCGTAAAAAATCTTTAACAACGATAAGGATAAGATCAGAAATGGCCGAGATCACAATTTCGAGTGCCCCATTTTTTCTTCTTTTTTGCTTTTCCCCCGCATATTTGTCGGTGTTTTTCGACAAAAGCACATGCCTAACGTTAGCTTTAGTCTCTGACGAAGCCATCGGTGCTGGCATAATTTGATTTACGATTTAACATTCTCAAAAACACAATAAACACGCGACTGGGAAAAGCACAGCTGATGGACTATATTTTGAAAAGCTTGGCTTCAAAACAAAAAAAACGCTTAGAGGCCCAATATTCTTATGATGGTCTAATTAGACGAAACCTGTGGTGATAGAAAATCGATCTGGAAGAGATTTATCTTTGCCAAGTGACATTACAGAGAACTGGAATTCTAAAATAACAGACATCGGCGAAAGACAAAACATCGGCCGCATCATGTCCAAGTTAAACTCACTTGGACGATGTTTTCAGTTCGAAACAAAATCTCAATTGTATACACATCATTCCTAGTCCAGGTTATTGATCAACAATTATTTATAGGTTAAAATAAAAGTTACTGTCTGCTTGGAGAATTATCAGTGGTGCTTGTTGTGCAAGGTATATAGGTGATTATTAGATTGTCACCACGTTAAGTTTCTGATTGATTTATCAGATGGTAGGTGTTTGTTGTTCGTTCGTTTTATCTTGGAAGGGGTTGTTAATTGATGTATTGTTTTGTGGTTAATGGACTGGATTGATTGATTAACTGATTGACTTTACTGTACTGTCTGTCTGTCTGTCTGTTTTGTCGAGTCAATTAAAGAAGGTCTGTTTGCACGTGAATGGATGAGTGAATGGGATAGATGGATGGAGGAAAGGATGGAAGTATGAATAAAATAAATGAATGTATGGATGGAATGAACTGATGGATGGATGAATGAACTGATGGATGCATTGGTTGGGAATGAAAAATGTGATGGATGGAATGAATGAATGAATAAATAAATAAATAAATAGGATGTATGTATGGATTAGAGGGATGAATGAGGAAATAGAATTATGGATTATATATGTTATATACGCAAATAAAACAATTCAGATAAATTCATAAAATGCAAAAAATCCCTAATTTCAAAGTCCACTAAACACTTCAAGTCCTTCAAGACAGTCCATGACCTAATGATTTCAAATAACCAAAGAATAAACATCTTCCAAGAACCAAGCGAGACCACTCCAGTTATTCTGGCTTCAAATTGAGTTTTTATGATAAAAAATTCCAAGCTATGCAACAGATTTTCATAAAATATTACAAAAATCTCTGTCTCTCTCTCTGTCTCTCTTTTTCTCTAAAATTATCAAATCTTCCCACATTTTGCAGGACTAATTAATCGACAAACTTAACAAGATATTTTAAAATAATTCATAATCTTTTGAGTAAATATTTAATGACGACAATTATGTGAAAAAGCGTTATCTTTTATGATCTTAAATCCACCGCATTTTTTCAATTTTTTTGCTAAGGTTGTATTCCCATTCGCTTCGTTTTTTAATATTACATTAACTGTATAATGTTTTTTTAGTTTTTTCGTGTCAGTATTCTTCCATTTGGACTCCGCGATTCTTGACAGGTTTGTGAATTTACACTTGGTTTTCTAATGCATGGTAATTTTTGGTACATTCTGTAGTCGCACAGTTAAAAAAGGAAGAAAAGAAAAGAAACGAAACGAAAAAGCGAGAAAGAAGTGAAGAAATAGCAAAGGAACAAGCAAAAGTCTAACAGTGCTCAAAATCTGTGTAAAAATGTAACTGTTTTTCTCAAGATAAACCATTTCAAAGTTAATAATTTATCACGACAGCCGGTGCATTGGAGTTCAAGAAAACAGTTCTATAACGTTAAACCACCACAAGAATCGCCACAGAAATATAGGAACTAGCAAATGAATCGTGTAACATCACTGATACGTGAGATTTAAAACTCGTTCTGACCGGATGCTTGGCAATTTTACTGACACAATTTTACCTCTGCAACGCTCATTCTCATAATTAGTTTCCGAACGGCTGGGTTTTAAATTCTAGACCCTTCGAGTCAAAGGGATGAATATATCGTTTTCTTTTTCGCATTGATTTCTAAAAAGCTATGCGCTGTTGATATTTAAAATGACAGAACAAAAACACCAGTTGGGAGTCCAAGGTGGTTAATTCTTTCAATATTATCGTTCGCCTAGATAAAAATATCTTGAGGTTGAAATAAATAAACCGCTAGGGGAAAGCCAAGATAAAGGCAGGAGTCGAACCAAAAGATATAATCTTTTCCATGCTCTAAGAAACCTTAGTTCTGTTTAATAACAGAATGATAAAAATTTGATGGGAAAAAATTGTCATTATTCAGAAAATTTGAATCAAACAAGCTTTTCCTCTTTTTTCTTTATCTCAGAAACCTACCTAATGCATTGATTTAGTCCCTAAAAATCGTATCTTGGAATTTGAATTGAATTCTATGACATTCATAACATTTGGAAAGTCTAATTCATTCAAGAACTTTGAGAGCCGACCTTGGTGACCCTATGTACGTTTAATGAATTTGAGTCGGAGATAGAAGAGGATAACTGATGAGGATAGTATAACTTGTAGGCGTGCACACGCTAAGACATTTTAGACATCGTTAATATTATGTTAAAATTCGCGATATTGGCCTCCAATGCTGTCACGCAGCAACAGAAGCATACTCAATAGCAGAGGAATGAAGAAAGTATCGCTAGATTAAAAGTTAAGTATTAAAGTGTAAAATTTTCAGGCACCTACCTTGGACGTTGTGGGTTTCCATGCTCTAGGTCGTGCTGTGTTGATGTTGTTGGGGACACTGTGGGTGTTAATCTGTGGACAATGAAGCCAAGTCAATCAAGATAGGGTCTCTTTGATAACCTGATCAGTGGGTGGGTGGGCCTCTTGGAAGACGTACGTCTATCAACGTATTTAACTTCACTTTTCTAAGTCTAAGGCGTAAAGCACTGGGCATGAAGAAGAGTGCAAATAAACAGGGTTCGAAGAGTTTCCCCTTTTAAGGATGGTCGAATTTATCCGTTTTCTTCACATCGCCCCTTCCATCGTGGCGATAGGGCATTGTGTTGCTAAAGATGACCTAGTGCGAGCCTTGTGAATTCGAATGTGAATTTTCTAAATGATTAAGCCTGCAGGCAGGCAGATGGTTCGCTAATGCAAAGCCGAACAGCTGGGAAACAATAGAAGCTAAGACTAACTCTCTCGGGGAATCGAATCACTAGATCACATACTTCGTTCTTCGAATTAATCCAGCTCACTGGCCAAAAACAAATGAACTCTATAAAGATTTCACACCGAGAAAAATGGGGCAAAAGTGAAGGAAAACAACAATGAGTACGTTAACACCACATCGCTACGCTTCGTGTTATCTTTCTGAGTCAGTCTAGTCAATCAGGAGATCTTCTCAAGCCCTTTGGCGAATCTAGCGTGTTATGGAAATAATTATTCTAGGGCGAAAATATACCATAAAACCGCAAATGAAAAAATTTCATCAGTTAGATTAAAACCACAAAAACGTAAAAAGTCTTTTTGAATTCGAAAAAAACTCATCGTGAACGACATAGGTGATCACGGATCGGGAATGCTAAGTGTTACTTCGTCCTAGCTCGCTAGCATCTTCAGCGAGTTTATTTGCGATTTTCTAGCAATTAAACCAAAGTTATTTTGAGATTGTATGAATTAAGAAGGCTTTGAAATTGCTGTGTAAAGTACTTAGGACTGTTATAGCAAATCTTACGCATTTTTTTATTCAGTTTGGATTGAGAATTTTACACTTGAAATGCTCATTTGATGTCTAATTGAAGTCTTTTTTTGTTTTGATTCCAAACTCAAAACTTATTTGGAAATCTTTTGTCTGTTTTCTACAATTTTGCAGCTGAAAGTTTGGCCTCAAAAATATAACTTAAAATTTAATTTCCATACGAAATTTGCCTTTAGAACACCGATAATTCACTTTAGTAGTTTCCCGTTTGATTTAAAAGGATTCCATTGTCAATGATGGTAAAACAAAGCGCAGGAAACGTTAGTAAGATGGTTTCGGGAAAGGATTCATTGTTTTTTGAATTGTTACAACTTCTCAACTCTGGTCTTCACTTCCTAAACCTTACTACGAAGCTCTAATGCACTCTCTTTTACATATTGCACTGGTTTGTGATTCTTGCATTGTTCGGGCTTAAAAGCTTCTGGGTGAGCTCAAAGGAACTGGGCTAATGGTCAGTCATTCTCGTAGACTGTATGGAAGAAGACTATGCGAAAATTATTAAATTTTTAAATAAGTTTTTGTTTTTTTGTAAAATTGTTTGTAAATGGAAAATAATTCAAGCGTTACGAAGGTAATATGAAAAGAATTAAGTCGCAAGAGAAAGAGAGAAAAGAGAGAAAAGAAGGAGAGAGAGAGAGAGAGAGAGAGAGAGAGAGAGAGAGAGGAGAGAGGAGAAGGAGAAGGAGAAGGAGAAGGAGAAGGAGAAGGAGAAGGAGAGAGCGCAAATATCCTAGAAGACAGATTTTTGTAGAAAATAATAATAATAATAAAAAACCAGTATTTCTAAATTTAGGAATATCATTATACATCTTAGTAAGAGGTATAACTGTAGGGAAAATTATAGAAGATAAGATGAGGGTAGACGAGTAAGACTGAACCACACTGAGGCCACATGACCATATAGAAATGTATAAAACTCTCTGACCAAACCACAAACTTAGGATAACCATTTGTTTGGCCTAATACACTAGATAACATCAGGTTTTTCCTCAAATAAAACGGTTTTCTCAAATAGAATTGCGAAACAAAGCTCAAGAGGCGAGGTTTTGTACTATACTCTCACGAAAAAAGGGGAAAAAATTGATACCAAAATATTTCAAGGCGAACTCGCTATTTCTAACTACAAAAAAATTCTGTAAATTCCGAATGCTGTTGTAAACATGGATTTCAAATATATAGTACATTATCTAATGATATTTGAAGGGCTATTGATATCCTCCAATCAAAAGTCATGATTGATAAACAAGCGTAAAAAGGTTATCTGACTGAGATTTGCGAATTTTTTCCGAGGATAACATATCAAAATTAATTCATTTTTATCAGTTTATGAAACACCTCTTCGTCTGAAAACGAATTTTTAAACTTTTTGACGAGTTCTAAAGTTTCTCATGCTTTTTAAAAAAATATTAAGAAATGTTTTTTTTAAGGAAATAATAAGTGGTTATAATTCAGACGATATTTGTGAAAGTACTTTCCAAATTATGGTAAAATATACACTTTGGGGTGAAACTTTCAAAACTTTAATGAAAAAAAAAATCGTAAAAAGAGACCTTCGTTAGAGATTTAAAAATTTTGAAAGACTGTTTTCATTTTGGCATTAATTGTAGACTTGCTTCATTTCAATTATTTTTTTAACCTGAAGAAAAAAGGGCGAGACTCAAATGACATTTTAGAACCGTTATTTGCGTCTTCTTTCTTTAGAATGCAAAAATAAGCCTTCGTCATTGATTTGCCTAATGAGCCAGAAAATCTTAAATAAACTTTTAAAAAGAATGGATTATGAAGGCTGAGCTTTTTCCCACACAGCGTTTACACAATGAAGACTTCACACTTTTTAACGACCCAGTTAAAGATAACTCTAAAATGGTTGGGGGAAAAAACACGAACAATTTTAAACAACTTTTCCATAAACTCGTAGTGTACTCTTAGTCAAATTTACAATTAAATTTTGAGAAACTATTTCACATTACTATATAATAATATTCGAAGTGAAAATTTTCTATACTGTCTTATCGAAAGTCTATAGACTAGATTTCCGAAATATTAAGTGAAATTAGACGTAAAGGACAATTCAACAAGCTTTTAACTACGTTTTAAGGCACGTGTTTAAGGATGTTTAAAGACAATGTTCAGGGAAGGACATTTCCTGTTCACAGGTGGAAAATGAGGAAGAATTTTAGATTATAAAAAGGGTTACTAGTTTTAAGATGTTTTTTCTATTGTTTTTTTGCTGAAGAACTATCACCTTTTGTTGTTCATTTGGAAACTCATAGAAAAGACAAAGTTTCCATTGACTCAACAAATTAAATTTACATTTCGAAACGGGATAGTCAACTGTATTTAAAAAAGGTGCTCGAATGTCCTCATAAAGATATAAGATTTCACAATTTAAAACTTAAATATCGTAATAAAATATCGTTAAAAGTGGTTATAATTCAGACGATATTTGTGAAAGTACTTTCCAAATTATGGTAAAATATACACTTTGGGGTGAAACTTTCAAAACTTTAATGAAAAAAAAAATCGTAAAAAGAGACCTTCGTTAGAGATTTAAAAATTTTGAAAGACTGTTTTCATTTTGGCATTAATTGTAGACTTGCTTCATTTCAATTATTTTTTTAGCCTGAAGAAAAAAGGGCGAGACTCAAATGACATTTTAGAACCGTTATTTGCGTCTTCTTTCTTTAGAATGCAAAAATAAGCCTTCGTCATTGATTTGCCTAATGAGCCAGAAAATCTTAAATAAACTTTTAAAAAGAATGGATTATGAAGGCTGAGCTTTTTCCCACACAGCGTTTACACAATGAAGACTTCACACTTTTTAACGACCCAGTTAAAGATAACTCTAAAATGGTTGGGGGAAAAAACACGAACAATTTTAAACAACTTTTCCATAAACTCGTAGTGTACTCTTAGTCAAATTTACAATTAAATTTTGAGAAACTATTTCACATTACTATATAATAATATTCGAAGTGAAAATTTTCTATACTGTCTTATCGAAAGTCTATAGACTAGATTTCCGAAATATTAAGTGAAATTAGACGTAAAGGACAATTCAACAAGCTTTTAACTACGTTTTAAGGCACGTGTTTAAGGATGTTTAAAGACAATGTTCAGGGAAGGACATTTCCTGTTCACAGGTGGAAAATGAGGAAGAATTTTAGATTATAAAAAGGGTTACTAGTTTTAAGATGTTTTTTCTTTTGTTTTTTTGCTGAAGAACTATCACCTTTTGTTGTTCATTTGGAAACTCATAGAAAAGACAAAGTTTCCATTGACTCAACAAATTAAATTTACATTCGAAACGGGATAGTCAACTGTATTTAAAAAAGGTGCTCGAATGTCCTCATAAAGATATAAGATTTCACAATTTAAAACTTAAATATCGTAATAAAATATCGTTAAAAATAAGTTTTTAAAATGGATTTTAAATGAATATGTTATGGAATGAAATATCTTTGAACAAACTTAACCCCATTAAAAAACTGTATATGAAACAGATAACGAGGAAAAAATAGAATCTGGGTCCTCGTCACGTTATAAGATTTCATAAATTTAACTTAAATATCGCAATAAAAATTTAAAAAAAAGTTTTTTCAAAATTGATCTTAAATGATCTACGATCTGTCTAGGCAACCAGTCTAATAGAATAAAAAATATTTTTGGAGCACTTTAATATACTATTAAAAAACTGTATATGAAATAGATAACGAGGACAAAATAGAATCCGGGTCCTCGTCACGTTATAAGATTTCATAAATTTAAACTTAAACATCGCAATAAATGTCAAAATTGATTTTAAATGATCTACTATCTGTCTAGGCAACCAGTCTAATAGAATAAAATATATTTTTGAAGCACTTACACTAATAAAAAACGGCATATGAAATAGATAATGAAGTCGAAAAACAAAGCCGCAATGTCCTCGTACTAGTAATGTTATAAGATTTCAATAAAAATTAAAAGTAAGTTTCTAAAATATAATTTAAATGTTCTACGATTTGTCTCATGGAATATATTATATTTTCGAGCTACTTATAGCACTAAACTACCTGTATATGAACTAAGTAATGACTGAGGGAGAAGAAAGTCGTCGTGCATTATAAGATTTCATAAATTTAAACTTAAATATCGTAATATTCTTTTTTAAATAATTAATATACAATGATTTATAAAGATTGGTCCACGCAGCAATTCTTGTGCAGAAAATTATATTTTCAGATTACTTATTGCATTAAAGTAGCAATAATTTATTATTATTTTGAAAAAAATTCTAATAAAAATTAACAGATTTGGCTTGAAATTTAAAAAAAATATTTAAATTTATGCAGCTCATTTTAGTTTACTTCGGTGCTTTAGAAAAGCATGCGTAGCTAAAAATAAGGACTGTAGAACCACAAATCGGAAACAAGCAGTGAGTCTTTAAAGTAGTTGAATAAAAGGCATATTGTTAATGTACTAACACATTAGTTATGTTAATAAAAGGAAGCGATCTTGTGGGCACACTGGAATGTCTTTCCAGCTAATTTAGAGAAAAAAACAGCCGTTGTATTCCAATTTGTGGTGTTAATGGTAAAAAGAAAGAAAGAAAAATGGCTTTTCTTTGTCTTTCTTATTAACTAATGAAGCATTTTAGAGCTTTTTCACTTCGTGGAAAAAAGTCCAAAACCACAAAGTTACATCACGTTGTCGTTTTCAAGCACTATTCGATATACTTCGGGATATTCTCAAGTCGTGTCGTGAGATAACGAGGTTATACGAAAAGATTCCGAGTTATTGGCGAGCCGAAATCGATTGCTATTTTGTTGAAAAGTAATAAAAGAAAAACTAAATGGGAAATCGAAACTTGACAATTTTATGAAAACCTGAAAAGAACTGAAATTTGCGGCTAATGAAATTCAGGGCAAGGCTAATTCACAGATTGAGCCCTGAAACAACCTCTACTGTGCTTGATAATTTATTTATTTATTTATTTGAGATTTGCCCGCAGGCTGGTGCTGTACAATAGAACATGGTGTCCCCTTCGAGGTACACTGCACCAAATCCCAACCCCTTAAAACTCCCATTCCCATCCCGCAATCAACCCATTAAGAAATCATTAGTAAAGGCCAGACACTGAGGGTGGTCACTGCCAGGGTTTCATTACGTCATCAGTGGTTCTTTTACGTCCCTCCGATGCAGGGTTAGGTAGTGTGGAGAGACGGGACCACCATTTTACGTGGTCATCCGAGCCACGCGGCTGATCCAAGTAAGGGCACAGTTAACTCACAGATCGATACCTGAAACAACCTCTGGGCTGATCTAAGTCAGGGCACGGCTAACTCAGAGATTGAAACCAGAAACAACCTCTGGGCTGATCTAAGTCAGGGCATGGCTAACTCACAGATTGAAACCAGAAACAACCTCTGGGCTGATCTAAGTCAGGGCATGGCTAACTCACAGATTGAAACCAGAAACAACCTCTGGGCTGATCTAAGTCAGGACATGGTTAACTCACACATCAAATTGGAATTTAGCTTGTTAGGTTTTGCGGAGGGAGGAAAACCAGAGAATTCGAAGAAAAAGCCTCGAAAAATGACACGGAGACCTAACAAACTCTACTCATATGTGATGCCGAGCCCAGGAATCGAATCCGAGACCCCAGAGGTGAGAGTCGATTGCACCACTGCTACACCATCCTTAATCCCTACTCTCCCAGTCTACGGCTATACGCACACAAAAAAGATAAAAAATGGCCAAATAAAAAGTCCATGGTTAAATATGTGAAAAGATTCGCAGAAAAAGTTTATTTTATATCGGACAACTAAGGTCTAATCTATCAAAACGTATTGAAAAACAGAATGTATGACTGACTATGGATGGGATGGATGGACGGGATGGAAAGGTTGGATAGGATAGGATGAATGGGATAGCTGAATGCTTAGTTTAATGAATGAATTGACGCGGGATGGATGGATGAATGAAGAAACGAAGGAATAAAAAAGGAAGAAAGAAAGAAAGCCAACAAACTGAATTCATTTGTATTTGAGAAAAAAAAGTAAACTCTCTCCTTATGTTTGACTTCATTTGTCGCTTATTTGTAAAATAATATTCTTGTCAAAATCACCTTCATTAATAAGATAAGCCCTCGTGTAACGGTAATTTAGGAAGCTAGATTATTTATAAATTTATTCTCTTATTCTGGCACTATCTGTTATCGTTCTTATCTTTTGGTTCATCGGGAAAAACGGAAGTGTAGATAAGATGGAAAAAAAATAGTAAGTAGAGAGAAAACTAGTGTGAAAGCTGGTTAGGTGAAAAAAATTATAATAGAGGGGTAGAGAATGGTGTAGCTGAAACATATTTCATACAGCAGCAGCAACAACAGCAGCTATAACAACAGCAGCAACAGCAGCAGCAGCATCAGCAGCAACAACAACAGCAGTTACAACAGCAGATGTAACGACAGCAGCAACAGCAGCATCAGCAGCAACAACGACAACAGTAACAACAGCAGCAGCAACTACAACAGCAACAGTAGCAGCAGCATCAGAAACAACAACAGCAGCATCATCAGCAACAATAACAGCAGCATCAGCAGCAACAACAACAGCAGCAGTATCAGCAACAACAACATAAGTAACAACAGCAACAGCAACAGCAGCATCAGCAACAACACCCGCAGCATCAGCAGCAACAACAACAACAGCAGCAGCAACAGCAGCATCAGCAACAACAACAGCAGCATCAGCAACAACAACAGCAGCATCAGCAGCAACAACAGCAGTAACTGCAGCAGCAGCAACAACAACAGCAGTAACAGCAGCAGCATCAGCAACAACAACTGCAGTAACAGCAACAACAACAACATTAGGAGCAAAAAAAAAAACTTTTTAAATCAATTAATCTTAAGAAAACAGAAACGACATGGTAAAAATGTTGTGGAACAAAAATTAAAGGAAAAAAAGATTCAAAAACATACATCCATACTTTATTTCCTTCCTCCCCAAAAGGGCTTTTCAGAAAAACAAATAGCAAGTGTGTATAAGCAAAAGTAGCAGATTGAAACTCAACCAGGTAAAACAAACAAGCTTACATCATACGCTTGTCCTTTGTAGAAATAAAAAAAAAAATACTAGCTTGTACATCTCCACAACCTATTATTTCAATAAACTAACTATCCTAGTGCTATAAAGGAACAGTTCAAATTAGATCAAAATACTAAGAAATTGAATAAAAAAATTGTGATAGAAAAGGAGAAAATATATATCTATATATACTAAGAAGAAAAAAAAAGCAATAAACAGAAAAGTGGGGGAAAAGAGGAAAAGAACCAACAACTAAATGGTTGGAGTTTTTAAGACGTACTCTATCATTGTTCTTAATTGAAAAGTGATATGTAGAAGTCAAAACATTTAAAAAACGAAGATAATATAATAGGCAATATAAATTTTAAAAAACTCGAAAAAGAGTAGCAAAAAAAAAATCTGTAAATGCCAGGCAATATTTATTGCCAAAAATAATATTTTCTGACGATTAATGAAGAATTAATGGCTATTATTACTACAGTAATTTTCAACTCAGTTGAAACAATTAAAACGAAAAAAACTAATTATGAAGAACAAATAAAAGATTACCCGGTTCATTTATGAATGACATCATTAATATCATGGGATGTCTAATAGCATTGGAAGGAGAAGGAGAAGGACTTGATTTGGACAAGGACTAGGACAAGGACACTAGAAGAAGGAGAATAAGTAGGAGCCTAGGAGAAGAAAGACAAGTACAAGGACAAGGACACTAGGAGAAGGAGAAAAACGTAGGACACTAAGAGGACAAGGACAAGGACAAGGACAAGGACAAGGACAAGGACAAGGACAAGGACAAGGACAAGGACAAGGACAAGGACAAGGACAAGGACAAGGACAAGGACAAGGACAAGGACAAGGACAAGGACAAGGACAAGGACAAGGACAAGGACAAGGACAAGGACAAGGACAAGGACAAGGACAAGGACAAGGACAAGGACAAGGACATTAGGAGAAGAAGTAAAACGAGAAAGAGAAGGACAAGATGAAACCTAAAAATATCTTCTGCCTTTTATCCTTTAAAAAAATCCATTAATTTGACATTAAAACTTGATATGAAGCGCAAAGTATATATTTATGCTTTAATTGCTTACAGGAAGTAGAAACACCATACAAACGGCAGCTATATAAACAGTCAGAATGAACCATGAAAACGACCCAGAAAACCGAAGGCTGTTTTTTGGCAAATCCCCACGAGGTATTGGATTACACATCTTAATATCAAATTAATTCTTTTTCTTTGACTTTCAAGGATATCATTTCATCGTTAAAACAAAACATTATAATAAGTAAAGATAGAAAGTTAAATAGAAAATAAGTTTACTTCGCGGAATTAAGGATGTTTTTTCAAACGACTTTGGAACTTCATTTTATATTTTCCTAAAACTTTATTTTCTTTTTGTCGCTTTTCAACCATTTTTGAAAACTTGTAGGATAACCTCTTTTTTCCTGGACAACTTGTTCTATGTTTTTTCTCTTTATTTTCTTGCTATGACAAAATAGAAATTCAAAAAGTGCAGTGTAGAAATTTCAGCGCTTATCATACGCCGAGTGCAATAATGGCCTACTGACTTTCAGAAGTAAAAACTATTCTTTAAAAATGAGCAAGCAGAAATACGTATCTTTGGAAAGCTTTATTGCTATAAATCGAATTCTAGTGAAGTTATTTGGAATCAAAAATACAGAGATTTATATGTGTTCAACTGAGGACTGACTATTCTCATTCTGGTGTTTTTCTTGCGTTTTTCACAATTCTAAATTCTCATAACTTCTCAAGAATTTAAAATTTCTAACTCAAACTTTCTAACTTTGTTGATATCATTCTTATCTTTAATTTTAATGTAGTGCTTAATTAAAATATGAATCTAAAAAAATATGATAATGAATGAAGTGGCGGCCATTATTGCATTCGGCGTATTCGTCTGTTTTTTTTTTGTTTTTTTTTCTCGATGGAAAACCGAAGAGAGTTCAGAAAACCCGGAACGTAGAACTACTGTGAAATAATTTTATTCATGTTTTTTTTGCAACTGTCAGCGCCCGACAAGTCTTCCGCTGTGAGATAGAACTCACTTAAAAGGGACAACGTTCTTAAGAACCAATGCAAACAGCTCTAACAAAACCGGGGAATAATCGGATTGGAATTAATGTAAAATTCAGGTGATTTCTCCATCGAAAAATGTCTAAAACCGCGCGGCATTCAACACTATAAGCAAAGGATTTCATTTTAATCAAGAAAACTAATACGATCTGAGCAAGGGCATTAAAAATTCTTAAATATCTCTTTGCTTGCGATGGTTATCGGCTTATGCCCGGTTATCTAGCTTTGGACGCGCGTGATCGGAGATGAGACTAAAAGAACTATCTCAGCCAACGAGTTGTAAAATCATCTTGATAACCACGTTTTTTGGAATCATCATTCTAAACACTGTATTTAGTTTACCATTGGTTGGCGTTTGGAGATCTTTTCTGTTGATTAAGGGACTTTTCCGACTAAACCCTAACGATAAGGGCAATCTTCTAATAGCGTTAACCAACAGTTAGGCGATTGGGCCAGAACGTCATCTATTCCACCAACATAAGATTGGACTAAACCATCGCGAAAGATTATCAGTGTAAAATAAATAAAAATTGCATTAAAAGAGGAAAAAATAAAAGTTTTTTTTTTACGACTAGAAGGTTGGAGAAAACAGTAAGCAACCTCTTCCTGCAAAAATTTAAGAGCGGCAAAATATGGAAGAAGAAAAAAACGCGAAATATAGCAATGAATAAATAACTTTGTAAAATTTGGTAGGAAACAGAAAAGAAAGCAAAAAACAGCCATTTTTATGCAGAACACAGAAGACTTTATTCAGAAATTCGCAAATATTTCAAAGAAAATTTAAGAGAAATCTCGCGAGTGAAAAAAATACAATTCTAATTTGATAGGGAAACAGACAAAAAAGGATAAAACAGCTTTTGATATTGGTTTGACTTCAAAACCATGGCATTAATTACTACATAAGCCTCAATAAAAATGTCAGAATCATATCACAAAACTGTAATACTTCCTTACCAAGTTCAAAAAGAAACATTAAGAAATAATGTGGTTTTGCCACAAGACGTTTTTCGTGGTTTCAACCATCAACGTAACATGACCCCAATTTAAGAAACGTGATATCAAAATAGTATCAGAAGTTTGGTCACTAAAATTTGATACAAAAAACACATTTCCGTAACGGGCGAAGTTGGTCTTTTACTTTCATACCGACAGAAATAAATAAGACGATGAGAAGATGAAATAATGGATAATCGTGCCAAAAACAAAAGAGAAAAACTGAAAAAAGAAATGTTTGTAATGATACGTAATTATAAAGCGTGATTATTCTATCCCATACGATGTTAAGTGCAAAAATGGCAAAGATAAATAAAGGACATTATAGCAATTCGTTTAGTAAACGTTACGGTACAAAACGGCTCCCTATTTATCGTGAAATAAAAGCCACATTTTAGGAGATTGAGTTTCGAAGGCGTGGACAGAAGTCTACTTCGATGTGCCGGTAATAATTTAGACAATGCAAATATGATCAACTAGTTTTCTATGTTGACGGTGTAGAGTACTCAGTTGTGCTCTTAGGATGATATTGTACGGATATATACCAGAGTCTTTGTCAGTCTTTCAGACGAGATTTCTCTAGTTTCCCTTGTTAATGGAGAAAGAATTCTAGATGTGGTCAAGTGATTGTTTCATAATTCATCTACTTACAAGATTACGTTGTCTTTTCCTGGATCTTCGTCCCGCTTAATTTACTCTAAAAATGACCAAGTTTACTATTTAGAATGCAGTCAGTTGGATAGATCTAATAGTATAAGAACTATTTTATACCATGCAATGTCCCTGAGGTTGGAGCATGCGCAGTAGGGATGGTTGCCAAGTCTATGTTCCTTAAATGGGAATGTCAACAACATCAGCAGGAGGTACGACAAGATGGGGAAAAGATTGAATCTCTCCCTGGCAACCCTTCCCAGGAAATAACTACCGTCTTGTTCTTTCCTTGGTTTTTGTTCAGCAACACACGCAAACAAATAATAAAAATCCCTATGTTTACTTTGAGGGAAAGTCTTAAAAGCCGGACGTGGGCTGCAAGAGCCCCCATACGAATCCCAAGGAAGAGACAACTTAGTATGTAACTGAGAACTCACTATCGAATATTTAGTTGGTTAACACCCTCGGGGCTTAAATAAAACGGTACGAAAAAATAACCTAGACTTCTAAAAACAAACACAAATAACAGACGTTCAAACAACGGAGGATTTCTCGAGGTTTAAGTCGCTCGGTTAGTGAGTCGCCTGGTTGACTACGTACACGGATAGCACGCTGAAATAACGAACCGATGCAAACTAGGGAATCTCTTCTCAGCAAGCGAAGAGGTTTATAAACACACACAAGTTGAAGTTTTTCCATTTGTTTGTTCGATAAACAATAGGAGATTCGTGGCAAATTAGCACAGTATGTCGCCCTTTACTTAATATATCGACCGAAGTTTCTTTCTCAATAAGTATCATTATTATGAAAGCTTGAACTTAATTTAAAAAAGCCGACGTGTTGTTTAGAGAGAAAGAGAAGCTCCTTTGTTCGTTGTTTTGTTCGAGCGAGCATTTTACTTGTACGGGTTCTATTCGAGTTTACAGCAGAGAATAGCTATTTTTAAGTCTTTTTTCGACTCCTTTGTGTTAAAAGAAAGAGTCTTTTTACTGATATGGATTTTACGTTTAGTTTAGACTCGGTTGTGGAGTGTTTTATCTTCCAATTTCACGGTTATCAATAGAATGACTTCCTCACTGTTCAAGATTTACATTGGAAATTTCATGGCGTTTGAACTCGTAAATTCAATTTGGCGTAAACTAATTGTAAATTAAGCTTGAAATACGATAAAGGACAAAAGAAAACAAACTTTTTTCGAAAGATTGTTTCGACAAGGAAAAAATAAATTATACGGCTTCAAGTTTCGTGAAAGAGAGATGATGATTAGCGTAGTTTTGATAGCTGATGCAAAACTTGGGAGATAAGACAAGAGAAGGAGAAAAAGAAAGGTTTTTTTGGAAAGAAGTATTTCAAATGAATGAAATAGAAACTAGAGAGGAAAGAGGAGAAGCAGGAGAAAAATAAGAACAAGAACAAACAAGAACACGAAGGACAAGAACAAGAACAAGAAAGAGGAGGACAACGACAAGAAGAAGGAAGTGAAGAAGAAAAAGAACAAGAAAAAGAACAAGAAGAAGAAGACTGGAAGAAGAGCAAGAACAAGAACGATAACAAGAAGAAGAAGAAGGATAATAACAAGAAGGAGAACAAAAAGAACAAGAAGAAGAACGAGCCAGAACAATAACAAGGAGAAGAAGAAGAATTCAGAAGAAGGAGGAGAAGGAAAAGGGCCAAGAATTGAGAAAGTTCTAGAATAAAAAAAACAATTATAAGAAAGAAACGATTAAAAATATATAATAAAAAAGACAATAAACGAAATCAAAGAACAAAGATTTTGCTACAGAATTCCGCTTAAAAACTTAATACAAAACTGCATTAGTTATCTTGGAAGTTGATTAACTTAAATACCTATGATAATAAATAATCAAAAAATACTCCATTTTCAATGAAGATTTTACTCGATATAAGCCTATCTTAATCATTATTAGTGTAGAATAATCTTTATAAACCATTGATCTAAAGAAATCTGGAATGGTTTAGATTAAGTTGGTCTTGAATGATTTACTTTGTGACATGTAGTGTCTGTGCAAAATTGAAAGACGCTCTGGCAAATGACAGGCTAAAGTTGTTTGTTTTTCTATTGAAGAAGCTAGCGATGGGATCTCAAAGCAAAACAAGGCTGTTTAAAAAGGCTGAAGGCTTCAAAGTTCAAGGACTACGGCTCATTGTTCGGTCCTAGCCGGACCTCAGGGATTATGACATATAAAGTCTAATTGAGCTCGATCTGGAGCTCAGCTGTCCTGACGGTGGAAAATCAGAATTTGAACCTTATGAATGTGTAAACGCGGATCAAGCGTGTGAGAATGATAAAGAGAGTTTTGAAAGGAAATGGGACGAAAATGAGTAAATACAATAGAGTCACCATGCGAAAAATGGAAGTTAAATGGAAAATCGATACTAAAATAATAGAATGAAAAAAGAAAAAAGATAACATAGCGAAACAGAGAGAGAAAAGAAAGAGAGAGTACGAGAGAGATGAAGATTTAGAAAGCAGAAAAACTATAAGGTTTTTATGTGTGTTTTTCCTCTTTTCGAAAACCTATGCAAACAGCTATTAGTGTGTTGAAGAGCTATCGGAAGTCCATGGTTTGGGCACTCAACTCTCATCCCGGAGAATAACTATTCGACGGTATGATAAGCTAACTTCCAATGTTTGCAAACTATTGATCAACCGTCGGTAAAAAAAGATCAGAGCCATTAGAGAGACAGGAAACTAGCGTTTCAAATGGAGTGGATCACACTATGAAGTCACCTATCTCCCGGGATGCCGTAAAAAGGTTATTTGTTTTGAAATCTAAGCGTATAGAGAATCTTAAAACAAACATTCTCGGTTGGAAATTAAGCCGGGCGACCATGCAGGTGGCTGGCCAGAATCCTTCCCGAACAGCTCTGTGTGGACAGATTGATTATGAAGACAAAGTCCTACAATACTTTATATATAATTTAACATATATTCGCTAGCAACAGCTGAGGTGGTCTAGAAAATTTACCAACCAACGAATGAGACATCTGCTTTGATTAATAAGTGAGACTTGCTAAATAAGTCAGGGAATTTTCATTTTAAAGTTGGCCATTTGTTCTGCTATACTTCGAGTCAAAATTTGAGTTCTTTGTGATTTTAAGGATGGAGAAGAGGAGAAAATTTAAAATGAAAAGAATGGAAAGAAAGAAATGTTTGGGAAATTTAGGGAGTGAAACTACGAAAATGTGCTAATTTAGCGACCATATTTCTCCCTCTCTCTCTCTTTCTTCCTCCTTTCGTTCTTCTTTCCTTTTTCGTACGAATCTAAAACAACAGATAAACAACTTCCTCATATTCCAAACGAGATATAAAAAATTAAATAAACATATCGATATCACTGAGCCTTTAAGCGAAAAACTGTCCTTACACAATGCAAAAAAGAGCAAGATCGTCTAACAACATCTCTTACAAAGAACACAAAAATAATCCCACAAGACATGATATTTTATACTGCAATTATTATTATTCCAAGACATGATATTTTATACTGCAATTATTATTATTCCAGATTGAGTTTATCCGGCAAAGTTTATGTGAGGGAAATTTTAATTTCAGACTAATTTTGGTCGTACGATAAGTTAGCTAAACAGAATGAGTAGAAACACTGAACTGAAACAGTGTCAGAATTTGTATGAAATTCAAAATGGATTTGAAGATTTACTGGAGTAATGTGAGTAGTATAGATAGTTACTATTCCTACCTAGCTAGTGGTAAATGCTGAAAATAGTGATAAAAAGTAGACGAAATTCAAAATGGATTTGAAGATGAATAAAAGTGGAATCAAGATAGTAGCAGAAAGGTCCTATTCATGATTTTCTTAGCTAGTGGAAATAGTGTTAAAAATTGTATAAAATTCAAAATGAAATTGAGGATAAATAAAACTAGATCAATATAGTATAGGTAGTTTGTATTCCAACCGTTCTTAACTTGTGAAAAATGGTGAAAGGTTGTCAAAATTGTAAGAAATTTAAAATGGAATTGAGAATAAATAATTATGGAATAACATAGCGATGTTTGTAGTAGAAGTAGTTCCTACTTCCTATTCCAGCTTTTTTTAGCTATACTGGAAAATGCGACAATAGTAAAAATAGTGTCAAAAATTGAAGGATGAATCATTTTAACTAGAATAATAGAATAGTAGTATACGGTTCCTGCTTCCTACCTTTTTTAGGGGTGGTGTTCGAATTCTTCGGCGGTTCTTCAAAGAATATACGTTTTTAGTCTTCAATGGGTAAATCATAATAAGCTTTCTTTGACTCAGAGCCGGTCACTTGAGATCAATAGTCCAAATGCACTTTGAAGTGGGAACTCCGAGCCAAACATCTCATCTAGAAAGTAAATCAATCGAGCTTTTCTGACTCAACGATAAATTTCAGACTTAAAGGTGAAGCGACTGAAAAAAGCTTCCAAAGTTTTCGAACCGTTTTAGAGCCGGGAAAAGCCAGCCTCGACGTTGGAGCGAGAATAAAAATGCAACCCTTAACGCGGCTGCTCGTTATACAACGCAAAAGGCTTCCCAAATTTATAAGTCACTACTCTAATGGATCTTGGGAAAGTTTAAGATAAAACGACTTAGGCAAGCAATAACATGCAATATAAATCTATTTTAGTTTCAGCTAGTGATATTGTCTGCGATAAGTAATTTTCTATCAGGAGTAATCTATGTTAAATTATTTCCTTAATAGATATAAGATTGATAATGGTGATGTGGAGACCTCATCGAAAGCGCGAAATTTGGCTACTGACACATGATGAAACAACAATGGACAGTTTTGTTTTTAGCTTTGTTCGCTAAAAATATAATTTAAAAAAATTAAAATTATTTCACTTAAAAAACAGGATAAAATGAACATATTTTAAAGCTTAAGTAACTCTAATATACGGCTTTTTTACCTTCTGGAATCACTTAGCCCCCTCTTTTGCAGACGTTCTTAGGGTCGTCACGTCGTCACGACCTTTCTACTTTTAATATATAAAATGCCCGACAACTAGAGTTCAGAAAAAAAAAATGAGAGCATTTTGGGTGTGGTTTTCGGTTAAGCCAAGATATAAAAATATATTTTTGTTATGTGGGTGTTCAAACGAAAACGATAGAAAAAGGGAAGAAATACCTCGCTCTTGAAAAGCCTATTTCAAAATTTCATACTCGTTTACACTATATTCGAGCAAACTTTCGTTAAATTTGAATGTCATTTAAATTCCATTGAAGATGATTGATGCTAAGCCAACTTCATAGTACGACACCATGCCAAGTCCATCTTAGATCAGATTACGCTCCAGCTTTTCAATACAGCCACCCGGTAGCGACCATCTTATGCTCAGATTTCAAGACCCTTCTTTAAAGCGACCACCATGTAGAGTCCATCAATCGCTGGTGTTTTTATATCGGATTATGCTAAACCTGCTCAATACGGCCACCCGGTACCGACCATCTTATGCTCTGATTTCAAGACCCTTCTTTAAAGCGACCACCATGTAGAGTCCATCAATCGCTGGTTTTTTATTATATCGGATTACGCTGCCGCTCTTCAATATAGCCACCGGTACCGACCATCTTTACCTCAGATTTCACGACACCTTTTTAAAGCGACCACCATGTAGAGTCCATCAACTGCTGGTGGTTTGTATCGGATTACACCAAACCTCTTCAATACGGCCACCCGGTAGCCACCACAATTTCTGCTATCTTGTTTTCATATTTGAGACCTTCTTAATTAATGCGAACATATTTGCAGAGTCTTATGTTGCAGATGTATTTTCAAATTTCATCGAACCCTGAAACAACCTCTCGGGACTCTGGGCTGATCTAAGTCAGGGCATGGCTAACCAGTCACAGATAGAATCCTGAAACAACCTCTGGGCTGATCTAAGTCAGGGCATGGCTAACTCACAGATAGAATCCTGAAACAACCTCTGGGCTGATCTAAGTCAGGGCATGAGTGGCTAACCAGTCACAGATAGAATCCTGAAACAACCTCTAGGCTGACCTAAGTCAGGGCATGGCTAACCAGTCACAGATAGAATCCTGAAACAACCTCTGGGCTGACCTAAGTCAGGGCATGGCTAACCAGTCACAGATAGAATCCTGAAACAACCTCTGTGCCGATCTAAGTCAGGGCAGGCTAACTCACAGATCGAAATTGAATTTTTGGTGTTTGGTTTTGCGGAGGGTGGAAAACTGGAGAACCCTTGTAATGCGACCACCCATTCGACCACCATGTCCTGGCTGTGTATCAGATAATATACTTACTCCGACCACCCCATAATGACATTAACTTCTGGCTGTTTTACAATGTCTTCAGTGGTTCTTCTGAAGCTAATATACGGATTCCACCTTCATGTATCGACCATTATAAATTGGCTATGCATCACACAGTACTTCAGTACTCCGACCACACTAAACATTCCGACCACCATAGTTTTGGGTTTTGTTCCAACGTCTCGATTCTTCTAAAGCCATGCAACGTAGGAACCCAAATTCATAAACTAGCAATGGCAAATCTTTGGTCGTACGATACTAAGTCCGCTCAAATTTTAGTGCAATCATACGCTGGCCCATCGAAGGTATTTGATGACTACAGGGGCTGCATCGTTTGAAAAGAAATCTTTCTATAGACTCCTTGCACTAATTCCCAACCTGGGGTTCAAAACAAAAGAACTGCTTTCTCTTGAGGATTGAAATCATTTTTGATGTTAATATTTTACATTGTCCCCCCCCCCCCCCCCCCTGGATGGGAATTAGTGCAAGGGGTCTAATGTAACAGCTTTTACAACGATCAATGGTCGCTTTTGATCAGGTCGATTTTTGGAGTTGGTCGCTAAAACAGGTTAAAGAAATCACTTAAACTTGAACAGTACATTACGTGTAGTAAAGGATAGAAGTTTAGTCCTGCTACTGCTGAAAAGAGAGCATTTTTAAGAAGCAACAGCAGATACATTTTTAAGGTTGCAGGAACATTTTCACCATAAAAAGACTTTACTATTCTCTCCGACATTAGATAGTTTAATAACAAAGAATTTCGGAAACTCGCCGGGCTTTTTACATTGAATTAAAAGCTTTAAAGCACAAATGGTAGCGCATTTGTATTTCTGTCACTTCTTAAGTAGAGCACTTAATTTTTCAATAGCTAAATAGTATTCCGCTTAGGTTTAAGTAATAGGCCAGATACTTAAGGAAAAGCTAGTCCTTGGTGTGTGCATAGAAGCCCAGACATGGATTAATTGGAATTGCAAGATAAGATTACAGGGAACATAAAGAGTTATCAAGAAGATACGATTAAGAAATTCGAGATTTAAGAGAACGATTGAATGGATTTCTTAGCTTGGCTTTGTGAGGAGAAATCCGAAAATTTAACAAGAATTTTTTTCAAATTGAACTTCGCTGTCATTTAAGGTAAGTCACGAACGTGCAAGAATTGAGCTTATTTTTTTGTTTTGCGACTTTTTATTCCACGCATTAAAATTTCAGAATTTTTCTCTTTTGCAACGAAGAGTAAATTAGATTAAAGAGAATATATACTTGCCTTTACGGATGTAAATTTTAATTGGTTATTAAGAAACGTTTTAATTTCTTTGCTTCGATATCAAAAATCGAAATCTTTTTAAGCCATTTTCATTACTTTAAATATGCATATCTAAGTAAACTAAGCATTTGTGATAATATAGTAAGATAAAATGAAGGTAAAACGTGTTCAATTTAGATGTGCTTTATATATATTTTTCAAAAAATCAAAGATTTTTATATATTTTAGATAAGTTAATCGGTTGTAATCAAGCCAAAAATCAGTTTTATGAAACAACCTCTGGGCTGATTTAAGTCAGGGTATGGCTAACTCACAGATAGAACCCTGAAACAACCTCTGGGCTGATCTAAGTCAGGACATGGCTAACTCACAGATTGAACCCTGAAACAACCTCTGGGATGATCTAAGTCAGGACATGGCTAACTCACAGATAGAACCCTGAAACAACCTCTGGGCTGATCTAAGTCAGGGCATGGCTAACTCACAGATTGAACCCTGAAACAACCTCTGGGCTGATCTAAGTCAGGGCATGGCTAACTCACAGATTGAACCCTGAAACAACCTCTGGGCTGATCTAAGTCAGGGCATGGCTAACTCACAGATTGAACCCTGAAACAACCTCTGGGCTGATCTAAGTCAGGGCATGTCTAACTCACAGATTGAACCCTGAAACAACCTCTGGGCTGATCTAAGTCAGGGCATGACGAACTCACAGAACAAACCCTGAAACAACCTCTGGGCTGATCTAAGTAAGCGAATTCAGGAACGCATGTAAGGTTTTGAGGAGAGAGGGAAGTAACCGGACAACCCGGAACTTGAAAAGCCGGAAACACGAAGTTTTTTTTCAATATGTCATTTCACATCCGCATAGCGAGCCAGGGCGCCTGAGGGTGGTCCAAATAATGTGTCAATTCGTGTCCAACCAGTTTGAAACCAAAGTTTTTTTATCCATGATTAAAATTTAAAAGCGATTTCTCGGTCACTATTAAACTTTATTATTCTTTAGAAGACAAATAATTGAAAATGTTATGAGTTCAGAACTCTTAATCCAAAAAAATCTCACTCATAATGAAACAGAAATAATTAAAAAACGAGTACAAATAGGTACCGACTTTTGTTACTTGAGTAACAAAATGAGAAAAGCAAATAAAATAGTCGTTAAGGATTTACGTATTATATTTCTTTTAAATATAAATGTTCGTTATGTAATACAAAAGAAAAGTCGATATTTTGTAACTTTTTTGTACATCTTTACTATATAATAGTCTTTGACTATTGTTATGCTTATTAGAGAAGAGAAGAGAAGAGAAGAGAAGAGAAGAGGATTAGATCTCGAGTTTTCAAAGTTTAAAAAAAAAAAAAAAAAAAAATCAAAATACTTTTTTCACTGACTTACTATAGATATTAGCGAAAAACTCTCAAAATTTGAGTCGGATTTTCAAAGGAATATAAAAAAAATTAATCTCCTTAATTAAGAAATCGCGGGGCGACAGATGCTTTGACGTCACATTACCAAAGCAACACCAATTTTTAGAGGGACACGCAAACGAATGCTATAAATTGTAAAATATTCGATATTTTTTTAACTCTGTGACTTCAGAATTTTTATATTCGTGAAAGGTTTTGACCTAAAACTTATTTCTTAAGGCTCATTTCGAAGTTATTTTTTAAGATTGTTATTAAAATAACATTTGTAAAAAAGCTGGTTTGTACCGATTTTAATCATTGTCGATTTCGACACACGTTAACAACTGAGTAAACTCGAAGCATTTCTTCTTTTCATTGTAGTGCCGACGCACAAACACTAAAACATATGCGAGTCAGCCGGGACATGAATTAAAATTGGAGTGTCTTTAATGATTATGAGGTAAAAAGCTAATAAAAAGAGGGCTTTCTACTGACTTTGTTGACTAATCTTTTAAGAACTGCTCGATGTTTGCTTTGCTACTAATGGGGACATCAGAAAAACTCGAGTCTTAAATAACTACTTAAACATTTTTTTTTTGTGTGCAGAGTTTGGACTTAGAAAACTAGTATAGAGATTATTTTCTTAAAACTGCACTATCTTGAGATTGATTTGGAAATTTAATAAAATAAAAAATATTGTGAACTATTTTACTAGGATTTTATGGAGATTGAACTTATCGAAATTGGACGTAGAAAAGGAAAATTACCTTAATTCATTTCTGAAATAAAAATTTTATCACAGTTTAACATGTTCCTAAAATTTATGCCTTTGTACGTATTTTGTAAAAACGTATTTTATTCATATTATTTTGCTTCATATTTTGATGTTTTGTTGCTGTTGTACGATGCGAAGTTTTACAGCTAGCATTGTTTTAGTTTGTCGTGAGTTGAGATTATTTTTCTAGGAGGAAAAATCTGTTTTCTACGTTCAACTGACAGTTATATTACATAATAGGAGTAGGTCATTGAAGTACGGCTTAGTAATAACAGCATGAATACCAACTTACAAAGACATCTGTTCTCTGGTTATATTAGGTACTACGCATGCGTGAGTATTGTCAAGAGACTCTTGACCAGGCTTTCTCGGTTGAAGTACAGATATTTGAAATCTCATGCAAATGTAAATTAGAAACAAAAGAACGAAAGAAAGGAAAGAAAGAAAGAAAAAAATAATGAATGAAAAATGTTTTTTCTTTTCTTTCTCTGCTTTATTTTTCTTTCTTCCTTCCTTAACTTCCTTCCTTCCTTTCTTCCTTTTTTTTCTTTCTTCCTTTTTCCTTCCCTCCAAACCTTCCCTACGCTCCTTCCTTCCCTACTCCCTTTCTTCCTTATTTCTTTCTTTCTCTGTTTTCTGCATTCCAGTATTCCATTTAATATAGTAAGGTTTCTAAAATATGATTTTTATATAGATATAAGGTCATAAAAGCTTATTAAGAGTACATGTGAAAATGAATGTTTGCATAAATAAATAAATAAAAATAAATGAATGAATAAATAAGTGAAAATAAATATATATAATATAAATAAACAAATAAATATAAACAAACAAACAAACAAACAAATAAATAAATAAATAAATAAATAAATAAATAAATAGGTAAAGTAAAGTAAAGTAAATCTTTATTTATTCATAAAATATACATTACGAACGTTACAGGGAAATATTATACTTAAAGTGTAAGCGATTTATAAAGCTGTCTTTGAAACGTTCTGTCCTAAATAAACTTACGAGGAAAATTAAAATCCTTCCCATATTAGAAATCTAATCAGTTTTCGCCGATAATGCATGTACGGATATGACGTCATTTAATTATGCACAGTTTTCAAAGATACGAAGCCTACCGAGTCACGTGATTTAAACGAAAACAAAACAAAACTTTTGTAAAGAGCCTTTGCAAGTCAAGACAAATTCACACCACGATTTTTGATTCACACAAATCTCTATAAAAGAACTTGCTTAATGAAGAGTTCAAAACGTTGAAAGCCATTTAAAAGCAGCTTTCGAAATCATAACACAATGGAATTTCATTTTGATCGAATTTCCGAGAGTTTGTATTTCAAATGCTTTAATCCAAATTCGATTATGTTTTGATTAACTTACAAACAGTATAATTGTATTTGGTAAATGTAGTAAACACAATCTTGTGATTATACGTCTGGGAATACAGCCCTTAAGAGGGATTTGTTCGTTTGTACATCTTAAGCTTAAGCAAATACCACACGCACATGGCACTCTACTTAATCACAGCCTATTCTTATAACTCTATCTAACACAAAACTTCTAGAAAACACACAAATATAACTACAAAAATTGAATCAATGTTCTAAAAAGATTAAAAGTATATCCACAGCGATGGAAAATGGGAATTATTTTTTGTGTGGTTTTGTGCCATTTTCTGGCCAAAAATCGTTGAAAATAAAGAAGTCTAAATTCTTCAAATGAATATTCTATTTAGCGGATTCAGGAAGGATTTATGCCCACAAATTCATTCACCGCTTTATTTTCTAGTAAATATTTTTTCTTTAGGGAATAAATCCCGACTACATGGCAGATAGCTCTAACAGTGTTAGAGCAGAGAGATGGTAACAATTGATAACAATTCCTTTGAAAAAATTGAATTTTCTTCAATATTAGTATTTTCTTAGTTTGGTTTGTCTGTTATGTTTCTTACCATTTAATCGTGTAATTTTTATTATTATTGATGTAGTTTTTTTCTACTTATTGCATAGTTGTAACAAATAAAAAAATTGGCAAACGTTTCTTTTACTTTTCTTAATTAACCTACTACTTATCCACAAAAATAGAACTTAAAGTCTTTAAAATAGTGAAATTTAGAAGAGAAAATGATAGTGATTGAGTAAGTCATTGAATTCGTTTAATAAGTTTAACTACATAAATACGAAAATTGGACAATAAATTTTACAAGATTTATGAACAGTTCAAAATTAGATTAGCAAAGTCCAAGACTTGTTTTAAGAAAGGATTAAGATTATATACCTATTCTTAAGCGTTAATTTGAGCGAATCTTCATGAAACTAAAGCTCTTCAGAAGAAGTGATGATGTGGAAAGTTAGAGAGAGAGAAAATTCGCTTCTTGATATTTGGGCTGGAATAAAGTTGGAGCGCTTTATTATGTGACAATATCATCGAAGACAAAGTGTTTTATGCAGTTAAATAACTAAAATAATACTTTTTGAAGTACTTAAGAAATCACTGGACAAAGCAAAGAGGATTAATATGAAAAGAAGTGTAAGTTAAAAAGAATTTAAACTCGAGTAACTAAAATAACATAGAAAATAACCCTTGGAAAATTTAAGAAAATAGATCATTTCACAGAAAATCTTATAGCACTGGAAGTTAGATAACTTAGCGTAGTTAAAACCTCAAATTATAGAGGATAACTTCGGGAGTTTTTCACGAAAAAAAGAAAAAGAAAAAGAGAAAAAAGGCAGAGATTTTGAGACATTTTAGTACGAACTATCAGGGAGTTAAATTTGAATGAACGAAAGTTAGCCGCGGTTGGTAAAAGCCATGTAAACAACTCATACGAAGGAGGAGTAGAATTTTTATGCTTAAAATCTGTTGTTTCAAGAAGAGTATTTTTATTCTGTTTGCAGTCGGCCGACACTACCTCAAAGGAGCTTCCAGAACCGCTTTAACACAAACAGGCTAGGGATAGAATAAAAGGATTTACGGAATTAAACTTGCCGTAAAAGTCATCTAGAAGGAAGTACTTTCTAAGGCCGATTTTCTCGTGTTTTCTTTCCTTTTCACTCAATTCCTTAACGACAAGAGAAATGATTTTGTTTGTCATATTTCTCCAAGGAGTTCTCACAAATATTTTTTTGCAAGTATTTTGCATTTTATGGAACGAAAAATGCATGAACCACAGTCTGAGATAACGTGGACCAAAGCTATCGATTACGCGTTGATATTGAATGAGTATTTTTCTAGCATCTATGAATATTCCCAAAACACAATATACCTCTTTTTTCAGTTGATGTTATTTAAAGCACGTGAAAAAGGCGCTTGGGGAAAAAACTCTCTCACGATATTTTAGACTCGAAGATATTTTCTCCGAAACTTTAGCGACAGTCTAAGAGCCTACAAGGACTAGCCCTGACAATATTCGCTTATTCATTTTAACTGTCCTTCAAATCTAAGAGCTCGACTCAGTCTAGTTTCACTTTTACATTTAGCGTTAAAACATTTTTCTTTCTGGAAATTGCTAATAATTCACATTTTAGCAAGTTATTGAAAAGGTGTAAGAAAGAGAAAATGGTTGCCGAAGATCGCCCAGCGTCGAAACAAAAAAACTCGTTCAACGAGTAGACTGTTGCACCGACGAAGCGTAAATTGAATAACAACCAAGGCCGAAACAGGTTATACGAAGTTGATTGAAGTCGAGTAAATAGATTTAAGGGACCCCCTTTTATAAAACTCCTTTCAAGAGGGTAAGCTTAAAGTGAAAAATTATTGGAGTTTATTTAATTTTTAACATCTACTTGTAAAAACAACAACATGTCCAGGATGATACGCCTTCTCTGATGAGAACGACGCCATAATAAAATAGAATTTTTTTTCGATTTAAAGTCTTAAAGGAGAACTCACAAGCAACTTTGTTGCCCCACCATTTTGAATTCTTTTCTTTACGAGAGAACGCGCTTAAAGCAGGTGCTGAAGTTAGTAAGATCTTAGCTTATGCGATGTTGAAAACTATCAGATGTTCTCCACTCTTACCTTTCAAATATTGAGTCCTCAAGTCGGGTGCAAGAGAAGTTCAGTCCCTCCTCAAACGTAAAGCTGGAAGGAAAAGGCGAAGAAATGAGTGATTTAGAAGAAGTAGCTGTTGAGCGGCTTTTAGGAAAATGCAAAAGCGTGCTTGGCAGTTCTTGTAATTCGATAGGTACAAAATGCGAGAAGAGTCTCAGTGGTAACACCACACCGCACTCCAAGATAGGCAGTCAGAAGACAATGCGTATACTGGACGATAATGAGGCTTACGTACAATTTGACATTCAAATAATCTTCATTCAATGGATACCTAATACTTCAAAAAGAAAACACTAAAATAAAAAAACCACGGCTCCAGCTGCTAAAATTCGAAGATCACAATTATCAAAAACTGTTCGAAGCGTTACAGGAATACTCGGAAAGAAAAATGCTTCTACAGCGGAGAATGAGATTCTTAAACCATTTACAACGGTCAGGACTGAATGACAGAAAGTAAGAGGCTTTGACAGAGCCTTAAAACTTGAGGATTTAGAGTCAGAAGCGAGAGATCTGGCCTCATATCAACGGCTTTTCGCGTTGGTTAGAGATAGCAACGCCAGAAGTAGAGAACGTAGTTTTATTTCGACCAAAAATCTAGTTTTCAAGCCAGCGAAACACATTCTTCTTCTAAGGACTTCTGACCGTTGGACGATCAATGGCAGCTTTGAACCTCCGATTCAACTTCGCCAAATGGTTAGTAAATAGTGTAGTCTTTAAATTTCGACAGTTTTAAACATTAAAAGGAGTTTTTTTTAAAGTTAAATAACATGAAAACGAAAGAATGTTTCGCCCAGTGAGTTCGCTCCCAAATGCACTAGTAATTAATTAATCAAACGCTTCAATATTGCAACTGTTTTAACTTAAAAAAAAACAATTTAATAATCTTTCTGTGATGAGCTCAGTCTTTGTAATGGACGAATGAGTTAAGCGTTAGACGTTCGGTGAAATAGTATTTTAGTAAAGGATTCAAATGAGGACAAACAAACTGCCGTGATGGTGCTCTGAACGGAAAGGGAGTTCCCCAAACAATAGATTAAACGGAGGAAGCAAGGCAGAGCATAGTGATCAAATAAAAGCAAAAAACTTAACTTGATTCGGAAATAGCTCCAAAATCCCAGAAAAATATGAAAATGATTCTACTAAAACTCAAAAACTATTCTCTAAACTCAAATGTTTTTCCGAAAAAATGAAAAAAATTCTCAAAACATTTCCTTCATAAATTGACTTACGAGTTTACCAATTAGGTTCACTTCAGCAGCCTTTCAGAAATTGTTATTATAAATATTATTTTTTTTTAATACTTGCAGTTTTATTACTAAGTATTTAAATTCCCCAGTATTAAATAAACTGTTTTATTTTCTCGTTAATATTGATATCCATTTTCTTTGTGTCTGTGAAGAAGTCGAAGAATTGATGGTGCTAAAATGACCTTTGTCGCACTGGGGTGCGTTTGGGGGACGTTTATAGTTCACGCTACCAGGCGCTTCAATCACCCCAGCAGAAAATAACTCGCCAATAACTTAATTTCTAAGACGTAAAAAGCACTTAACGCCACAGAACTTCACTCTCATATCATCTCAACAGCTCGAAGTAAAATCGTATCTGAATATTTGAGCTGCAAGTCTAACATCTACAATCGCCCCTGCGATTACTTTTCTGTCGATAAAGGCGCGAAAAAATGTCTTCTTAGACTCCGCAGTGGAGCGATATTGAAAGAGGCTCGCAAGATTGGAAGCTGAGATTACCGAGAGGTTTGTGGAGAACGTGGTGACATATTGTGTCGAAAAGAAAAGAGCCATTCTTATCGAAGACGATGTTTCAAATTTCAAAATGACTGGTCTCTCTACAGAGGACAGAATTGACTTTATTCTTTTAAAACGCCTTTTCCATACGACTAGGTGTGTTTACAATTTCTAGCGCAATCTTTACAGTATTGGAATTGTATTTTACATTTTGGCATTGTCGTTTAAGGAAGTTTGTATCTAAAACGTCCTCCTAAGGTAAAAACAAAGAGAAAAACAGCTAGCAGGTTAAAAAAAAATTTCAATGTCACGAAACTTAAATACTGCTTAAAGAATATAATAAAAATGAATGAATAAATAGGAAAGTAAGAAATTGTAGGAAAGAGATGAAATAGTTTATAAAGCGAATAAGATATGAAGTAAAACGTCAGGTACAGTAGGGAGGGGAATAAAAATATAATAGAATCGAATATAAAGAATCTGGAATTCTATTAACTGAAATAAAAAAAATATTTATTATACTTTACCATCAAACATTTTAGAAAAAAGAAGAAAAAAAGAAAAGAAGAAAAAAGCTGAAGTAAAAAGTCTAGAAGTATAGTAGGAAGGGAAATAAACAATCTGAAAATTTATTAACTAAATTGTATCAAAAATTGTACTTCTGTTATACTTTGAAACATTATTTTAAAAAGGTTTTTTTTTTTAAAAGAAAAATTAAAGATGAAAATCAGCTTAGAATTTCGAATTTTTTTCACCAATCTCGTATGGAAGCTTC
This sequence comes from Anthopleura xanthogrammica, assembly GCA_964019055.1. Taxonomy (NCBI): domain Eukaryota; kingdom Metazoa; phylum Cnidaria; class Anthozoa; order Actiniaria; family Actiniidae; genus Anthopleura; species Anthopleura xanthogrammica. The sequence goes on from OZ025217.1 coordinate 11,218,720, forward strand.
AGTGTTGAAATTATTTATTTGAAGACTCTCGTTTTAACGTAAGCGTGATTTGCGTGAAATGTCTGGTCACATTTGGTAATTTTTGATTCTCGATTACATCATATTATTTTCATAAGACCCCCGGGATGTAATTCGTCTCAGTTTTCATTCATTAAGAGTGAACACACGCACACGAACATAAAACATGATAAAAAAACCTTCCAACTCTGGATATATACTTGGAAATTCTTATTTGTATTCAAGAAAGAATGCTGAACAAATTTGAGACATTGAAAGATTGATAACTTGTTGAGTCTAGAGTTGTAGAAGCGCATGATATTTTGTAGCCTGACTTAATGAAAAAAGGAATAATAAAAACACTTGACCAGCAAAAACTACTGAACTTATCCTAAAATTACGAAAACATGTCGCAAAATTTTTTAGAAAATAAGAATGTTGTAAAATCAAAAAACTTTAAATTATTCAAATGATTTGCCTCGAGAAGTAAAAAATTCAATAAGTTTTACAAGAGACCTTTCAAAGTCCAACTGCAATAGAAGATTGACTTAGTACTCCTTAAGCACTTTGCTCCAAGTTTACAGAGCTAATGGGGTCGAAAAGTGAGTGGAAACAGGCTCTCAAGCAAGGCTTGATTCGAGCGCGGTATTTAGGGCGGTCGAGAGTAAATATAAACGAAAGAAAATACAGAGTTAAGATGGGAATTATTACATAAATTTAGTCAACCCAGATACAAGGCTGAAACTCTATCTGTTTACGAATTATAAAGCCGCAAAAATGGATCTGAGAAGTAACTCGAGAGCCATGCTTTTACTGCGGTTACAACTTGAAGAGAAAATGTTACAAGACGGAAGAAATATTGAAAAAGTACCAACCTTGGATTTTTTGAAGTTAGTATTTGGAGACGAGTTTGAACACCTTGGGATGTCCTTTCGAGTTTTATGTTTTCTACAACTGGTTAGGTTTAGGAACTTTTGTTTAAAATACTAACATTTAAATATTTATAGCGAGATTTGTATCTCATGATTTAACCATTTTGGAATTGACACATGCCAGTCACATTTTTTTTTGGTATTTTAGCAGTGAAAGGGCTTTCTTGTTCGGTCCGCTAACACCAATGAAACAAGAATACCAAAAAAAAGTAAAATTTGAACGACAACGTTGAAAAAATGAAGAAAAACATTTTTGTTGGTGTTTTTGTTTTGTTTAGGAATTGAGATTTTGTCAAGAATGCCGAAGGAGAGCAAGTAATTTCAAGAATAAGAGCGAAAAATCCCCCTTGAAGAATTTCTTTTGTTTTCTTTAAAATTTCTTTCTACTTTGCAGAAAAAAAGGCCTGAAAATGCGAAGGTCAACATAGCTGGCTAAAATTAGCAGCTGTAAAAGCGAAAAAGCATTAAAAGTTTTCGCCAAGACAAAAGCTTGAGTTGAGTCAACAAGATGAACAGGGGGCCCAATGTTGTTTCCTGACAAACAAGCAAATCCACTTTCTCTTTAAAACTTATGTATTGTGTGCTTTTCTTTTATCTTTCAACAGGGGAAAACTTGAAATTTCAAGAACTGTTGTCAACTTCAACCTCTTTTAAAGATGCTTTACAAATCAAAAAAAAAAAAGGTGTGAAAGATATGGCACTTTGATAGGTGGATATATCAAGGTGGTGTTGAGATTTCTCAACTAGCTTTCTACTGAATAACACACGAAGTGTTAGTTTTCGTCCACACTTTTAAGAAAGGCTAGAATCTCTTTCTGCAGCGGGCCACGAGGTTTCTTTGTCAATTTTTAGTGTCAAAATTATGGGCTCTAAGAAGAGGTGTGAAAACCACTCGACAACGTTTAAACTTTCTTTAGAATTCACTGCGAAAAGCAACTTCTGTGCGTTCACGAGCACAAATAAGCTTTCATATACACAAAAGAAATCTCACCTCTAAAAGAGCATGGTTGAGTTGACTGCGCGTGAAGTTTTTCAGATCAAGCTTTTGCAATTAACTTAATTTTCGTTTCAAATTTCGAAAATTAAAATTAAACGAGTTTAAGAAAAAATACTTGTTTGAAAGTTCATAATTTTTGCCATTTCTCTCAACAAAAAATAAATAAATAAAAATACCCTAAAAAGTTCGAAAATTCAAATTTATGATCTTAAGAAATGCTATCCATTTATCGATTCTCCAAAATAATAATAAATAGAAAATATCCCAAAAAAATATTTAAAAATATTACAAATTAAAATTAAAATTCTTAACATTCTTATTTCTCAATTATTAAAAACTAATTTATATTAACTACCGACTCAATTACATAATTATTTTAGGAATAAAATTGTACAAAAGGGAGGTAACAAAAATATCCCAGAATTTGGAAGTATTTGAAGTGATGAAACTTTTGTACAAATACAAAAAAAATTCCTAAAAAAATATATTTATCTTAATTTCATAAAAAAATCATTTTTGATTCGGCATTTTCTACAGTTTATCAATTTTTATACAATTTTTTGACTATTTAGTAGTATTTGAAGCTATTATTTTTGCGATTTTAGGTTCCTAAATTCTAACTTCTGAAACTGTGATGCTGTTCTTGGAAAAAAAATCTTCAGTTCAGAAGCTCATTTGTTTTAAATAATTTCAATCTTTTTTTTTTTTAGTAGAACTTGTTGAAAATATACTCTTTTCCTCTCGACGCTCTTCGCTCCTTTTTTCTTCATATATTTTTGATTCATCGTTTGTGAAGGCGTTAAAATATCATGTTCAACTAAAGTAAACGAAGAGCAAAGCGCGCTTTACCGACCAAAAAAGATAGAGACGCGGCCGTAGATATTGGTAAATCAGCCGCTTTCCATACAAGAATAACAATTAAGCTCGCAAGAAAAGAGATTTACAAATCAATGCTTTTATCACAGACGAAATCTCCCTGGGTCTATAAATCAGAACAGCCGACAATTCCCGCTATCAATTCTTTAAATCTCAGCCGAGAACCTTATTTTTAAGCGAAGCATTAAAATAACACAATAATCTAGAAACGAGATAAGACACATTCACGTGAAAAAAAAATAGAAATTTGGCAGAATTCTTTCTTTTTGGGGAAAAATTTACACAAGAGTCTGTTACGGTGCGAAAGCATGTGTTAAAAGAAGAATTTGTCATCCAAATCCTCGTAAAAATAGCCTACAAAAGGGCAGGACGAATCCCAATTCAATTAAATTCCAATAAGATAGAGTTTGGAAGCCAAGTATGTCAGTTTTTAAAATGGAATTTAGTTCTTAATCGACGTAAATTAAACCTGAAAGAAAGCAAGTCTGATTTAGTAAGTAATTTTTGACGGGACTTAATCTTACTGTCGAACTTCAAAAGACTTTAGCCTTTTTTTAACACACAATAAGTATTATTCTCTAAAGCGAAAACAATCAAAGGCAGCCAGATTTTTTATGCATTGCAAAAGAAAAAGCGAACTCTTTTAGACCAGAACGACAGCCTTGGAACTGAAGAAGACTTAAAATTTGATGCTTTCTTTATTAAACTAGCGAAGACAATAAGAAAGAAAAGATGAACGGCTTTTTTTGTGTCTATTCCTGTTCGCATCACATTAATGTGTTATTATACTTCAACAAAGGGTAAAAAATGGTGAGTACATATTATTGACATTGCATTTGAAAAATCGCTGTTCCCAAAACGTAGCATCTGTGTTTGTCATCCGCCTTGGTTGCTTCGCAAACAACGACTCCTCGATAAGCTATGTGTGAGATATCGCCCAGTAACCGTGGGAGAACATGAGGGGCAAGAACACTCAAAAAGTCAGAGCTCTAAACCGAGACAAAGAACAAAACAGGAAGAAACAGGATCAAATTTTCTTGTAATAACAAACCAAAGAACAAAGATAAAACAATAGCAAATCTGTACTGATGCGAATTAAGATAAATTACTTTTAATTTTTTAAGCTAATTTTGATCGAATTTTGAAACTATTATGAAACTCTGGTGACAATTTAGCAAGAAGATATTTTTTCCTTCATAATTTGCAGTAGAAAATACCAATTTTTGAGAGAAATATGGAATTTTTTTTTCTTTTTTTGGGCAGCGAAAACATGTGTTTTGCACCTTTTTTAATTGTTTTTAGAACAAATCTATTTTATTAAAAAGAAAACAGAAGAAAAGAAATGCTTAAGAACTGGGAGTTGTTTGCATTTCATAATGAAAGCGGTGTTTTTATTGTGTTCAGTTAAAACATCATCGGAAAAAAGAGTTTTTCTTTAAACAAAAAACGTTTCATTAAAGAAAGCAAAGTCGCTGATTTCGAGATGGAATAAGTTATGAAAATAAAGGAAAAAAAACATTGTTAAGCAAAGATTGCTTGAGTATTCAAAATCATATCTTTTGCGAGGTTAAGTTTAATATAAATCGGCTTGAATAATTTATCTTTCGAAAGCACTTAAATGGGTTTTTAAAGACCATTTTTTCAGGTGAGTGTTTTGTTTTGTTTTTGAAAAATACGTTTTATGATGGAAAAAAGGTGTAAAAAAGGTCAATAATAAAAACGAGAAGTAGAAGAATGAGAAGAAGAATGTTGAAGAAGAAGAAGAAAAATATCTTAAAAGTTCCTTTCCTTCACACTTCTTCTTTTCTCTCCTCTCCTTTGCTCTGCTCTCCTTCTCTATGTTATCTATTTTTTATTGATTGTATCCTTTCGTCATACGTTTGTAAAAGCAAATAAAAACTAAAATACATCTTTTCAGCTCATTTTCAAAGAAAATTTGAAAATCTACATTAGCCTATAATCATACTTTCGAGGATTATTCAAAACTATTGCAGTTCACTGTAAAAAGAAAGAAAGAAAGAAAGAATGAATGAAAGAAAGAAAGAAAGAAAGAAAGAATGAGCGAAAATAAGAAAGAAAGAAAGATAAAAGAAACATAGAAAAGGAAACGCGTGCTTCCTCGTAAAAAAGCTACTTCATTGGTCAAAATATTAAGCTTTTTCATTGGCTAAAATCGAAAGCCATTTAACAGCCACGATGTCAATCATCTCCCTTACAAAAAATCAGGTCAAACTTAGTTAACCATTCGTATCAGTTACTTACTATTACAGGTTTTAACCCCGGATTTTAATCTGTCTATTCTTACTTAATACTTTTGAGTTTACCAGAGAATTAAGAGGTCAACCAGACAACAGGGAAAGCCTTGAGAGCCGTGCAAAAAGATGCTTTGGTGCAGGATCTTTCTTAATTAACCCTTCTTGGGTTGTACCTCCTGCACCTTTCCACTTCATTCTTATTTCTATTTTTGTAATTCTTTGATTTTTTGTGTGTGGAAAAATAAAAACCTTTGAACCTTTATTATTTGTTAGTAATGAACATCTTAAAAGTTAAAAATAAAATTATTTATAAATAAAATTCATCAAAAACTGATTTATAGTTCCTGTTCTTTGCTTTACTGGTGATGCCTCGTTTCATTTAGCCTTAATTTTTTACTTGATAATGACGTTATGTACCTTCAAAACGTAGTCATTTTATTCATTAATCTAGAATTTTCTCATGGTTTTTAAAATCAAGAACATCGATTTTACCCCTTCACAATTCCCTGCGCGATCTTGAATGTTAGCCGGACCTTTGCATCGAAGCGAGACGAACGATGACCTTGCAGTGATAGAGACATGTAAAATATTTTCGGAGGTGTTATAAAAGGTTAGCCTCCTCCATAGGCATCTCCTTTGGGGTCCTCGGGCTTCCTGTACTCCTCGCTTTTCTTTCTCCCTCTCTCGTCCCAGTCTTCCCTGCCATATATTTTAACACAGGAATCCCAATTGCGTTCTGGAGAATAAGCCAATTCACAATTTAAGAATCGTTTTCAGTGCGCATACGATTTTATCCCGAACTTCTCACCTTCTTGTGTTTAAACCTTCTTTTGTTTTTAATTAAACAAAAGAAGGTGAGAAATTCGGGATAAAATCGCATGCGCACTGAAAACGATTCTTAAACTATGAATACACCAGTTTCACATTCGATGTAAACCGCTGTTTTTGAAGACCACGGACTCATTTGCACAGGCATAGCCTCGTTTATGAGTCAGCTATTCAACGACACCATTAAAAGTCCGTGGGATTTCAAAACATTGGTATTGTTCAACTTACACATTCTTTACGTTACAGTTGACTTTAGCAAATCATTAGCAACAACCAACTTTAATGTAAAGAATGTGCAAGTTGAATAATACCACTCCCACGGACTTTTAATGGTGTATTTGAATAGATGACTTATAAACGAGGCTAAGCCTGTGCAAATGAGTCTGTGGTCTTCAAAAACAGCGGTTTGCATCGAATGTGAAACTGGAGTATTGGCTTATAAATATGGAGTAGCCTGCGGAGGAGGCTAAAAAAGGTCTCTATCATTGCAAGCTCACCTTAAGTCTCGCTTCGATGCAAAGGCACGGCTGCCTTTCAAGATTGCGCAGGGAACTGTGAATGAGACTATTGCCCTAGGCAGAAACGAATAGGAAAATGGGTGCTAATCTGCCACTTGGAGACTGGGCAATAGAATTTGTGTAGACAGTATTCGGATATATTACGCCGAATTCATCCGACTCAGAAAATAGCGAACCAATCACTATTGCAGAAGTTTTCCCAGTGGAATTAAAATCTACTACACAGTATTCTGTTTTAAGGGTACTACAAGGATTACGAGGCAATCTTCTTCTATTTTTACAGGACGGTAAACAATTGAAACAATTTATAATTAATTTTCCGCGATCATAGTTTTGAATTCTGAGATATTCTAGCTAATTTGTTGAGCTTGGAGAACATAGCTACGGTAACTAAGAGGAATTGGTATCATATTTTTGAAGCGTACAAATTTCAAAGTTCTATGTATCTTTAAAACGAAAAAGATCAATAAAAAAATGGGAATAAAAGCTTGACTAGGTATAAGTTTTATTATTTGATTTGAAACTCGTCTTAGAAAGAGTGATTGCTATTCACTGTAATAGACCTATTCGGCTTGGGCGTAATGCTTTCAGACCACGTGTCTTTCCCCAGAGTATCATTTCATTGTTTAACGGTTGCGCATGAGAAGACACATGAATATGGATACAACTCAAACAAAGAATCTTATTCTCAAGAGAATGACACGTGGTCTGAAATGGGAAAACATTACACCCAAGCCGAAAAGGTCTATTGATCTCGCATTTTCTATCTAGTTCCCTTTTTAGAAAACAATGATATGCAAAGAAAAATAAAATCTTTGGAAAAAATCGTATTATGTTTTCAATAAATAATTTTTGATATATTATATCTTATGTGCTCACCATTTATCTTGTAGCTGCTCAGTGAACAAGATAAGTTTATCTTGTCATTAAAAAAATCGAATTCTAAGCCTGGACTTCTTTTTTCTATTTCTATTTCTTCCCAAAGAAGCGTTCCCCAGTCCCCGCGCGACCATTAGCTGCTTATCCGGAAGGTTGATACTTCATGTATGATACATACACATGATTACCAAATACATTTATTGTTATGGATAAAACGATTTACAATACATGACGTTTCCACCCTTTGACAATTAATATTTAAAGATCACTATTAAAAATGATTTTATGTGTATATGTAGTGTAAATAAACTGAAATCTTACCTGACATGAAGCATTGGCCGATAGCTTTGAACTTCCAGTTACGTTCACCCACTGGTACCATCTCTACGTCAAAAAGAGAGAAGTCAGGCTTTTCTTTTAAAAAAAAAAAAACATCTCACACTTCCCTGCAGCTTCAATGAACTAAATCCAAGCTATAAACAAGCTCACCCATTCTTACTTCACTATTTTTCCTTTTCTTTCTTTTTCCTTTTTTTTTTTCGTTCTTTTTTTTTTATCCCATTTTTTCCTATAAAAATAATTTTGAGATATTTTTAGTAGTATTGGAATAAATCCATAGAGAAAGTAGAAGCATTTTTCATTTTATGTAATAAGTTAGAAAAAACCATTAAAAACCCTTCGACTAAAGCCGTGTTTTCAATATTTCATACTATAATCTTTACGAGTTCCCTGTGGTATTATGATATATACCACAGGGAACCCAAGATTTCAAAATGAAAATCCCTATGCTAACAAAATTGTACTTTCATTAGACCTTAACCCTAATAGACCTCTTTAATATGGGTGTAATGTTTTGCCATTTCAGACCATGTGTCATTCTCTTGAGAATAATATTCTTTGTTTGAGTTGTATCCATTTTCATGTGTCTTCTCATGCACAACCATTAAACAAAGGAATGATACTGTAGGGAATGGTCTGAAATGGGCAAACAAAATGCCTAAGCTTGGAAGTTTATTTAGAAGTACTCATGACATTTATTTTAATGATTTAGGTTATTCCTTTCAACACAATTTATTCCCTTTTCAATTTAGAAAATATATCTTAAGTTTACCTTACAAGTAATTTGTATACATCAAGACATCTTCTTAACCATTGAATGTAAGAAATAAGATAATATTCAAATGAAAAACCCAAAGGACAACAAAAGAGCACACCCCCCCCCCCCCCCCCCCCCAAACACAAACATGAATACACTACCCAGGGATTAATGAGTATATATTTATAACTATCACGCCCCTTATGGGTCTCTTTTGTGAGGTCACTCCACACGCACCACCACTACATTATATTTTTACAACACACAATACTCAACTCACATGTTAATTTTTAGGGAGGGAGGAAAACCGGAGAACTGGAGAAAAACCCTTGTGGAAAGGGAGAGAACAACACATCAAACAAACTCAACTCACACATTGATTTTTACGGAGAGAGGAAAACCAGAAAACCTGGAGAAACACCCTCATGGCAAGGGAGAGAACAACACATCAAACGAACTCAACTCAATTATGATCCAACCCAGACCACAGTGGTGAACAGCAAGCAGTAAACCACTATGCCACCCATGCAGTAATGACATGATCCCTGTATTTGTGCAGCAACCATCCTCAATCTTAAATACTCCCTACTCAATTTATCAAACCCTGAGACAACCTCTGGACTGATCTAAATCTAACCAGTTAGGGACCGTGGTAATCTAAGTGGGGGCATGGCTAACTCTCAAATCCCATTGGAATTTAGCATGTTGGATGTACAATGGCTGTACTACTCTTGCCCCCCCCCCCCCAATCCTCCTCCATACACCACTCACTGAGGCTTCACTTTGATTATAATTTAGGTGTGAAAGAACGTTTCTATTTGAAAGCTTTTTAACTTATACCTTAAATAATCTATGTCTTTGATAACCAGTCTGAGTTTTAAGCATTTGAAACACCAACTATACTATTCTACATGTTTGTAGTTTTTCCCTTTTTAAAGATTTATATGCTGTGTTAAGAATAGCATATTTGGATAGCTGAAGTATATACTAAGAGATTATAAGAAGAACTAAAGAAAACATATTACAAAGACCCCTTGTACATGACATCAAAGTAGCTCAAATTGGAGGACAAAACAAAAGAATTTCAATCTCCTGAGAATTGCAAGGGGTCTCATAGCACTCTAAAACTTGATTCTCCTAGATTCACTCAAAACTAGTAAAAAGTTCTTATTCTAGTCCCCAGATAAGATATTATACTCTAAGAAACTTATGATCTCTTATCTAGGGACCTTAAAATAAGAACTTTTTACTAGTTTTGAAAGAATCAAGTTAAAATAACAGTGTAATAACAGTGTAGAACTTTATTAATTCCAAAACTATGAATTTCTTTAAAGTAAAACAAACATTAAGATTTAAAGTACAATGATTAAAGTAAACGTAAAAGCATCTATTTTAAAAGTATTATAGTTATTTTAAAACTACAAATCAAAAATTTATATAAATTTATTCATAATTTTGCCCTAGTATTGGGAATAAATTGCGAGTTTATTATTCATAAAATATTATTGTGTTCAGCTTACCTACCAGCTTTTCTCACCAATGTTTGACCATAAGCAGCCTTGATAAGTCTCCTTTCCATATGTGGTAGTATTTTTGACCTTATGGTTTTATAAACAGATATATTTTAAGAGATTTTAGTAGTTTTCTTTAGGTTTTGTTGTTGTGTGATCGACTATTGCTCAAACTTCCCGCTATACCCATCATGCATTGGAAGAAATCCACAGGGATCCCACAGAAAACTCTTTTTTTTTAAAGTTCTGACGTATTTCCGGGTCCAACTCACCAAATTTCACCAATTTCCTCACCAAAATTCCGCTAAAATGAAGCGAAAAACGTTCTTAATGATTTAGTCACCTGAAATAATTAGAACTTTGAACAACAAATTCTATAATGAAGGAAAAGTAAGAAAAATATCAAGAGAGCATAAGTAAAAGAGGGAAACTTCTTAATACCGTGCGCGCCATGTGAATTCCCGGTTGGGCTATTTTTAGCTTTCGCATAAAGTCAATTTTCGCCTCACCCTGCTCCAGTGCGTCAAAAATTGTGTGATTCATCCAAACCTTGAAGTAGCGAAAACATGTAAAGATTTTTTGGGGAAAAAATTAATTTCGCGCCTTTTTGAAGGTTCAACAGCTCAGTTCAGTCGTTTTTTATCAGAGAAAAGAACATAGCCAATCCTGATCTTTTTGCTTTATCTAATAATAGATTTTGTCGAAAAAAGCATCGATTGACTTCACGTAAAAGCTTTTTAAAATTTGCTGGTGGTTTAAACATCTTTCTTTCATTCTTTCATTCTTTCTTTCTTTCTTCCATCCATCCATCCATCCATCCATCCATCCATCCATCCATCCATCCATCCATCCATCCAACCATCCATCCATCCATCCATCCATCCATCCATCCATCCATCCATCCATCCATCCATCCATCCATCCATCCATCCATCCATCCATCCATCCATCCATCCATCCATCCATCCATCCATCCATCCATCCATCCATCCATCCATCCATCCATCCATCCATCCATCCATCCATCCATCCATCCATCCATCCATCCATCCATCCATCCATCCATCCATCCATCCATCCATCCATCCATCCATCCATCCATCCATCCATCCATCCATCCATCCATCCATCCATCCATCCATCCATCCATCCATCCATCCATCCATCCATCCATCCATCCATCCATCCATCCATCCATCCATCCATCCATCCATCCATCCATCCATCCATCCATCCATCCATCCATCCATCCATCCATCCATCCATCCATCCATCCATCCATCCATCCATCCATCCATCCATCCATCCATCCATCCATCCATCCATCCATCCATCCATCCATCCATCCATCCATCCATCCATCCATCCATCCATCCATCCATCCATCCATCCATCCATCCATCCATCCATCCATCCATCCATCCATCCATCCATCCATCCATCCATCCATCCATCCATCCATCCATCCATCCATCCATCCATCCATCCATCCATCCATCCATCCATCCATCCATCCATCCATCCATCCATCCATCCATCCATCCATCCATCCATCCATCCATCCATCCATCCATCCATCCATCCATCCATCCATCCATCCATCCATCCATCCATCCATCCATCCATCCATCCATCCATCCATCCATCCATCCATCCATCCATCCATCCATCCATCCATCCATCCATCCATCCATCCATCCATCCATCCATCCATCCATCCATCCATCCATCCATCCATCCATCCATCCATCCATCCATCCATCCATCCATCCATCCATCCATCCATCCATCCATCCATCCATCCATCCATCCATCCATCCATCCATCCATCCATCCATCCATCCATCCATCCATCCATCCATCCATCCATCCATCCATCCATCCATCCATCCATCCATCCATCCATCCATCCATCCATCCATCCATCCATCCATCCATCCATCCATCCATCCATCCATCCATCCATCCATCCATCCATCCATCCATCCATCCATCCATCCATCCATCCATCCATCCATCCATCCATCCATTCTCCATCCATCCATTCATCCATCCATCCAGCCGGAACAACCTACTTGCATGCTTGCCTCTTTCACAACAATGCAAACGAGGCCCTTGGCAATTTTATATTTCATATGTTTACATATAATAACATGCAGGTTTTGAATAATAAGCATAACACGATTTTAATTGTCTATTGCATTGGTCTGTTTGAGCGTGATATCAATGTCATTAAACCCGGCTAACATCATTATCGAACGACCAAGCCTTCTTTAAATACTTCCCTTTTCTCCCATCTTTCCTAATTTGAAAAAATCTATTTTTAGACCCAAAAACAACCGATGGTGTCCTTGCATTGTATTTAACGCTGCAAAAACGGCTTATTTGTCTTTCCTTCTGCTTTTTTGATTTCAAGAATTGACTGCAAGGGTTCACGAAGTTCAAAATGTTTATAAACTTGTTGTGTGTTTGCAGATTTTGAAAGTTCCCTTTGCGAGCGGCGTAGATCATCGGCTTGATAACACAATGACACCACATAATCCACTTGAGAAAAGTCTCTAATCTGTATGGGATCTCTACTATTTGAAGTCCATCGACCGCCATCAAGATACAAGCTGGAAAGACTTGGATTAAACTTGTGACGTTCACCATGAGTGAAGTATATGCAGATTTTGCGTAGGCGTCCATGGAGAGTTTCTGAGCTGTTGAGAGAATGGTCGGTGAAATTCGCTTCCTCTTGCCTTGTATGTGCTTGGTAATCTTGTGGAAGCTATAAATGATCACCAAAAGTGGGCACAAAATGATGAATAAACAAGTACTCACGAAGAAGCCAGACTCTGCTTTTGCATCAGGGTTGAAGAACCGCTGTCCACAGATATAAAAACCTGGAAAATAACCCATGACGACCTTGTTGCTTAGGAACGGTAACCATGGGAACGTAAATAACAAAGCCACTGACCACATGCAGATGAGTGTCCAGATTGCTGATTTTTGTTGCGTCATATAATGGGAAGCTCTAACGACTGAGTAATATCGATCAAGCGATATCAGGGAAAGATTCAAGAGAGTTATAACGGTGAAATACATGTTGAAGAAGCCGTTTACGGTACACATAACGTGGCCAAAGACCCAACGGTCTTCAACGACCGAAACAGCAGCAAATGGAATGACCAGGACAGTTGCTCCTATATCCGCAAAAGTTTGACTTAGAATAAGAATATTAATAACTGTCAATGTCCTTCGATCTGAGAAAACAAAACGCACCACCAAAGCATTGCCAATCATCGATGTAAAAATTATGATTATCAACGGAATCACCTTCACTAGTTTCTCTAACAATGTTGTTTTTTCAAGGAGATTAGCTTGTGTGTCACACAAAAAAACTTGACAACCAGTGAGATTGAAGCTTGAATTTTCCATCCTATCTCGAAGTAGGAAGAATAGGAAACAAACTCGGCAGCTTGTCGTGTGAACGGCAGAAACAGTTGCTTGAGAATGACGTCGAGTATCATCCACTTATTTCCCCCGGTTGTAGAGACGAAACAAAGCTAAGAAAAAAAGTTTAATTAATCTTTCGAAGTTCTCCAGAATGATCTATATTTAATAGACAAAGGATGTTTTACATCATTAAAATAAAATAAATTAAAATATAGATAAGATTTTTAATAAATCACTTATATTATGACTTTCTATGTTTTTGCTGTTGTTGGTCACATGAAAATTTAAAAACGAAAAATAATATTCTATTCCATGTTCAGAAAAACAAAAGCCTGTAAACCTGAAGAAAGAAAAATCATTCCTAGTTTACCCTTCAATTCAAAGTGCGTCAATATGTCGAAAATATATTCATTTCTACAGTACAGAGAGTGAAATAAATGGCCGGCTGTTGTCTTTTAAAAACATGCAAAGTTTCGTGGCAATAAACAAAGAGGGGTTTAAGATAAACAAAAGTTATTTTTAATTTCTCTCAAAGATTTCATCAAGTTATTATCCTGTCTATCCTGCATGATATGTTTGAATAAGAAGTCATTAGGGACTATCAGTTGCTTTTGTCAGTATAGTATTTCTATATTCGATGGAGCCCAGTTTTGATCCGATCCAATCAATCAGAAAGCAATGAAACGCTAAAAAGCCATCAAATTGCTTGAATCCTTGAATTAACTGGAAGCCAATTTGCGCTAAAACCACCGAACAGACACATAAAGCGACACTTTTTATCTCTACGTTTTTCCAAGCACTCCCTGAAGTTATTTTTTATTTCAACAGTGTTAACTCAAAACCTTCTTACAGTATTTGTTTAGGCTATAAGCTATTCAATTTGTGAGGATTTTCACATAATTTTGTTCTTCTTCTTTGAATTGCCGGAATTCGAGAACAAGAGCATAAAATTCTTATAATTGATAATGATCATTACATTACTATTTTGCTTTCTAGTATAGAAGCCCCTCGTTTCCTTTTCTTGTATAACAAAGTTTACCTGATAATTGATATCGTATGTTTGTTATAGCTAGGATTAGCTAGTTTTCGTCAATACAGTTAGCTAGATAAAACAAGTGATTCAACTGAGTGCTTGTTGAAATTTTGAAATTGTATGAAGCATCTCTTAAAGTAAAATTGGTAAATCCATCGGAAAATTGGAATGGAAGTTGTTCATTTGAAGAAATATCAATCAAGACTATAATTTGTAGTATAATAAGGGTGGAGGTGACGTTGAGGTTTAAAAGAATAAGGAAAAAACAATCGAAAGGAGAGCATAGAATAAAATAATATAGAGAAAAGAAGAGACTAGCTAAAAAAGGAAATGAGTGAATGAAAAGAAAAAGCTGATAATGGTAACTTCAAATTTTTTTTTTTTAAAAGACAAAATTAAATTAAATTAAATAAATAAAAGTATTCTAATCTCAAACCTAGGCAGGGTATTACTCATTCACGATCGAAATAATTTTTTAAACTGATAAATTTGTTCTAATTTAATTTATAACTTTGTCGTTGAAGTACGACCCGCAAAGCTTCAAGTCTCGTTTGCACACTAGCATTTCGTAGGCCATATCAGGCTAAAACATCTCGTTTTTATGGCAAAAATTTGTGATGGAGGGTAATACGATTTACTATTAAGCGCTCAAAAGTCAAAGAAATCTGCCAAAAATTATACATTAGCGCCTTGTTGGTAAAAAAGGACTTTGATTGACGCACGTCGAAATGCTGGTTTACAAACGAGAGACATGAAACTTCAAATGAAACTTCAAGGGTCGCACTCCATCGATTACGTTTATAAAGTCATAATATTAATCTATTAAGATTTTAGATTCATATCTAAGATAATCATTTCCATTATTGCTTACCTGTATGCGTAAAGATAACAGCCTTCTCAAGCTCTTGGTCCTAGTGTTTTAAACCCGAACGCAAGCTGTAGCTAACTGGCCATTGGGAGTCTTTGCCGGTTTAAAATAATCTATTCGATCGGCGCCAATTATGCTAAACCTTTAGAAAATGACGAAAGCCTTTCGTGTCTCATAAGGGCTTTTCTGATTATGTAGATTTGTACTTCAGGCAAGACTTTGTTATTATTATTATTCAAACAGCCTGTGCCCGTCTGAAAGAGTACTTAAAAAATCAATAGAAAATTTAAATGACATAGGAAAAACAATTCTAGCTGAGTGAGATATTGGAGATCAAAATTACACTGAGTTTTGGATTTGTGACATCTGGAGTGATAGGAGAAGCTTTTTAAAAGTGAAGAGAATGTAAGAGAATAAAATGGACTGAATCGGGACTAATAAAAAACTGATATTTTTTCCCCCGTTCTTATAGCATAATTCTTGCCTCAAGCTTTTGATATAAAGTCAGAGAAATTCCAACTAATTTATATAAATCGGATAATTATGAACTATATATTATTCTCTTGCTAGTCGAAAAATTAGTGGACAGCCATACAAGATCCCTTAGGCAATTTAGTCTGAATAAAACAGCTGATTTGAAATATACTCGCCCTGTGACGGAGAAAAGACGTCACTGCAAAACTGAGGTGTCATGTAGATTCACATCTTTTTGGAACGAACAAAAATTAAATTTAAAAAATTAGTATAGGAAATCGCACGACCTCGAGTACAATTTGGAATTTAATAGGTACAAGTAATGTTTTGAAAGTTCTTGTAATTGCACGAGCCTTTAGGCGAGTGCAATGGACTACTTCGACGATGCGGCGGCCATCTTGAATCTGAATTAATTTAATGAAAATAACTTTTTACGAGATGCCGGGGGTATACGTAGGATCTGATAAAGAAAAAAACAAATCCTGGGTTTCTCTGGCCCTATCATGCTGATTAAGTGACAAGCATTTCATTTTTCTACGTAGTATCGGTCATTATTTTCACATCTTGAATCGCAATGCATTATGGGGCGTCGAGGGGGCAAAAGCAAACAAAAATGACGGATAAAATAGAGAGTTTCGTTTATTACTCTTTCTTTCTCTTTCTTTCTCTTTCTTTCATGTGGTTTGGATAAACCCTAAACTATGAATCGTAAATATTTTTAAAGGCATTTGTATTTTGTATGTTGGTAAAAAAAATAATTGTAGTGCCCCCACCCCCCCCCCCCCCACCCCCAATGATTATTAGTTTCCGCCGCCGCTGTTAAGTGAACAGCAAGGGATAAGTTTCAATTGTTTTTAAAGCTGTTGGATATTGTTTTCAATTAAGTTACAGTTATATCCTAGAGTACTGTGTTGAAACAAAGCGCACCAGGAATATTCTTAAGTGAACAGCAAGGGATAAGCCACAATTGTTTTTAAAGCTGTTGGATATTGTTTTCAATTAAGTTACAGTTATATCCTAGAGTACTGTGTTGTAACAAAGCGCACCAGGAATATTCTTAAGTGAACAGCAAGGGATAAGCTTCTATTGTTTTTAAAGCTGTTGGATATTGTTTTCAATTAAGTTACAGTTATATCCTAGAGTACTCTGTTGTAACAAACTCACACGGTTTAGAATATCTTAAGTGAACAGCAAGGCTAAGTAGCATCTCATAAGTGCTGAATCTGATGATGGACTAACACCCTCCCACATGTCAGAGAAGTTCTCTTTGTTTAATCAAGTTCATTCCAAAAATACTAGGAACTCTGACAACAACTTGATATTGCCTAAAGTAAAAAGATCATTTGGAAAAAACACCTTTGCTTTCAGTGGTGCCAAGATATGGGACGATCTATCTAGAGACATTAAAGAGTCCAAGTCTCCTAAGCATTTCCACTGTTGATCATCTTGAAGACCTTCTTTGCTCTAATTGTCGCTACTCTCTACACTGTCATTGTTTATCCTAAATTATCTTCTTCTTCTATTTTTTCTATCCATACTGTACTCCAGTATTTAATATATATGTAGTTTTGTAATAAATTAATTAATATATTGTAACTTATAACAATTTGTAATTATATTATTTTATTTTATCTTTAATTTGAGGGCCGTAAGTTAGAAAACTGTAAATGGTTATTATGTATCCCTCCGTAATATGTACTTATTGACTGAGTGGGAGGTCCGAACGGGAAAATATTTGGCTCGAGGTCCTGAAGTACGGAACGAGCGCAGCGAGTTCCGTGCCAAGGACCGAGAGCCAAATATTTTCCCGTTCGGACCGACCTTAACTCAGTCAATAAGCATTTTATCATATGACCACATATAAAAAATCGATTTCAAAGCGTTTTTAATAAATGCGAATCAAAATGCGTAGTTTTTACATGATTGACGGCAGCGAGTCCGAACGGCGAGTCCGAACGGGAAATTATTACACTTTTCGGAAAAGCGTACTTTGTTTGCTGACGACATTTTCCCCAAAGGTTTTTTTTAGAATCACGCGTACAGTGAAATACGGTCATATGATAATTATTATTGTAAAAATTGTATAAAAAGAAAAATTTATATCACTATTTACATTATTATTTATATAATAATAATAATATAATAATTAATAATTAATAATTAATAATAATAATAATAATAATAATAATAATATACATGATACGAGTGGAGACAAAGTGTTTCACTTTTACATTGAGTTCAGATCATGTGCAGAGGTGTGTCTGACCATAGTGTCAATTGTAGATTTAATTCACGCAACAAAAGTACAATTGAATTGCTTGGGTTCATAATAATACAAACAAACAAGAACAATATTGGTTTATCAAGTTCCATTTAAAGCATAATATACCTTCTTTTCTGCTAGATGTTTTCATACATTCAGAGCTATAACTCCCATTTCAAGTGGTAACCGGTATTCCATTATTTTGACGTCTTCTGCAGAGTCTTTAAAACAAATTTTTCTACTAGATTTGCCCAGCTCGATTCGCCATTAAAAGCACAGGTATACCGAGCCTGTGTTCATCGTCGTAACCGCTGACCATTAAGATTGTATTAGTTCATCTGGCAACATGAAGGTAAAATATTATTTCCATTTTTAAAATGTTATATATTTTACAATTACGTCCACGTCCATTTATCTTATACTTTTAATAAGGAGTAAAACAACCAAAAATGGGCTTCCTGTGTTATTGGCAGCCTATATGCGGTTTTTCGTAAAAAAAAATTGCGGGCTCAATAACAACAATCATGGCGACAGAATCGGTGGAGATTTTTGATTTTACAGAAGGAAAAAGGAGACAAAAAGACCCTTAATATCCATGTTTATTCATCAGGATCTCGTGAAACTATCAATAAATTAAAGTATGGACAGACAGATTCAAATGAGCCCCGTCCCCGTCCCCGTTCCCGTCCCCGTCCCCGTCCCCGTCCCCGTCCCCGTCCCCGTCCCCGTCCCCGTCCCATTTTAGAGGGATCCGTTTGGCGGTAAAATTTCATCTTAACTATTTTTAAACAAAAAGCGAGCTTCCTTTTCGCTGTTGTTTCAGGGTTCGATCTGTGTGTTAGGTGACTTAGGTCAGCTCAGGTTTCAGGGTGTGATGAATAGATCTTGTTGAAATACAACTCCAAGAAAAAAATTATCATTAGATGGCAACCCATTATTGACAACCAATACAACTACAAAACGTTTTAATCACAAATTCAAAAAGTGCAATATATAAGTAAGATACAAAAATAAATAAAAAGTTATAAAAAGCATGATATATACGTCTAAAACTTGATTTTACATTATAAGATTATGAAAATTTATAACTTCATCAGTAGTGAACAATACATGACTTTGATCATCGAAATCTGTGCAAAATTATTGTGGAATTATTGACTGCTATTGTTAATCGTATTAAGGTTACCATGGTGAAGGATCGAGGGTTTTGCTTTTAGCGTCATTGTTACTACAGTATAGACCTTTTTCGAATTCGTAAAATACCGCTGTTTTCCTTGACTACAGATATATTTACGCAGGGCTAGCCTCGATTTTGTGTAGAATATTCACGTGGTCCAGTGAAGGTCCGTGGGATTTCAAAGTGTTTGTATTGCTGAAGTTGTGCATTATTTACTTTACCGTTGGTATTTGTGAAAGCTGACACTGAAATGAGCCTAACTCTGCGTAAAAAAAGTGAGTCTGTAATCAATGATCACAGCTGTATTTTACGAATTCGAAAAGTACTATTGTTGTTGTCTTTGTTGCTGCTGTAGACGTTATGCTGTGGTTACTAGCTGTTGCTTCTGCTGCTGTTGCTGTTTCTGTTTCGGTTGTTGTTATTGTTTCAGAATGGCATTACAAAATTATATATGTGTAAATCACATTATCCAATCCCTCTGAAGTTATTTTTGGTGCTTAGAATCTTGTTTGGAGTGAAGACTGAAAGAACAGAGAGAAAGAGAAAATATGGCGTTAGTATGTTATAGATTAGATGTTAAAACGAAAAGAGAATGAATGGATGAGATGAATGGATGCACGGATAGATGGATGGACATATTTCATATTGATTGATTGATGTATGGATGCACGGCGATGATGGGTTAATTGATAAGAATGCTATGGTTATAAAACGCGAAGAATATGATACACAAGCATGGAAGTAGCCAATTATTTGTTTGCTGCGTTCAGTTATCCCTGTATCTTATTCACTTACACCACGGTTATAGTCTTCTCCTTCATAATACGCCTCATTCTTCTTAGCTGACGGCTCAGGATACGTCCTCACTGCTACATTATCGTTACCCTTGACATAGCTGGCAGTGTAACGATTCGTCCTCTTGTCATTATTATTCTTTCGATTCTTGCAGTACTTTAAAGAACAAACATCAAAATCAAAATGTGATTTCAAAACTGTTTAAATGTAAATAACTGCAAAAATAGTAAATTTATTTGCTACTTTTTCGAACATGCGCAGTACGTCTATCGCTATTTCTCGAACATGCGCAGTACGTCTATCGCTATTTTCCTGAACATGCGCAGTACGTCTATCGCTATTATCTCGAAAATGCGCAGTACGTCTATCGCTATTTTCCTGAACATGCGCAGTACGTCTATCGCTATTATCTCGAAAATGCGCAGTACGTCTATCGCTATTTTCCTGAACATGCACAGTACGTCTATCGCTATTTTCCTGAACATGCGCAGTACGTCTATCGCTATTATCTAGAACATGCGCAGTACGTCTACCACAATTTCCCAAACATGCGCAGTACGTCTATTGCTATTTTCCTGAACATGCGCAGTACGTCTATCGCTATTATCTAGAACATGCGCAGTACGTCTATCACAATTTCCCAAACATGCGCAGTACGTCTATTGCTATTTTCCTGAACATGCGCAGTACGTCTATCGCTATTTTCCTGAACATGCGCAGTACGTCTTTCAATACTTTATGTGATAATTACCACGACGAGTACGGAAATGGCCAGTATAACAATAATAATAATGAGACCAACACCAAGAGCAATGTAGAGCTTCTCAACTTCTGTGTAGTCGGTGGATTTAGCTGGAGCGTTCTTGCCTGCGATGTCTACACTTTCGATCTGTTAGGAACGAAGGGTCGGTTAGTCGGAGCTATGGTTCGTTCAGGAAGTTTGAGGTCGTGACAAAAATAATAAATATAAGCAAAACACGAGAAAAAAAACATCTACAGCAACAGCAGTAGCAGCAAGAACAACAATAACAGCAAAAACAGCCACAACGACAACAACAACATGCAGTAACAACAGCAGAAGCAACAAAAGCAACAGCAACAACAGCAACAGCAACAACAATAACAATTATTAACAGCAACAACAACAACGACTTACTTTTCCAATGAATAAAGAACCCAGATATCGTTCCAGTTTATGCTCATAAAAGTAATTTACCACTTTGTAAATCTTCTTGGTCATGTCCTCGTCTATATTTGCAAGACTGTCGTTGTTAGCAACCTTACGCACATATAAATATACATTTGCTTTTTTGTATGCTCCTTTGGGGCAATAGTCATGGAAGTTGTACAAGACAATCCTATTTGGCGGTAAAGTGCTTCCAGTGTTGTCTTCCATCACGATTTGCTTGCCTATGCTTTCTTTAAGGTAGTTTTCTAAGTTGCACATCTCGGCCCAAGAGATTGAGAATTGAATTTTGACGTACACATCGGGTTCGGCTGCGTTACATTCTGAGGATAAGGATTGAGATGATGAGATGAAATTTTAGCGTATATATAATCGTTGGAATTATGTCCTTTTTTAAGTTAGTATATCCTTACTTGATATACATCAATATTAGCCTTTCTGGATTTTTAAAAGTGTGTTGCATTATTGGGCTGATTTGAGGGACACTTCATCATTCAGCTGACATTTTATCCATCAAGAAACAAGACAGATTTGAAAATCATTTAATGCATCGACAATTAAGGTTTCCTATCCTTTTTCACTATCAGCAAGTGAAACTTGACTGATAGACACCATATGAGTTCCTCTCCTCTCCTCTCCTCTCCTTTCTATATAAGCACAGGGGCGTAGCGAGGACCTAGGTTCTGGGGGGGGGGGGGGGCACTTCCGCCAAAAATCGCCGAAGCAAAATAAAAAACAAAAAAAACCACGATATTTACGACGAAATAGGGAATAAAACTTTCTCTACAAAAAGTGGGGGGCGCCAAGTACAAAAAAAAAGAGGCCAAAATAATAAAAAAAGGGGGGGGGGGGAAACAATTACCTATTTACCAAAATTTGGGGGGGCACATGCCACCCGTTCCCCCCTCCATACGCTAGTGTATAAGCATAAACCACTCACAACAAGCTTACCTGCAAAATAGCAAGTAGCTAAAACGATTGCCAAAATCCAACAAATATTCATCCTCATGGTTCTGAAGTAGTACGTATCCCACTGCAAAATAGAACAATAGCCTTGATCTTATTCGAGTGCATGCATAAATTATATCGGTTTCATGCAAGAAAGGTTCCTTGTGACTACTGAATATACTGAATACCGCATGAATAGTGAATTGCAGCTCGAGTCATCGCCGTAAATTATAAAGAGAGTCTTTTAGAAGCCAAAACCAGGCTAAACCAACATGTTTTACCTATTGTAGCCAATAATTCTCTCTTTTTATGCATAAATACAGAATACTTTTCTTTACTTTGCATAGTGAATTGCAGCTCGAGTCATCGCCGTAAATTATAACGCGAGTCTTTTAGAAGCCAAAACCAGGCTAAACAAACATGTTTTACCTATTGTAGCCAATACATCTATTTTTGTAGAAATACAGAATACTTTTCTTTACTTTGCATAGTGAATTGCAGCTCGAGTCATCGCGGTAAATTATATAACGAGAGTCTTTTAGAAGCCAAAACCAGGCTAAACCAACATGTCTTACCTATTGTAGCCAATACATCTATTTTTGTAGAAATACAGAATACTTTTCTTTACTTTGCATAGTGAATTGCAGCTCGAGTCATCGCCGTAAATTATAAAGAGAGTCTCAGTTAGAAGTCAAAACCAACATGCGTAAATTGATGGAACTTGAAAAAGGAGAAAAACTCTTTATTAAAATTAACCGTTTTTTGAAAAAGAAAAGTTGTTTTGAAACAGTTAAAAGTTAAATTGTAAAACATCGCTTGAAAATTTTCTCGACGAATTGGCAAGTGATTTGGAATAATTATAGTTCACCGACCGAAACGTAGTAGTTTAAAGGCTACAAAATAGTGCCTTATTTGTCATTCAAGCAACTTTGGATATACCAAAGGAGATAAAAAAAATTGTTGAAATTTTGATTCCTAAATTAAGAAAGTTTTGAAGAATTATACTCGGAAAGCCTGGCTTAATAAGGATTGTCTTATGTGATTGGGAATAATATTTATCGCTAAAACTATAAAGCTATTGCAAGGATTCATTAATCGTTTTTCATTGATGAAGCCGATGAAGATACCAAAGAGGCCATTACTTATGTTGCTACGAAATCCCTCGATCCTAAAAAAAACTCGATTTGATATTTTAGAATGTTAGCAAAGGATTTCAAACTTAATTTATTATAATGCAAATTTTTTTAAACGTTGAAGCGAAGAGCCGATAAGAATTACTCAAAACTTGACTCTGAATTTCTAGAATATAGTATCTCAACGGTGAATCCAAAAAATTAATTCAAAACAGTAAAAAATTAGAATTCGGTGACAGCAAATTCTAAAAATATAGACGAAAATGCTTTAATCTAAGCTAAACCATATAAGTCGCTAAATTAAACGACAGTAAGAAAATAAATATATCAACAACAAAGCGTCTTTGGAATTATTTTCATCTACATATTGTAAATTTACTAAAATTATCAGATTTGTACTTTAGACTTTTTTCGTTTGCAAAAATATTGTTATTTTATGAATCATAGAAGCGTTTTGGCCACAATTTCGCAATGAAAAGCGCATTTAAGTAAATATTTTTCACGGTTTAAAAATTCTAAGAATTTTACTAAGCAAGCGAGCGAGATTGACAGAAAGTCTAACAAAAACCGTTAGCACAACAACAAGTTAAGATAAAAAGTGTCAAAAAACTAAGTCTTACCGTTCGATGTTTAAGAGTCTACGTAGGTTGATACCTTTTTAGCGTCTTTAGGAGCGAATTCTTGAGTATTTAAGCCGCCTTTAGATTACTAGAGGAATAAAATAAATTAGTTTAGTGACGATGATGATATTGTTCGAGTGAACTCGAGCAGAACACAAAGGACTCGTCGCTTGGTTGTTGTCATTTGAATTACAAATTTGTTATATCAGTATTCAAAATTGATTTCATAGATTTAATGGAATTTCACGTCCTCTGAGTTGGCCACTGAGGAATTCAAAGCATTTGTATTTAGCTTCAGAAGAAAAAACCTTTAGAAGTTCATAAAAAATAGGAGAAGGAGAAGGAGAAGGAAAAGGATAAGCAAATAAGGCCCAAATTTCGATTTTTACTACAAGTTTACGTCACGGATCATACTTTTTCAAAATGCATCCTACATGGAAAGGAGTGACCGGGGTGTCTACCTACAACAGCGATACAAGCGACATACCGCGGGGTTGCTGGTCAGCGCGTAATGCATCCTGGCTGTGACGGCTCCTGTAATCGACTATATAACCTCTCCCTTAGGCTTTGGCCGAGCTTCCTGAGCAGTCTGTAAATCCTTAGCCTGCGTTTGATCTGGAAGCTCGGACAAAGCCTAAAGTTTATAATAATTGAGAAGTTTCAAAGGAAATTTTTCGCCACGTTTGGTGTGATAATTTTTAAAAGCACCGAACTAAGGAAAAAATAGTTAATGTGCGCGCCTCAAAGAAAAACTCGATCTTAATGTTGCAAAGAACTTAATCTGAATCATTTGCAGGGCAGGCAAGCAGGCAAGCAGGCAAGCAGGCAAGCAGGCAAGCAGGCAAGCAGGCAAGCAGGCAAGCAGGCAAGCAGGCAAGCAGGCAAGCAGGCAAGCAGGCAAGCAGGCAAGCAGGCAAGCAGGCAAGCAGGCAAGCAGGCAAGCAGGCAAGCAGGCAACAGACTGAAACAAGCACATGTGCACAATTGGATCGAAAGATTTATTCATCTTAGTTGTGACTTCCAGTTGTATTAACAAGTTTTAAGTTCAATTTCTATCAAAAAGTAGTTTCATCATTTTTAAAGTCTGCAGTTGATCGAGCTCCATTCTCTCTTCACAGTTTTGCTACGAACTAAAAATAAAGGAATAAAAACGTTACTTAACAGAACAATGTAATTTGTGAGCTTAAGGCCCAGTTCAAACGTCGATCTTCACACGAGTCGGACCTAATGACATCAAAGAAGACCGCCTTATTATCCATTATATTGCTTTCAATGCGTTCGGCTCATGAGAAGATCGACGTTTGAACTCGGCCTAAATTTACGAAGGTACAGTTAATTCGCAATCAAGATCTTAAATCATACACATGTCCCCCCCTGCTTTCTAGCAATGTTCTTACCACGTCTTCACCCCTCAGCTATTTTAGCTCCAGATCCCTGTTATCTAATATCATTTTTTCGATAATATGTGAACTCGGCAGAAATTACTGATTGGCTTTTTCGCTTCCGCGAATCAAAAAAATCAGTCGCTAACTTACATATATTTTTACTGGCTTCAGTGAAAAATCAAATTCGAGCATGCAGCAAGCAACTACCGTGTTCGTGCATTATTGAAAATTAAAGTAAGCCGAGTTCTTACAACATTGAGCTCTTCCTCTTCCTCATCTTCTGGGTCTAGCCTGGACGCATCCTCTTTGCGTGGTTCACCACTGACCATCGCCGTTAATCCAGACGACCCTTCGACACCATCGTCTAAGATGATGTCTTCTGTCCCTTTGCTGGTGATCGAATCTCTCCTTTCTCTGCAGTGCCGGCGCGGAGCCTCCAGCTTCATTGTTTTGCTTGATTTTCTCTTGTGGTACTATTAGTTGGGAAAGGGAATAAGAAATGCTATTCCTATTTCAAAAAATGTTTGTGAAGGTTTTGTTGCTGTTTGTGAAGGTTTTGTTGCATGTTGCATGTTGCATGTTGCATGTTGCATGTTGCATGTTGCATGTTGCATGTTGCATGTTGCATGTTGCATGTTGCATGTTGCATGTTGCATGTTGCATGTTGCATGTTGCATGTTGCATGTTGCATGTTGCATGTTGCATGTTGCATGTTGCATGTTGCATGTTGCATGTTGCATGTTGCATGTTGCATGTTGCATGTTGCATGTTGCATGTTGCATGTTGCATGTTGCATGTTGCATGTTGCATGTTGCATGTTGCATGTTGCATGTTGCATGTTGCATGTTGCATGTTGCATGTTGCATGTTGCATGTTGCATGTTGCATGTTGCATGTTGCATGTTGCATGTTGCATGTTGCATGTTGCATGTTGCATGTTGCATGCCAAGCTTGAAATGTATTGTTCGCTGCCTCAAAAAAGGTCTATAATTCCTTACCGAATAGCGCGCTTGTTCGCAAAAATGACCACGTGGTCACATGTGTAAATTGTCACGTGACTTGCCACTTAGTGAATAGATAGTGAATAGCGCGCCATTATTGCCAAGTACTCACCATGAGAATATAGATGACGGTAAGAGTAAAGACAATGATCAATCCAACAGCAATACCGATGCCTATTCTTTCTCCTTCATTCAGTCTTTTTGGGAATTTATGGGCTCCTTCTCCTCTTATCTCGACGTTATCCACCTAAAAAAATACAATATGAATTTTGCTTTCACAAAGATTATCTTAATTGAAAAACACAAAAGAAATGGCACAAAGTCTGTTGAGAAAAAGTATGATTTTATTAGTATTTTTATGTTAGGACGTATTTTTGAAAATGGGTCAATAATATACCTTTTTATAGCTTGGGCGCAATGTTTTCCCATTTCAGCGAGACATGAGGTAACCTTGCAATGATAGAGACATTTTTCAACACCTTGTACAATTATTCACATGTCTATCATTGCAAGGTTACCTCATGTCTCGCTGAAATGCAAAGGCACGGCAGGCTATGCTCCTTTCCGTAGTCTTCCCACAATCCCTTATGATCCCAGCGCGAGCTCGAGGTCAGGGTAAAATCTGCATAAAAATGTATAGAAAATATGCAAATTTTACCCTGACCTCGAGCTCGCGCTGGGATCATAAGGGATTGTGGGAAGACTACGGAAAGAAGGATAGCTTTCAAGATGGCGCAGGGAACTGTTAAGGGAACTATTAAAAGATTTACTTACCATACGCTTAAATGTTGGTCCCAACAACACCATCCTCTTTGCCTCCCAATAATGAAACAAAATCGCAAAAGCATGTTCGGTGTACTTCTGGTCGACTTTATTCGGGTCCACATGGGTCGTGATGTAGAAGTCCACAACAGCTGTCTTGACATTCCCATGCTTGAATTCACATTCCTTCTCTAAGTTGATGATTTTGATTCTGGACGGAGGGATAAGGAAGACTAAGCCTTCTCGTTCTTCTATGAGGATGTCTGACAGTCTGTGCTTAAAGAGGGGGGCTAGGTAGCAGAAGCGAGCCCAAGCGATGTTGAAGGTTATTCGTACAAAGACTTCAGGAGTTTGTGTTGGTGAGGACGCTTGAAATGGGAATTATAAATCAGGCAACTTTTTAGAAGAATGGAAGGGGAAATGAAATATGAAGAAAAGGGGGAAATGAGAGGGTGGTAGGTAGAGAGAAGATGAGAAAATAAAAAAGAGAAAAGAAGAAAATAAAAGAGGAGAAAAGAAGCTGAGAAATGAGAAGAGGATGGAAGAAAAACTGGATGGTAAGGTTATTCAAGGCTTGGCAAGGCACTTTGAGGCAAGGCCCTGACGGGGGTGTTGTAGGATCGGCGGTAAAACGTCCTTAAAAAACGTACGATCGGTGACTTGAATAACATTTTTTTTCTTATGTTCTTTCATGTTTGTTCAATAAAGAAAATATCTAACAATTGACCCTAAAAGGTACGAATTCTTGCATGTTACGAAATTGCATTTTGAGTAGGAACCCCTAAAAGGTTCACACAGAAAATACTGTCAACGGTAAATGGACCACTGATCACCCCTAGTACTGCACTAGGACAGAGGAAGTACCCAACCGGAGGGGGAGGGGGAGGGGGAGGCAAAAGAGGGGTGGAAGATTAACGATCTACTGTACATAAATCACTCACCGGCATCCACAGTGACCAAGAACAGACAAGGTATGAACATTGCAATAACCAAGAATCCAAGACTAATTGTTTGGCCCTTCATCACGTTGGTGCTACTATCCATTGCAAGCTTTAAACCTGAACATGTGCCACAATTAAAGTTGTTTAGTTTAAACTTGATCTCTGAATCAATCGGCGGTCAAACACACAAACTGATCCTGGCATAAAACAGCTGATAGATGACGATTTCCGAATTATTGCAGCGATTATTGCTACTGGAACTATTTTGCACTACCAAATATCAAGCAAACTAAAACTTATTTTTATCTAACACTGAAACATGTACAACATCTGGGCTGATCGCGATCAAAGTCAGGGGACGCTATAACTCAATGATTGAATTGGAATCTAGCATGCTGGGCTTTGAACTCGCTTGAAGCTGGGCAAACTATACGATGTGTATTCTTTGCGCGTATTGATGTCTGCGCTGGCTTTCAGCCCAAAGGAACCAGAAACCACCGTTCCGGCCCATGATCTGGCGAGAAATCCATTTTTACATACCTTTACGACTCAGTATTCAGTTGAGTCGCTGAACTTCGGCAGAGATTTACGTGTAATGATTCTTAAGATAATTGCTTCAACTGCAAGTTCGGGATAAGAGCAGCTTGCTTAGATTAGAAAGCACAAGGTAAGAGCTCTTCTCTAGCTCTGCGCTTTACGTAAACTGAAGTGAGGTTGTAGTCTGCGCAAGATCTAGAGAATTGCATAACAAATTCTGTAGACTCATGCAAATATTTAAGGAATTTTCATGTCCTCATTGATCTCAAGACAAGCGTTTTCATATTGGTGTCAAGGCTGCTTAGCTTTGATAATGCGAAATTTATTCACATTCAGTAGTTTAACTGAAAATTCCCCGGGGATTTCGTAAGGGCGCGCTGGATTCTGACGCAGTGGGATACATAACGAAAGCAATTATAGTAAAAAAGGACAAGGATGGTTATAATAGTGAGAAAATGAACGAAAAAAATGAATAATCTGTAATCGATGATTTTGAGTCTAAAACTTTAGTCTTTTTTTAAATGTTATTCTTTTACATGTTTGAAAGTTAGTTTAAGAAAAAATTGTATCGACTACTTTTTTTGTACAATATATATTTTACCGCGCTTTCGTACGTGTCATCCATCTCATCATTGATTTTTTTTTGTCTTTCAGTTATGAGGCTTGCGCGTAGGAATGTTTTTTTGTGAGCAGGCGCGTGCGCCCAATTCAACTTTAAGGAAGCTGTCTAGAATGTAATTTTTGTATATATAGGCTACATGACTCTGATTAGTTTTTAAACTACTTCAGGTAAACTAGCACCTTTTTCTTTTATATCTCAAATTCAATACTATTATTATTATTACTATTATTATTATTATTATTATTATTATTATGTCATAGAAAAAATAATCTCTAATCTTATTAATTAGTCTTATTTAATTTGTTGGAAAATATATTTTTATTTTTCTATATTCTATAGAAATTTTAAACAATTTCAATTTTTCAGTCTCATAAAATAAAACCACGAATGATGAGTTTGAACGCTGACTTAGTTTGTAGGTCTTTGGTTGTGTTCGACAGCTATATGTATTAGTGGACAAGGACGACGTGGGTCTTCTAAACCGCCTCTACAAGTCCAGCTATTTAGTATATTCTACGCCTTCTTAGATGGCCAAGTGTTTGGATTATAAAGAAAGAGTGCTTATCCTCTAATTCTGTTACCCTTAGCGACTCAGCTTTTCAGGTGATCGTGCTATGTGTCTTCGGTTGACCTGAGGACCTGGAGTTCGTGTTCTGCTTGCCGTGCGGTGGATTTTCGAAGATAAGCTTTCTGAGAAGTAAGAATATTTAGGATGAGGAATGTATGAGTAAAGCTGAGGAAAAAATTGAAATAATGACATGGAGAGATGTTTGGACAAATAGGATACAAGGATGGGTTAGTGGGTTGGTGAATGGATGGTTGGATAGGGTGAAAGATGGGATGGGATTCAGGTGCATGGATGGACGGGTGGACATACACGTTGATTGAATGATAGATGAATTGGGCATTGGATGGAATGATGGATGGATGAATGGGAAATAAAAATTGGGATGAGTTGATCGATGGATACATGCAAAAATAGTTAATCAAGCCAGCCAAGAGATTGCCTTACTCTTCGTCTGTAGATCATGGCAGCTACGAAGATAACAAGTAGTGACGCTCCTATTCCAATGCCGACTTTATCAAATTCTGTAAGCGAAGATCTTTTACGAGGTTTTGGAGCCTTGATCCCACTGATGCTCACATACTGGACCTAGAGAATAGCACAAGAATGATCAATCAGTGAGTCAGTGAGTCAGTGAGTCAGTGAGTCAGTGAGTCAGTGAGTCAGTGAGTCAGTGAGTCAGTGAGTCAGTGAGTCAGTGAGTCAGTGAGTCAGTGAGTCAGTGAGTCAGTGAGTCAGTGAGTCAGTGAGTCAGTGAGTCAGTGAGTCAGTGAGTCAGTGAGTCAGTGAGTCAGTGAGTCAGTGAGTCAGTGAGTCAGTGAGTCAGTGAGTCATTGAGTCATTGAGTCAGTGAGTCAGTGAGTCAGTGAGTCAGTGAGTCAGTGGGTCAGTGAGTCAGTGAGTCAGTCCATTAGTCAGTCACTTGGTTAGTCACTTGGTCAGTCAATCCTTCCATTCACTAACCTTATCAGCAAATACCGTATCGATCTTCGACATCTTCTTATTAACCACATAATCATCCAGAATTCTATAAGCATTGATAGTCATATCTTCATCAACAATACCAGATTTACCCTTTTTCGATATGTACATCTCTACCTTCGCTTTCACGTCTCCATAGGAATTTCCCTCGCAATATCTATCAACGTTCACATAACGAATTCTTGTAGCAGAGATTAGGTGGATAACTTTATCTTCGTTTTGTTCAATGAGATGTGTAGAAAACTTTTCCCTGAACTTCTCGCCGAGCGGGCAGAATTTTTTCCAGGATATGGTGAAGAAGAGTGTGATGAAAATAGTTGGGATATTAGATGTTGGTGTTGAGGTAGATGCTAGTGTTGTAGATGTTCGTGTTGCTTGTGGTGTTGTAGAACGTGCTGCAGGTGATGCTGTCGTTGACGCTTGTGTTTTTGTTGTTGTTGGTAGTAGTAACGATGAATTTGCTGTTGACAATAATATATATTAATTAAGTAATAATAATTATTGACTATTCCAAGGAAGAGGGATAATAGGATTTCCAGCTTTGCGTATGTAAGTAATTAGCATAAATTATTGGCATTTGAAATGCGCATGCGCAGTAAATGATTCCATACTTACAGGTAGTATTGTGTTGTGCACAAGTGACAGGTTCAAAAGCAAAGTAAAATAAGTACGCTATCATCCAGTACAAAAGTGTCTTGCCTGCCATCATTGAACACAAAGACTTAGTAGTCTATAAACAACAACAACAAAAAAGTTAACAATGAACCACTTCACTGTTCACAGACAAAGTATCAGTTGAAGCTGCAAGCCAGCTGATCTGAAATAGTGACGTAGAAATGACGTCAATGCAAAACTGAGGTGTCTCTCAATAAAGTATACCTATGGTTTACCTGTGGCCACAGGAAGCCCAAAATAGGACTAACTGTTCAGCTTCTCAAAAAATGTGCGCCACGTGCACGACCTGATAAATTATTATCTGCAAATACAAGTTCATATATGAAATTCTAATAATATATTAATAAGAACACATACTTTTAATGGTAAGTATTAATTTTAAAGTCATGTATAGATTCATTATTGTTTAGTTGAATATTAATGCCAGTGAGAGGTCATGACACCTACAGCAGATTATGGTGGATTTAGAGCTCTTTTGCTTCAAAATAACTTATATTTTACTAGATAAATATAATGTTGAACTCAATGGAAGATAAGTTTGAAGCCAGAAAGACAAAATTGTGCGATTTCGTGATTGTTTTTTGTCGTTATCCATGCTCACGAGTAGCTTTGACTATTCATTAATTAAGCTCAGTACAAACCACAATGACATTAACATTTAGCCTGAAATTATCTCTTCTTAAACTTTATAAAACGACCCATATCTTCCAGAAAAATAGGTAACCAACTCCTCAACCTAATGATAACATGAATACAATCTATAAGGTCCTTATCCTTCGACATTGTAAATTATAAATCGTCTGGGAGGATTTTAAAACAACATTGCTCTGAGCTATAATATAACTTAGTCCAGAGACCTCTAAACATTTCTCAAGTCTGGCTTTTTCGTCCTATTTTTGTAAGAAGATTTGAATTCTTTTGGATTACTTTACAGACTTACCATTGACCAAGGAGGACAGATTTCGTGGAGATGCTGTGGAAATTTCACCGAAGTTATTTGGAAGACCAAAACATTTACACAAGGTAAACATGAGCTTTGAATTCTAAATTTAAGTCGGTCATGCGTGATAGTTGTGACCTCGTTGTTCAACTGATCAGGTGTTAGGAATATAATTAGCTTAAATCTTACAAAGAAAGAAGGAATACTCAAGGGTTAACTTATATTCAAATGAAGCTCAACTTGGGAATTATTTAATTTTTTATGTAAGCTGGGTTTCATGAATATGTTCAGCTCAAAAATATGTTAATCAAGATTTACTGCAGAAGAAAGTAATAATACTCAAGGGGTCAAATATGCTTTGGCATATCTTGGCTTATCAGGAAACATATTCTTTAAGGGAACTTGATATTTCTGAGTTGCGGTAATTGTTTCGATAAAACAACAACAACAAAAAGAAAGAAAGAAAGAAAGAAAGAAAGAAAGAAAGAAAGAAAGAAAGAAAGAAAGAAAGAAAGAAAGAAAGAAAGAAAGAAAGAAAGAAAGAAAGAAAGAAAGAAAGAAAGAAAGAAAGAGAGAAGGAAGGAAGGAAAGAAGGAAAGAGAGAAGGAAGGAAAGAAGGAAAGAAAAAAGGAAGCTTAAATCAAGAAAGGTAGAAAAACAATTCCTACCCGCTACACATTGTCCCCACATTTTTTAGATTGAAACCTTTCTTTACGAATAACACATTTTTATTTTCACAATCAATGAATGTCAGAGTCACTAACTGCTATACATACATTAATATGGAATTATTAAACTCTAATGCACAATATTTTCTAAAATGAGGAATACTAAGTCAGTACTTCATACTTATTACTGTACAATACAATACTGCTAAGGCAAAGCTGTCATCTGTTTTGACTGGTTTAATGTTGATGTTCTATTTGGCCTGATCTGTAGGAGACAGAAAAAATTTGGAGCAAATAACAGTTGGTATAGAGCAATGAAGAAGATGATGATGATGATAATGATGATGGAAATGATGATTATGATGATTATAATGACAGTGATGGTGATGATGATGATGATGGTGATGATGATGATGATGATGATGATGATGGTGATGATGATGGTGATGATGATGATGATGATGATGATAAGGATGATGATGAAGATGATAATAATGAAGATAATGATGATGGTGATGATGATGGTGATGATGATGGAAATGATGATGATGGTGATTATAATGATGATGATGGTGATGATGATAAGGATGATGATGAAGATGATAATAATGAAGATAATGATGATGGTGATGATGATGGTGATGATGATGGTGATGATGATTAGGAGGATAGTGATTATAATGATGATGATGATGATGATGATGAAGATAATGATGATGATAATGTTGGTGATGATGAAGATGAATATGATGATATTTTTCTAAACACCAACCTTTGTTCAATTCATGCTCTTCCTTAGCACAGGGGTTTTCTGTCATTACCTCTGCTTTCTTTGCTTTCTAAATTACAAAAAAAAAACCCCATGCACATGAATAAGGTATCGATCGTGGGAAAAGCACACAGACATATTGATTCACAACGTCACAACAATAAGTCGAATTATTCGGTAATGGAATTCAGTCGAACGTAATCACATGATTGCATTCCATTGCATTCGGAAAAAAGTGTGAATTCATTTGCATTCGATTTCCGAACTTATCATAAAGATAAAGTATTGCACGATACATAGAGGATATTACATGGTCGCGCGGAGATACGAATTTTATCTTCGCTGCGCTCACTCGTGAGAGATAATATCAGCACGAGAAGAAAAAATTCGTATCTCCAAGCGGCCATGTAATGTTCTGTTTATTATATGAAATCTTCAATGAAAAATAATGGAGAATTTGAGAAGCTGAGCAAAAAGTCGAAATTTGACACCACCAGTGTTGATATAAATCGTATCCCCACTGGCCACTGGTGGGAGTGGGGATATCAATTTTATCATTTTGATGTCACTCAATATCACACTCTATTTCATATAATAATGTACTGTACTGTACGATGGTGATATCGTAGTTAGTAACTAGTTCGATTGTGTTCGATTGGTTCCATTTTTTATTTTATTTTTTGTGAATTCGATTTCATTCGGTTCCCAAATGCAATAGAATCCAATTATTCTATTGGATTTGATTGGATTCGATGGAATCAAACGTTCGATTTCTTTCGATTGGTTTAATTATAAAGGTTGACAGAATGCAAGTAATTAGATAAACTTCACACTTCAACATTGGTGTGATGTTCTCTCCCTTGCCACGAGGGCTTTCCCCAGGCTTTTCCGTTTTTCTTCCCCGTATTTTGATTTTATATTTTACGACCATCACTCCCCGTATAAGGGGCTCATATGACACCGAGCCCGACTCGAATTCGGGTCGCATTGATGAGAGGCGAGCGCTCTCACCGCTTTTCACACGTGCTTTCCATGAACAAGCTCTTTTTCAATTATTAACTCACCTTGTACACAACGACTATCAGGACTACTATCAGAATAACTCCAAGAGTACCTCCAACACCAATACCAATTATCATTTCCGTGGTCAACTTACTTGGGGTTGACGTGGTGGGATCCGTGCTGGTGCTCGTGCTCTTAGTTACATTAGGCTTAAGGTAGAAAGGAAAAATATATCTAAGGGTTTTAATAAACATGCATATGAAGCTAAAGTGCTATACAGAGGAGAGGACAGGAGAGGACAGGAGAGGACAGGAGAGGACAGGAGAGGACAGGAGAGGACAGGAGAGGACAGGAGAGGACAGGAGAGGACAGGAGAGGTTAGGAGAGGAGAGAAGAGGAGAGCAGAGCAGAAGCCGAGAGAACAGAGGGGAATTATACTTCGGATGTGGATTTTGATACGCTGACTGATGCTGTTGGCGTGATACCGAGGATAGTGGTAGCGTCTTGGGCGGAAATCCTATTGCTCGTTGTTGTTGTTATTGTTGTTGTTGTTGTTATAGGTGATTGTGATGACAGGGGATAGGTGACAGTACTTGACCATGTGGAGTCAGAATAAGCTGATAATAAGAATAAAAATATTAAAAATCATACAGTGTCAATGAAACTGTTATCATTCCAAACACTAAAAAACGGTGCACCAGTGGACAGCTATCCATGCAATTCTGGCCAGCGTTGTTGCACCGAAGGATTTCATTGGTTGAGAACATCATTGCATATACACTTATTTTGTTTTGGCATAATGTTTTTCCTTATCAGACCGCGTGTCATTTTCTTTTGTATATATATATATATATTTATATTTTTTTTATTTTTTAAGAATTTATTTGTCGCAATGTTC
This sequence comes from Anthopleura xanthogrammica, assembly GCA_964019055.1. Taxonomy (NCBI): domain Eukaryota; kingdom Metazoa; phylum Cnidaria; class Anthozoa; order Actiniaria; family Actiniidae; genus Anthopleura; species Anthopleura xanthogrammica. The sequence continues at coordinate 11,254,289 of OZ025217.1, forward strand.
CATAATTAATTTCGATATAATTGGCACTAATATTAAAGAAAATACGTACAAATGCCCTGTATACAGAATAATTTTCGCAATGTTTCATGATTGATTTTAGATATAATTGGTACTAATATTAAAAAAACCGGTACATACTCGTGTTGTTCTGTGACAACGTGCTTTCGGTATTTAGGAAGAAGAAAAGTGCCAAAATCTGAAAGCAGTGCATCAGTGGATTAGTCGCCATTGTGATCGTCTTCGATCTGCAAAACACTAAAAACATTGAAAATGAAAGAACGTTGGTTGTCGATGAAGAATTGAGGACATTGAAATCTGTATATCCCCCTCTCATACGATAACCATTCGTATGGGAAGCCATTTCAATGTTACGGCATGTCGTACCGTGTACGTGCTGTAAGTCAGTACCGTACGTTTCCCACTCATACGATAACCATTCTTATGGGAAGCCATTTCAATGTTATGGCATGTCGTACTGTGTACGTGCTGTAAGTCAGTACTGTACGTTTCCCACTCATACGATAACCATTCTTATGGAAAGCCATTTCAATGTTATGGCATGCATGTATACTGTGTACGTGCTGTAAAGTGGCACAGAAGTTTCAGATAGATTAATCTAATATTCGAAACATGTATAGGTTTTGCAAGTTATACCTGCGGTTATGTTAGATGGCAAAAAAATAAATTAAATTAAATTGAATTCTTTCTCCTGTAAAACGATTGCATTTTTCCTGCCATCTAACATCGCTGCCGTCACGTGGTGCAAAACCTCTCCATATTAAAAAACGGTAGGGCGTGAGGCATCAAGCATTTTTTAGTATTTCATGTTTCTTGTTATTCTGCCATGTTCATAGTAATAAATCCGAGTTCAAATTAGGAGTTATAGGGGTAAAAAATTTCATATAAAAACAAATAAACACATTAAGAAAAGAGGAAGTCGAAAGGTCACAACTAAGCTTAAATTCT